>OX578142.1:43017513-43617513 GCA_951213105.1 Amaurobius ferox
TGGTCGATTCTATAAGTCTGCAAAGATTCAGCCTTCTAAGGTACAGGGAGCTTCTGAAGAGTTTACAGAGTCATTTAAAAAAACTCCATTTCCTCCATTCCCTGAGAGGGTGAATCGAAAATATGACCGCTTTCGATTCTATCCTGTGGACAAAGATTCAGCTTTCTAAGTCACGGAAGGGTCTGATGGTTTGGAAAGACTTTTTGAGAGGTATCATACGCCATCGATAAAACTTCTCGTCACTAAGGTACCCACGCCAACTTTTGGGATAAAAACTGATTAAGGAAGGCACTCCCTTGCAGATAATAGTATCCATGGACCGGCTTTGCACTTATTATGCGCCATTAAATAACCATTAAATAACCATTAAATGGAATGGCAGCAAGAAAATTAGCTTTTTCAGCTTCATATAGCCTAAGCTAAATTGTATACGGATTTTATGCCAGCTACGTGGAAGGCCTGAATTTGTCAGTTTCCACAGAAGTTTGCAAAATTGCGACAAATAGTCATTTTTCTTGCTGCCATTTCAGTTAATGGTTATTTCATGCTGATGCGCACATAATAACCGCGAAACCGGTCTATGGATACTATTATCTTCAATGGGATTGTCTTCCTTATTTTCTGAAACGTCCCTTTCTGGCGGTTTTATTTTTTCATTAAGAGCTGATTGCCCACCAAATTTCAGCTTTCTTGGTCTTACGGTTTTCAATATATTTCTGCCCGGACTGCTTTATGATCACACATGCTAATTATAGTATACAGGTGTCCCAAAAACTTTAACCTCGGCTTTTATTCCTTAAATATTGATCTTAGACATATATAATAAATTACAAAGTTGAGTGAAAAAGGTACAGAATTTTATGAAATCGATTAAAATTTTCAAGAGAATTAAAGTTTAAGAAATACAAAATTTAAATTTTTATACGGTCTCCGTACAAAACATTTCCAATGAGTAAAATGTGCCCCATACACTAATAAGGTGATGTACAAAATTTCAGCATTTTATCACAAAAAGTCCCAGAGATATGAAAAGGCCAAAATGCTGACTTAAACCCTTTTTCAATGCATCGACATGGATTCTCAGAGAGGAAAAATCATGTCGGCAGATGGCGTTTCAGGGGCCATATACAAATAACGAAAGAAAACAACATAATGAAATAACAATTTTGCTATTTATTGGTACAAAAGTATCTACACTGTCTAGAAATAATAACTTTACACAAAGATTACAAAATTTGTTCAAAATGCTCTCCATCCATGCTAAAGATCCATTAAAGATAAGAGACAGATATTATTTGCTTATGATGCATTTCTCCGTTGCGTCATTTGCTGTCTTGCTGTAAACATATACATTTTAATTTGTGATTAATCCCTCACTAACTTTGTCTAAACCTATATCTGGGACTTCTTATGATAAAATTCTGAAATTTTGTACATTACCCTATTAGTATATGGGGCACATTTTACTCATTGGGAAATGTTTTTGTACAGGGGGCCGTATAAAAATTTAAATTTTGTATTTCTTCAAATTTAATCCCCTGAAAATTTTTATCGATTTCATAAAACTCTGTACCTTTTTTTACGCAACTTTGTAATTTATTATATATGTCTAAGATCAATATTTAAGGAATAAAAGCCGAGGTCAATGTTTCTGGATCACCCTGTATATAGATTGTATGCTTGAAATTAATCTTGAAGATATTTAACTTAGATTCAAATTTTAATTAGGTTTAGAGTTGCCAAATTTGAAATCAAGTATGAAATAAATATAGCACTTTATAATCAGCATTAAACAGAGATTTTATCCGTTTTGATTCCACCCGAGTAGAGATACCAAATCAGAAACTAATGATTGTATCTCAAGGGTATCAAAAATCTTAAATCCCTCGTTCTTGCCGTGTCAAACCTACTTATTTTTTATCCCACTTCTATCACTCCCTAGCCTCACTGCAGACGCCAGGCCTTAAAAAAAATTGTACTAATTAGAGAGCGACACCAGAGCGAAATCTAACAATTCGCTTTTTCTGCCCGCCAACATAAATCTAGCATTGAAAAATTGTACAAAAACATTTCTTATATGAAGAAGAGTTTGTAAAAAGTTATAAATCTCTTTCTGGGTATAGAAAATGTTTTTGGGCAGCGCGAAATTAGGGAACGGTGGGGGGGGGGGGATAAACAAGGGAGAGTTAATAATCCTGCATTTTTCTGAACTTTCAAAGTTTTTAAAAACAGTGAATTTCTGATGGTGGTTCCCTAATATTGGAGGTTCGGAAATATTGTGGAAGCGAGTTTTCTGCTCTTTGAAGGAGTCATCTTAACTTTTATGTGAGCTATAAGGGAAAGTATAATTTTTTTCTTTAACATCTATTCTGTCTCTTTTGTGTGGGTGGTAAACTAATTCAGGGGAATCCATAACATTGCCGGAGTAGTGTGTCTGGTATCGCAACTGTGAGAAATATGCATCCATCTGTCCTCTAGGAATCAGAAATCTAGATATCTGCTGGAAATCAGAAATCCGGTAGTACTGTAGGATTAAGAATTTCAGCTGTTAGGTAGGAAGCAAATGTTTTCTTGTTACACAAAGGACTGGAACGAATACCCGACGTTTTTCGAGGGTTAAAATGCAAACCTCTGATTAAAAATGCACCGGAACTTGAAGTGAATTACATTGAATTTTCAAAAACCAAAAATGCTTTAATAATAGGCTCGCCTAAAAAAAAATTATCTAAAAAATAGCCCGGTAGAGGCCCAAGAGGTCCCAAGACTCCGGGGTTCCTACGCTAAATATCCTTTTGCCTTTACCTATCAGCGGTTTCTGAACCCGAATTCGGTTCAAGAGGTGTGCCGGTTTATCGGGCATTCTGAAACATTGGATACCGTATAAACCAAAGTTGATGGTAATAACAAAATTAAAAAGGAAATAAATTCACGATATTTTGTAACTTTTTATACTGGAATAACGGTTTTGCGCTTCTCTGTGGAACCAATTTAAAACGTTATATGTGGGAAAACGCAGTACACGGGAAACTCTATTTTAATTAGAATATAAAAATCAAGAAAAACATATCAGAAAAGTAATAAACCACTCACCAATCTTTACTTTATCACTTGTAAAAATATTAATTTCTGATTCACATAGAATCATTCCAAACGTGTTAAAAATTGGTATTTGCATATGGTACTACATTCGCGATTGATTCAGTTTCAGAGCTTCAGTAAGAATTGTTTCTGCCCTTTACAGACACGTAAATTTCTGTGCTATAGCTAGCTTCTAATTTATATAAAAAATAAAACAAATTCAAGCAATTTTTACAGTAAATGTATTGCCTCATTATTATCATCTCATTATTATACTTATTATTTGCAATTTTATTACAGTAATTACGTCATTATTATCATCTCATGCTATAATCCCCCAATAAATGAAAATCAAAGAATATAAGGTGAGTTAAAACATTTGGTTATTTGAAATGAATTTCTCATATTTAAAAAAAATATATCAATTCCATACGTCAAGTTTTTAGCTCTGAAAAGTCTCGAAACTCATATAATATTAAAACATGTATAATTTAGGGATTTTCTAAATTAAATTTCCTATTAACTTTTAAAATTACTATCCAGAGGACTCGGGTAATAAACACTGTATTTGTAAAGGTGGAGGGGGGGGGGGATAAAAATTTTTAGACCATTGCTCGCATTTTTTTAAGTTCCATTTCCATTGGAACTTCTTTTGACCTAGGTATACAGCGAGAAGTTCGTCTTTCCTGAAAATCCCGCCTGACGTTTAGAGGAAACAAGAAAGGCACCGACATTGAGGTCGATGCTTGACGGAGCAAAAATTCTTCGTTTGTTTGCATAGAAAATATTTTATACATTTATTTCGGATAATATATATAATTAAAATAAAAGTTAAATTACTTTGGTATATATTGTCTCCCTTGGCGCTTTGCCAATGATAATTGAGGAAATGGTTCATACCAGAGAATGACGCAGAGGCCGTTCACCATATATGTATACTTAGAGCTCTCTATCCGTTCCCGTAATATAAATATGGTTTCTGTGGAGCTAAAGTGCAGAGATTGTACTGCTTGGCGCTCGTAAAATGCCTCCTGTGAGTGTGTCTCCTGAATGTCTCTATTTGCGTTTTATATGAACATTTTTGTTGTTACTTTCAGGGGCCAACTTACTTTTGTTGTTACTTTCTGGAGTTGTTACTTTCAGCATAACATTCAGGGGCCCAGGTTTCTGATTACGATTGAAAGTTTTTGAGATAAAAATGAGTGCAATATCCTACAGGGTACATTAAAAATTTTTTGAGTTTGTTAGTACCAAATAAGGTTTAAATTAATATAATTGAACCGCATGATGGTGCAAATTTATGGGAATAACCCAAAGTATGGTTGAAAGACGGAATCAATATAAATCTGTATCGGTATCAAAACTGTTATATGGTTTGATAAAATGTACTCGACTTTGTCCGGTATTTAATATAGGGATTAATTGAATTCATTCTTTCAATTTTTCAAAAAGGGTAGTCGAGCTCAACCTTGTTATGCTATATTTATCGTCTGCCCAAAGTGCCCCAAAACCCAACAACGCTTTTACGTTAAATAAGCCACTGCTTCCTACAGAAACGGCCAAGTTGTGACGTCAATTTGAATGCCCCCATAATGAAGAATGAAGGCCTTTTGACAGCGGAGAATCAAAAATCTCAATTTTTATGACTTTGTTTGAAAATTCCCAGAAAATCTGAAAATGGGTTAATAGTAAAAAAATGATTTTAAGATATACGTTCATATTTTTATAAACAATAGAAATGTGGTAATTGTCCTTTTTCAGATGCGATGAAATTAGAGTCAGCTAAACTAAAACATGCATATTTTGAATTAAAAATAAATCGATAAATATGAAGGAATTTTCCTACGGAGTCGCTTCTGAGATCGTTCGATAGAACGTCATTCGATCTTTCTGATAATGGCAGGAGGGAAAATCTGCGATAATATTTGCCAAAGTACCGATTTGTATGAAAGTCGTTCAAAATTGTGTTTAACATAAAATAACCAAAAAATTAATTAGAATTAGAAGAAAAGAAACACGACGAGATCTGTCGTACCGAGAGTGCAGCTAGCTAACCCAGTACCGAAATTTTCGGCTGTCCTAAGCTTACATTTTTCGCTGTAGACGACACACACAGACAAACATCTTGCTTCATTATGTACTAGCAATATACTCGTTCTTCGTATGAAATAGGCAATATAAAAACTGAAAATTCACAATCATGTGCAAATTCATCTACTAGTCTAAATGACATTGTTATTCAAAATATTCTATTAGAATTTTTAAATTAATGCTCCTAAAATGTTTAAGAATCACTGTTTTCGATATACTAAATTATCTTCACATTTTGATCTAATCAATAGAACATCCTGGTTTCGTTTGTAAATAAATTTACAAAAAGTATGAAATTGAATCTATATATGCCAAAATGAAAGCTCTAAATTTGTATTGGAAGATATACCCGAACTACTTATATTCTCGTAGATTACTAGATATCAACGTGCATTAGAAATATATACCCGTACTACAGTCTATGAGTTTGAAAAATATTTGCCAAAATAAAACAGTTGACGAAAGTAATTGAAAATATAAATAATCCTCGTAATCTTTAAACACGAGGGCTGTAATTGCTATAATCCAGTCAAAAATGCAATTTCGATAAAACGTATTTTATATACATTTCTTTATTATTTAAATTGGAATAGATTTAATAAATATCGTCTGCCACATAAGCACAGTGGATTTAAATTCGTTGCTAAGCGAGATGGGTTTTTTCCAATTAAATTGGCGGACAAAATATCGTCTGCACAATGCTATATCTATGGAAGGTTTAACTGTGCGTTTATTTATCAATATCTTGACAACTCCCGGTACTAGAAACTCGAAACGTGGACTAAATTTTAAGTGGAGCTATTTCAGAGCTACCCACAAAATTTCATGAAATTCAGAGTAGCCCTTTTCCCGTGTTAATGAGACAAACACACGAATAAATAAATATACAGATTTTAAATTTTATTTATATCGATAACAAAGCGTAATTATTGCGTATAATAGGAAAATATCTAGTTATACTATTTCATAATTTGTACCACGTTAGTTTTATTTTAGTGCTACCCTAGGAAGCATTGAAATTTTCTGCAAGTCTTGCAAATTCTAAAAACAAATTCCGTTACATACAATCACACGCACAGTACATTCATCCGATATACACCTATTTGATAGTAAAAACACTTGTATAGCACATATACCCTTTTCATTCAAAAGAAGTCTTTTCCTAGGATGTTCCACATTTGCATCCTCTTTGTATGCATAGAGCGGTATTTCAGCCTTTTTTCCAGGTTCCATTTCACCTTGCACTTGGCGTGAAAATCAGATTTGGTTTAACACTTTAAATGGGAATTTGAATATAAAAGTGATACATTTTATTTTTGAGGGAAAGTGATTTTTTTTACATCGTCATTTCGTGCTTCGCAATTCTATTGGTAATTATTATAAATAATGATTGCGTGCATGAAAAGTTAAAGTTGGACTAAAGAAGCGATTAGGATTGTGAAAGTTTGTTTTTACTGAAAAGGCTTATTTTAGTGAATTTAGGTAATATCTTTTGACTTTCTATGTTGCATTTATGGTTTGTAAGTTCATTGTTTGCTGAAAAAAAGATCTCCGAGTTCAAGAGCGCTATCAGAATATGCAGGATTTCTCGGAAAGTCCTTAAATTGCCTAATAAATTTGTAAGACAAGGCCCATGAGTGCACAAGTTAGGACTAATCTATAGAAAAATGACCATAAAATTGTTACAGAAGGCATTGATTTGGCATAATATGGTTATTGGCGTATGACTTTTTATTATTTTTGTTCGACTCAGGCCGTCCAACCTATTTGAAGGTGTAAGGTATATGTTTGGCCGGCCAGACCAGTGCCACTCAATGTAGACCGGAACCCAGTTGCGGCGACATCCACGGGAACCGTACCCTCCTTCACCAGATACTAACCCCCTCGGAAGGACTTTAGGACCTACAGTTGTAACGTGCTCATACTTCGAGTAGACACAGGGATAGTTTGGGCTGCTTGAGGATAGTACTCAGGTCTTTCTCTTACGTTCCTCTCGCCATAAATACTAATAGTAGGTTGTTTCACACTTGATAACTTAACTTTTTATAAGTATAAAAAAACTACTTTCAGATTTTATTGAAGACAGCTTTTATAGTACATTTGAAGTATTCTTCTTCTTCGACACAGATTGTCCGACCTACCCGACGGTGTAAGGTATCTTTTGGACGGCCGTGCAGTGCTACCCAATTTTGACCGGAAATAAAGGAACCGCACCCCCTTTCCCCTACCACCAACCTCTTGAAAGGGCTTTTGGACCCACATGTTTAACGTGACCGTACTCTGCGTAAATACAGGGACAATTCTAACAGAGTCGGGAATCGAATTCGGGTCGTCCTAGTGCAAGCTCCGCGCGTTAACCACTTGCCTGTCCCACCTCTGAAGTAGGATTATTAGATGTTTTAATTTTTAAATGCTGCAAGTTATTATTAGCTTTTTATATTTTATTGATTCCCAGATTTAACATGCCCGTACCCCGCGTAATCACGGTGATAGTTTGGGCAGAGCATCCGAAAGCCTTAACCACTGGGTTGTTCTGCCCTATTGATGAATCATTGTCACATTCAGTAATGATATAATAAACAACACTTATTTTATTATAAATATAGCATAGAAGCTGTTTAACATGCTCTCCGCACATTTAAGTTCCAGAAAGGCTAGTACCGCAGACGCTGACAAGTATTGCAAATAGCACCGTGTTACAGACCCTGATGACACAATTTTTGACAGGTATTTATTACCTTCCGTATACACGTTTGTTCGTTCCTGGTGTCGAAATAGACAATGCTCTACAACAGCGGTTACCAACCTTTTCATAAGAGCGTAGCACTGATAGAAAAAAAAAATCAGAACCACACACGCGAAAAAATATATCTTGCATACAAATAGGAATTCCTAGTTTTGTTTATTCCTAGGTGGTATGAAAATTAATGCGGATGGCACCAGAACCTACAAAACTGTAGAAACTGCCCAGGTGAAGAACTTACACTGGAACACATATTTGACTGTCCAGCAATGCTTGCGGCTTTACAAAGCATTGGGGAATTCCCTTTCCAGGGAGAACTTCATAACGAGAAGATTGTGGATCTCGCTAGGGCAGTAATATCTGCACATGGTTCAATTTGAATTCATATGGACACGACACCAACCAACCAAATAGGAATTCAAGACTACATTAGTTAAGCATCATATGGGTATTCGCAAATTGCTATCATATTAAAGAATGATACAATAAAAATACACATTTCGGGCGCGGTAGTCCTGTGGTTTGCGCGCTGAATTTGCTCGCTGCAAAACTGCGCCATGTTCACGCGGAGTACGATCACGTTAAACATATGGATCCGTAAGTTCTTCCGAGAGGTTGGTGGTAGGGGAAGGAGAGTACGGTCCCTGTGGATGCCTCCCCCACTGGGTTCCTGTCTAAATTGGGTGGCACTTCCCGGCCGTCCAAACGGTTACCTTACACCTTTCTGGTAGGTCGGACGGTCTGGGTCTCAACAACAACAACAACAACAATAAAAATACATGAACAAAAATGCTATCATATTAAAGAATAATGCAATGGACAACACATGGAGAGAAATATAGTGCCTATCCTGCTTAAAATGCTGTCTGTCAGAGACAATGTACATTTGAATTCGGGAATGCCTATTACCACATCTACTGTGAATATTACTGTGACAAGCATTGCAGGTGACACCATGTTATAGTCCTTGATGATATGCTTTTTTGACAGGTATTTATTGCCTTCCCTATACGCTTTTCGTGAATTCCTGGTGTCGATTCGTGCTAATTATACAATACTCTACAACTTTATAATTAGCATAGAGTACTATTGAGGAAGTAAACACACAACGTGCTGCCCTGGCGGTGAAGTAGATAGCGTCTTCGGCTGCTGTCTTGAGGGCTCGGGTTCGAATCCCGAATAAGGCATGGATGTTTCTTGAGGATAAAGTCAGTCTTCCGCCTTCTGGGTCCTCGTCAAAATGTGAAGCTGCATCCCTTCCGACCTTCGTCAGTGATGCGTTCTTGTAATAAACTTTGTTCTCTCGTCTTGTGCCTTTCTTCGTTCTTTCCTGCTTCCTGCGTCACTGGTTCCGAATCGGCTTTGCCGAAACAGGAGACCATCAGTAACAACAACAATAACAACAAATAACAACAACACACAACGTACAGTCAAAGAAGTACACGCACAGCGTACTTCTTCGAGCAAGAATATATTGGCTTCCAAAAGACGTTTTGTGATCTTTGTGTGTGAATGATGACTGTAATTTAAAAGTCACAGAATATATGACAGATAATTCGTGGACTTGCTAAGTTTACGAATACAACGTTTGATAATGAAGAAATGAATATATATTTCAACACAGACCATATGACTTAAATGTAAAGCTCTTGTCTGGAGGTCAAAAGGACCAAGTTACGAATTCTTTCAGAGCAACTAAACATAATGTATTCTATATGACGTTGTTGGCTGATGTATGAATTAAATACTGTAAAATATAACGGAGTATAATTACAAAACTCATTGTATCCAGTACTGGATTTTCCCTACATATTACCAAATTTAGAAATTAGAGGGGGATAGAACACATTAAGGTTTCTCTAGTACACAATCTCGTTTGCTTCTGTTGTGAATAATTAACATAAATTCATAGAAATCTCTTGATTATTAATACCGCTCTTCCTGTTATAACGTGTAATATATATCATCTTTTGAGATGTTAAAAATATGACTCATGTTTATTTTACAAGCCTCAATTTATTCTTGGTTAACAGTACTTAAAAAACCTTTCCCCGTTTATTAAAATTTAACTTAGTCATATTTGAACATATTTTCCATTTGAATTTTAATAAGTTTCCACAGTGTTAATTTTAACATGTCTTTTCTTCCCATTTTAATTTTAATGGCTTTACCATTTTAATTTTAACATTTTAATTTTGACTACTAGGTGCATCCGCCCTCTGCTCGCTATGCTTTGATAACCTCGTAACTCGATATGCAAGTCGGGAGCCAAACTAAAGTTTTAATGGATAACTAGATTATTTAATCATGTTCCCTCATTATTTATCTACAAATGTACCAAATTTCATGTTTTTGTATGCTATAGTTTTTGCAGTACAAAACAGAGAATATCGATGGATGAGTAGTTACAGAAGAACTTTTTTCACTTCAGAAGTGCATAAAAGGTAGCATATCGCCTCGAAGTACATAAAAGGTAGAATAACTTAGTCGAAATTTTAAAAAAATGACTTAGTCTTGCAAAAATTTTTGTTCTTGCTATTGTTCTCATCTTAGCTTCTCAAATAATTTGTCTTTGACTTTGGCATCAAACCATTCTTGAACAAAAGTTTAAATTAAAAAGCGATTTACTTCAGCGTGCTCCCCTTACATTTTTCTAATAATTTTAATGTACCAACTTTTATATTTTTGAATGCTATAGTCCTTTGCGCTACAACTCAGAGCAATTCAGGGAACGCGAAATTTGTCAAATAGCGGTGGCTGTGGCGTCAGCAGCTTTTTACTTTCCCTGCAATACATCGTAATGTATAGGGAAAGTATTGGAATCATGTCGAAAATCGCAACTCGAGTTTTAGACGGATCTACACGTTTCGAGACCTCTAGAATACGAAAAAACTATTTTTAGCGTGACGTCTGTGTGTGTGTGTCTGTCTGTCTGTGTGTCTGGCTGTGCAATGTATGTATCCACTCTAACTCAAAAACTAATGGACCGAATTTCCTAAAATTTGGTAGGTAAGTCACTAGGATGTGACCCTGGTGCTGATAAGTTTTAGGTACAATTCGTAAAAACAAAACCCGCCTTTTTTGGCGAAATGGCCAGTAAAAATTTTATTTATCCGCTCTAGCTAAAATATTAATTGACCAAATTTCACAAAATTTTGTCGATAAGTTACTTGCACAATACTCTGGTACTGATTAGATTTTGGTATTAATTGGAAAAGAACAGCCTGCCTTATTTTACGAAATGGCCCGCAAAAATCTCATGTCTCTAGCTAAAATACTAATTGAACAAATTTCACAAAATTTGATAAATAAGTTACTTGTGGGATACTCTGGTGCTGATTAGATTTTGGTATTATTCGGAAAGGAACAACCTGTCTTTTTTACGAAATGGCCCTCAAAAATCGCTAAAATCTAAAAAAAAGCTACGTATGTTAAAATATATCAATTAAATGCTTGTTTTATACGAAATTTTTGATGAGGAAAAGAATAAGAACAACTCTATTATACTAGGACTAACCGTTCTCGAGATATTTGAGATTTTTCGCATTTAGTTATATCACTTTTGGAAAAATGTCCAATTACCAAATAAATACAAAAATTGAATTAAAAATGCAAATTTAGTGTTATTTGGTTCAATTAAACTCTATCTAATGAATTATTAAGGAAATAAAGAACATATGAATTTGAGTCTGCAGGGAAAGTCATGTGCTGCCCACATCAGATTTTTACTTTCCCTGCAATACATGGTAATGTATAGGGATAGTATTGGAATCATGCCGAAAATCGCAACGCGAGTTCCGATCTACACGTTTCGAGACCTCTAGAATACGAAAAATCTGATGTGGGCAGCACATGACTTTCTCTGCAGACTCAAATCCATTTTTTCTTTATTTCTTTCAGTACTAATTGAGATTAATTGCACAAAATGACACTAAATTTGCATTTTTAATTCAATTTCTGCATTATTTGATAATTGGACATTTTTCCAAAGGCGGCATAAAAAATGCGAAAAATCTCAAATATCATGAGAATGGTTAGTCCTAGACTAATAGAGTTGTCCTAGAGTTGTTCTTATTCTTTTCCTCGTCAAAAAGTACGTATAAAACAAGCATTTAATTGATACATTTAAACATACGTAGTCTTTTATTAGATATTGGCGATTTTTGAGGGCCATTTCGTAAAAAAAGGCAGGTTGTTCTTTTCCGAATCGTACGAAAATCTAATCAGCACTAGAGTATCCCACATGTGATTTATCTACCATATTTTGTGAAATTTGGTCAATTTGTATTTCAGCTAGAGTGAATACATGAGATTTTTGCAGGCCATTTCGCAAAAAAAGGCGGGTTCCTTTTTCTGAATTGTACCAAAAAATAATCAGCACCAGGGCCATACCCAAGGGAATTACCTACCAAATTTTATGAAATTCGGTCCAATAGTTTTTGAGTTAGAATGGATACACACATTGCACGGACACACATACACACAGACACACAAACAGACACACACACAGATGTCACGCTACAAATAGTTTTCTCGTATTCTAGAGGTCTCGAAACGTGTAGATCCATCAAAAACTCGAGTTGCGATTTTCGACATGATTCCAATACTTTCCCTATACATTACTATGTATTGCAGGGAAAGTAAAAAAACCTATTTTTTGAGTGACGTCTGTATGTGTGTGTCTGTGTTTCTGCCTGTGTGTCTGTGCAATGTATGTACCCACACTAATTCAAAAACTTATAGACCGAATTTCATAAAATTTGGTAGGTAAGTCACTCGGGTATGACCCTGGTGCTGATTAGATTTTGGTATTAATCGGAAAAGAACGCCCTGCCTCTTTTTTTACGAAATGGCCCGCAAAAATGTCATGTATCTACTCTAGCAAAAATACTAATTGACCAAAATTCACAAAATTTGGCAGATATGTTACTTGTGGGACACTCTGGTGCTGATTATATGCTCAAATATATCAATTAGATGGTTATTTTATACGTAATTTTTGACGCTGAAAAGAATAAGATCAATCCCATTACTTTAGAATTAGCCGTTCTCGAGATATTTCAGTTTTTTGCATTTTCGCTACGCCACCTAAGAAAATAATTCCAGTTACCAAATGAAAACGAAAATTGAATTAAGAGTACAAATTCAGTGGAATTTAAAATAATTATAGTTGTTATTGTGTGCAATTAAACTCAATTTAATAAATTATTGAAGAAATAAAGAGAATATGAATATGAATCTGCAGGGAAAGTCATGTGCTGCCCTCATCAGATTTTGAAATATAGAAAAATATATTCATTTGGTTTATGAAATTAGCATTTTATATTTGAATTAATATAAAATTGGTTTCACCTTAATGGTTACAAGATTTTCATTTTGACATTCCTCATTGCAATGAATACTATTGAATCGAAATATTCGGAGTTTTCACGTTGAATGTAATGTCATGTTGATTGAATGTAATGACGTGTGACAAATTTCTGCTCTTCTGTTCCTCAGCAAACGTGAAGGGAATATGGGAAAAATTGGTGTTTACTCAAACAACCCACTAAGATCACTTTAATTATACATTATTTGAAACATTTTATGCACTTATTAAGTTCGGTGAGCGATTGAAAAGAAAGTAATTTGATAGCGAATTGTTTGAGAAAACACTATCTCCCTAGATTCCCTTCACGCTTCGTTACTGGTTCTGTTTGCGTTACGCACGCTTTACGAGTTATGCTTAACTTTTAAATACCAGTGTATATATATATATATATATATATATATATATATATATACACACAGGGTGTCCCAAAAGATTGAAACGCGCTTTAATTCTTTATCTGTTGGAGATAAGTGGGCAATATAAATTGCAAAAATGTTGAAAGTAAGGTAGGAAATAAGACTATGTTGATGAAATAGTTCTCCCATTAATTTTCAAAATGTTGCACTTTTTAAATTTTTATATGACCCCTTAAACAAATTTGGTCAATCAGAAAATTTTTATTTTTAATGCAACAAGATCATTAAAAAACCGCATATCTGTATCTTTGAAATTGAACGAGTTATATTTAATTGAAAATTGAAAATTGTGAATGGGGACCATATATCAAATAAGAACTGTAAATTTGTGACATATCACAAACTGGATGATAATACATAGGATACCCAACCGCGTAGTGAGTAGTACCACTGCTTTATATGATCTCTGTCTGTGTACTGCTTTATTTAGATGCATTTGTGATAAACTTTTTGACACATATTAACGTATTTTTGATCTAAATAATTTCCATCGTCAATTTGTTTATGATCCCTATTTTCACTGATGAAACAGCCTTTCACATGTTACGGAAAAGTGGCATAAGTCTAATTTTTTCCTTTATCATAATTCAGTGGATTTTAAAGATACATATATGCGGGTTTTTTAATGATTTTCTTGCATTAAAAATACAAATTTTCTGATTGACCGAATTTGTCTAAGGGGGCCGTATAAAAATTAAAAATGTTTAACTTTTTGAAAATTAATGGGAGGACTATTTCATTAAAGTAGTCTTATTTCCTACCATACTTTCACCATTTTTGCAATTTACATTGTCCACTTATCTCCAACAGGTAAAGAATTAAAGCTCGTTTCAATCTTTTTACACTGTATACTATATATGGAGCGAATGATCGTGTTGGCTGAAGTTCATTTGCTACAATGGCATTGTTCTGACGTAGATGCATGTTTTCTTAATTGTATCTTTGAATTAAAGTATTTTTTATTTTTCAAGGTTCCCTTCAAAGAGAGAAAGAAATTCATGCGTCGAACTGTTTTAGAGTTCCAACATTTTATGTCGAATACTTCGAAGTATATTTTTCCACTTTCCTAAGATATAGAACATAGATAGAGCATCCTATAGAATATAGTATGGATAATGTACTGTTTCCACGACAATTACCGATTTCGGGATTTTGATGGCAATATATACTTTAGGACTTCCTGAATACGTTTTGACTATTTTTAACGGGATGTCTCTTTGTCTGTCTGTGGTTGATTTCGTGATACAGAATATAGCAGTTACAAATATTAATGGTTTTTCAAGACACTTCATATTCGGCTTGGTAAACTAAAATTTAGAACTAGATATAACTTTTTACTTTTCCTGCAATACATGGTAATGTATAGGGAAAGTATTGGAATCATGTCGAAAATCGCAACTCGAGTTTTCGACGGATCTACATGTTTCGAGACCTCTAGAATACGAAAATCTTATTTTTAGCGTGACGTCTGTGTGTGTGTCTGTTTATCTGAGTGTCTGTCTGTGTGTATGTCTATGTGCCTGTCTGTCTGTGTGTTTGATTGTCTGTCTATCTATCTATCTATCTGTCTGTGCAGATTTTGTATCCATTCGATTTAATAAAACTAATTGACCGAATTTCATAAAATTTGGTGAGTCACTTGTGGGCGAATCTGGTGCTGATTAGTTTTGGGTACGATTCGGGATAAAAGAACCCGCCTTTTTTTGCGAAATGGTCCTCAAAAACTGTATCCACTCTCGCTAAAAAACTAATGAACCGAATTTCACAAAATTCGGTAGATAAGTCGCTTGTGGGTCACCCTGGTGCTGATTAGATTTTGGTACGATTTGGGGAAAAATAACCTGCCTTTTTTGCAAAATGGCCCGCAAAAATCGTCAAAATCTAAAAGAAAAAAACTACATATTCTCAAATATATCCATTAAATGCTTGTTCTACACGTAATTTTTAACGATGAAAGGAATAAGACAAACCCCATTGCACTAAGACTAGCCGTTCTCGAGATATTTTAGATTTTCGTATTTTCTCTACGTCACCTTTGAAAATAAGTCCAGTTAACAAATGAGAACGAAAATTGAATTAAAAGTGAAATAAATTTAATTAAAATAAAAAGAACGTGGATATAAGTCTACAGTGAAAGTCATGTGCTGCCCAAAACAGATTTTTATTTTCCTTGCAATACATGGTAATGCATAGGGAAAGTATTGGAATCATATCGAAAATCACAATTCGAGTTTTCGACGGATCTACACGTTTCGAAACCTCTAGAATACGAAAAAACTATTTTTCGCGTGGCGTCTGTGTGTATGTCTGTCTGTACAATGTATGTATCAACTCTAACTCAAAAATTAATGGACCGAATTTCATAAAACGTGTTAGGTAAGTCACTTTGGTGTGACCCTGATGCTGATTAGTTTTTAGTACGATTCGGGATAAAAGAACCTGCCTTTTTTTACGAAATGGCATGCAAAAATTGCTGTATCCACTCTAGCTGAAAAACTAATGGACCGAATTTCACAAAATTCGGTAGATAAGTTGATTGTGGGTCACCCTGGTGCTGATTAGTTTTTGGTATGATTAGGAAAAATTAACCTGCCTTTTTTTGCAAAATGGCCCTCAAAAATAAAAAAATACGTATGTTCAAATATATCCATTAATTGCTTGTTTTATACATAAATTTTAACGAAGAAAAGAATAACACCAACCCCATTACTATAAGACTAGCCGTTCTCGAGATATGTTAGTTTTCCGTATTTTCTCTACGCCACCTGTGAAAATAAGCCCAGTTGCCAAATGAGAACGGAAATTGAATTGAAAGTGAATTAAATTTTAATAAAAAATAAGGCGAATGTGGATATAAGTCTGCAGGGAAAGTCATGTTCTGCCAACATCAGATTTTTACTTTCCCTGCAATACATGGTAATGTATAGGGAAAGTATTGGAATCATGTCGAAAATCGCAACTCGAGTTTTCGACGGATCTGCACGTTTCGAGACTTCTAGAATACGAATAACCTATTTTTAGCGTAACGTCTGTGTGTGTCTGTCTGTCTGCCTGGCTGTGTATCTGTGCAATGTATGTATCTACTCTAACTCAAAAACTAATGGACTAATGGAAAACTAATGGTAAGTCGCGTGGATGTGACCCTGGTGCTGATTAGATTTTGATACGATTCGTAAAAACAGAACCCGCCTTTTTTTACGAAATGGCTCGCAAAAATTTCATGTATCCACCCTAGCTAAAATACCAATCGACTAAATTTGGTAAATAAGTTACTTGTGGGACACTCTGGTGCTGATTCGATTTTGGTATGATTCTGAAAAAAATAATCTGCCTTTTTTTTCAAAATGGCCCGCAAAAATCGCCAAAATCTAAAAAAGAAAAAAATTACGTATGCTGAAATGTATCAATTAAATTCTTGTTTTATACGCAATTTTTGACTAGGAAAAGAATATAACACACTGCATTATACTTTAGGACTAACTGTTCTCAAGATATTTGAGATTTCTTGCATTTTTGTTACGCCGCTATCGGAAAAATGTCCAATTACCAAATAGAAGCAAAAATTGAATTGAAAATGCAAATTTATTGTTATTTGGTGCAATTATACTCAATCTAATGAATTATTAAAGAAATAAAGAAACTATGAATTTAAGTCTGCAGGGAAAGTCATGTGCTGCCCACATCAGGTTTTTACTTTCTCTGCAATACATGGTAATGTATAGGGAAAGTATTGGAATCATGCCGAAAATCACAAGTCGAGTTTTCGACGGATCTACGCGTTTCGAGACCTCTAGAATACGAAAAAACTATTTTTAGCGTGACGTCTGTGTATGTGTCTCTGTGTGCGTCTGTCTGTCTGTCTGTGCAGATTTTGTATACACTCTAGCTAAAAATCTAATTGACCAAATTTCATAAAATTTGGTAGGTAAGTCCCTTGTGGGCGAGTCTGGTGCTTATTAGTTTCGGGTAAGATTCGGGATAAAAAAACCCGCTTTTTTTTTGCGAAATGGCCCGTAAACGACTGTATCCACTCTAGCTAAACAACTAATGGACCGAATTTCACAAAATTCGGCAGAAAAGTCGCTTATAGGTTACCCTGGTGCTGATTAGATTTTGGTACGATTCGGAAAAAAATAGACTGCTTATTTTTGCAAATTAGCCAGCATAAATCGTCAAAATCTAAATTAAAAAACTACGTATGCTGAAATATATCTATTAAATGCTTGCTTTATACCTAATTTTTAACAAAGAAAATAAATAATAAGATCAACTCTATTACACTCGGACTACCCGTTCTCGAGATATTTAAGGTTTTTCATATTTTCTCTACGCCACTTTTGAAAATAAGCTCAGTTTCCAAATGAGAACGAAAATTGAATTAAAAGTGAATTAAATTTAATAAAAATAAAGAGAACCTGGATATAAATAAGTCTGCAGGGAGAGTCATGTTCTGCCCACATCAGATTTTTGAAATTTGAGCGAAAACTTCGAACTTTATTCGAATATTTATATTTTCTTAACCTGGCAGCACACGATAAAATGTGACGTAATCAGGCATAAAAGTGGTTATTAATGGTTCAATGATCACGAAACTTAATAGGTTCAATCATAGTGAAAAATAGACGCAATACAATTTTTGTGTCAGTAATGTCATTACTTCCCTCCCCCTTGAGGGTATATATTGTCAAATTTGGTATCAATAGAAAGGTTTTTTTCAAGACTTTTAAAATGACTAACACACTAAAATTGTGATCATTTGCACCAAAGATACAGATCTTTTAAAATTAAATTTTTCTTGTAAAATTTGCAAAAAAAAAAATAAAGAAATAAAGGAAAAATAACAGAAGCTGCATTCTGGTTTGAGAAAGTCCAGTGGAGCCACACTCTAGTCAATTATTAATAGAAAATATCCAAACCGATAAACCCACAATGTTCACATACGGCCGTTCCAGTTAATACGAATGCAGGTTTGTATTGCAACTCATATGCGGACAGCCCCTAAATGGAATATTTTCTTAAAAGAACTAGAATTTTCATGCCGAAATCGCTTCGAAAAGACTGGGAGCAGCCAGGGTGTCGGTACAACTCTGCTTGTCATGCAAGGTGTAGTGCTCCACCCTTTCCCCACCGCAAACGAAAATGCCAATGATTCGACATTGGAAAATATCAATACTCTCAACAAGAAGATTCCCCCATCTTCCAAAATATGCGATAAAAAAGGGTGATACCCCCTTCCCCCATACAGGAAGTCTTCTGCGCATATTTTGAATTCGCATTTAGAACGTAAGTGAAAACTTATTTCATTATTTTGTTTCGTACATGCTGAAATCGGAACCATAAGCGGCTGTTCCGGAAGTGTACTATGCATACAAAGATTTAGAAAGTAATACGGCTGAAATATATCTGTTTCAGGTAAAGCGTAAAGGCAGATGTTATGTGCAGTAACGCAAATAGAAATATTACAAGGGGTGTTTGAATCGTATCTTTAATCATTAGTGATTTTTAATTATTACTTGCACTACATACATAATATGCTAGTATAATGTATGGGAAAACTAATGTGACGTGGTCGAAAATTCGAAATCGAATTTTTGAAGAAATAACACGTTTTAGGCATCCCTAAACCCGAATCGAACGTTTTTTGGGGTTATGCCAAAATGTACGTATGTTAGTAGGTATGTCTGTAAGTTCATGGATACAAACACATGAATCGTTTCGAAAATAATTTGGTACAAATATTGTAATCCGTGAATACTGGAAGTGTATTGTTTTTAAACGCAACGAATGTTCTAAAAACATTTAATAATGTTACGTAAATGATCATTTCTTATGTAATTTTTTACTGGAAAACGATTGACACAAACTTCAAAACGTTAGTATGGACCGCTTTCAAGATATAGCACGTTTTCAGATAAATTTATCAATTAAGTAACTTAAATTAAAATAAGTCTCATCATTGAATAGGCTTTGGCGATAAATGTGATGAAATATCACCAACTTAATACTTTAATAATTACTTTTTGAAATTTCGTCATGAAATTTGGTGCTGTAGGACTCAGGACGATACGCTTCGGTGAGATATTTTTAGAAATTCAAATTAGTCGATAGATTAATGTAACTCATGTATAAAGTCGTTAGATTCCGTTAATACAAGTAGTGTGGAATGTTTCAGCTTTCTAGGTCACCGGTCACTTCTGGAGCCTGGAAATACATTTTGACCCCCCCCCCCGCTTACACGCATTTCTTGTCCGCCCCCTGGGCAGAAGCTAAAAATATGCCTAAGTTATATTCTGTTCCTGGGTCACTCCTATAAGTGTGAAAAGTTTCCGTCTAAGTCACCCTGAGCTTCTGAAATATTTCGATCTCTAGTAAGTTTTTTTTTAGAAAAACTCCATTTTCTCCATCTTCCCGGGGGTACTCGAAAATGCAGGTCCGTAAGATTCTCCGTAAAATAATTCTTCTTCTTCTTCGACCCAAACCGTCCGACCTACCAGAAAGGTATAAGGTATCTGTTTGGACGGCCGGTAAGTGCCACCCGATTTAGACCTGAACCCAGTGGGGGAGGCATCCACAGGGACCGTACCCTCCTTCCCTTACCATCAATCTCTGGGAAGGATTTCCGAACCCACCCGATCGTACTCCGCGTGAACACGGCGGCAGTTTGGGCAGTGGCGGGAATTGAACCCAGGTCGTCCGAGTGCGATTCCCGCGCGCTAACCACTGGGCTGTCGCGCCCCTCGTAAAATAATTCTATCCCGTTGACAATATTATAAATGGGCATAATAGTAACTTGTGAAAGTTCTGGAATGACATTAAGCATAACCTCCCATTTTCTCGCGCCGCAGGGTGACAATCGAAAATTTGATTAAGTTGGGTTCTGCCTAGTAGTCAATACTATAAGTGTACTTCCTAAGTTACCAAAAAGCTGCTGAAGAGTCAGGAAAGACACAAACATACTAGTACCCGTCATACGATAGAGTGTATGAAACTGAGTGAAAAATTACCTCCAATCCACCTGTAGGGAATTCTGGGGCTAATAAAATTCCTGAACAGATAAAACCTCTCTCCATCAATATTAATAACTACTATAAGACATTGTTACAAAACCTAATTGCTAAACGACCCACTAGTAAAGCGTAATTACTGGGGCTAGGAATTTTAAAATTACTAGAAAATGTCCTATACAAATTCACTTGATTCCAATAACTAAAAATATGCTCCTTAAAACAGAAAAGGAAGATATCCTAAAAAATCCACATTTATTTTTTCATCTCGTTACAAATCTAATTAAAAAATGAATGCATGAAACAAAACAAATACAATCTAAAAAATCTGATGTGGGCAGCACATGACTTTCCTTATATAATGCCATAAATTTACTTCGTGAACTCTGATAAAGGGATAAAAAGATCCACTGCACAGTGCTCGTAACGTTAAATTGTGCATCTGGCGCGGTAAATTGTACTGTACATCCAGATGACAACTTCTAAAACTATTTCGTACCCAGTTAATTTATATTTTACGCAACTCTAAATTGACAATTGTCAATATTGAAAGCATCTTCAATAAGCAATATATTTTATTTATTTAAATATTTTAATAATAAATTCATTAATTTGGCGTCATTTTCATTAACTTAGCGTCATTTTTGTAATTTTGCTAATATTTTCGTCAATCTGGGGCCAAATATCGCCAAGTTGGGGATATTTAGAAAAGCCTTTCTTATATATAATTAAAGGTATGCCCATCATATGACGGGATTAAAAATTTGCAAAATATTCCATCCTATTTGATGTCATTTATATCAATTTGGAGACATTTTTATCAATTTGATAGCATTTTTATCAATTTGGAGACATTTTTATCAATTTGATTACATTTTTATCAATTTGGCAATAGTTTTGCCAATTTGGCAACATTTGAAAAAGTCGTCAAGTTGGCGATGCCGCCAAAATTCGTCTCCAGAATTTTGCCAAGCAATGTTTATGGAGAAATAGGTTAGTCTTATACCAGATAAACGATTAATGTCGTCCAAATATAGAACTATTACCCAAAGTATCTTCTCTTATAGTAGATTCTTATTATTTCCAAGATATTGGATTTTCATAATTTAGTCTTTATTTTCATTAATTTAGCGTCATTTTTATCAATTTGGTGACATTTTTTATCAATGTGGCGATATTTTCGTCAATTTGACAACATTTAAAAAGCTCGGCCAGTTGGCGATATTCCGCCAAATTTGCCGCCAATATTTCGTTAAGTGATCGGTTTATGGAGAAATAGGTTAGTCTTATGGTATATAAACGACTATAATGGCGTCAAATTACAAAGCTATTACCCAAAGCGTCTTCTTTCGTGAATGAAACGAGCTAGATCTACCAGAATGATAATAATACATTTATCGCATAATATTACACATGAAAAGTGAGCAGATTTCGTAATAGTTAATATTTCATTACTTTATGTGATTTTTTGATGCATTTGTTTGAAAACTGTAAAATATCTTGAGAACGGTTCATGTTAGAATTCTGAAGTTTATCTCAATCGTTCTCTAATAAAAAATTACATAAGAAATACTTATTTACGTAATTTTATTGAATGTTTTAATTTTTGATGATTCTTTTGAAATTTCATTTCAAAATTTAGGAGGGTTCTGAACATTTGATTTGACAAACAATAGACTTTCGGTATTCCCGGATTGTGATTTTTGTAAAAAAATTTTTTCGGCTCACTTGATTCGTTCGTGAGATATCATCTCAACAGGCTCACTGACACAGACACATACACACACACAAACATTCCCTCAAAAACGCCTGATTCGTGTTCAGGGATGCTTGGAACGTGCTCTTCCGTCAAAAACTCGAATTCGAAATTTCGAGTCCGTCACAATAGTTTCTTTATACATTATACTATGTATATAAGGAAAGTAAAAATGTAATTATACTGTTATACTGTTGGCAATTGCTGTGTCAACTGAAATTCTTTATTACTTTCCTTATATACATAGTAAATGTACAAGATAAGTATTATGGCGGGGTCGAAAATTCGAATTCCAGTCTTCTACGGAAGAGAAATACTTTTCAAGCATCCCTGAACACGAATCGAACGTTTTTGAGCAGATATCTCTGTATATGTGTGTAAGTATATATGTGTGTTCGTGAGTCTGTGAAACGATATTTTACGATGGAACGAATGCAACGATTCGAACGAAATTTTGTACAAAAATTACAATTAATAAATTCTGGAAACCTGTTGTTTTTAAACGTAATCGAATGTTCAGAAAACCCCCAAATTTTCGAATGGAAGTTTGAAAAATCATCAAAAATCAAAACTATTTAAGTCGCAAAATTGACGAAAATGTCGGCAAATTGATAAAAATGAATTTAAATCACGGAAAATGACGACTAATTGAGGAAAATTCAATATTTTGAAAATAATATAAGAATCTATATAAGAATAACCCATTTCTCCATCCGTCTGTAATTCTTAGCAAAAAAATTGGCGAAGAATTTGGCGTGATATCGCTAACTTGGCACCTTTTTAAATGTTACCAAATTCACGAAAATGTCGCCAAATTGATAAAAATGTAATTAATAGGAGGTAAAGTTTTGCAGCTTTTGCATTCCGTTAGACAACGAACATACCTTCTACTATAAGAAATGATAGATTATTCGCCAAGTTCATCAAATGGCTATGCATTTGGTGAACCCGGTGAATAAACTAGCGAAATATCACCAACTTGGCAATATTTCGCCCCAGATTGATAAAAATTTCATGAAAATTGAGAAAATAACTCAAACTTAGCGAAAATTACGCCGAAATGATGAGTTAATAAATAAAATATTTTAATATATGCACTATATCACTTATTGAGGATGCTTTCAATACTGATAACTGTCAATTTCATGTTGCGTGAAAGATAAGTTACTTAGGGATTTGAAATAGTATTACATGTTGTCATCCAGAAAAAGGGCCACATGTACAATTAAACGTGAAAAACATTGTGCCGTGGATCTTATACATCATTTATTTCTTCACTGTGAAAGAAGTAAATTCATTGCATTTTATGAGGAAAGTCATGTGATACCCACATCAGATTTTTTTACAAGCCAACACATGATCTATAAAACAAAACAAAGAACCAACAATAAATATGAAAGTATTTTACAGTTTCTGTGCCAAACAAAACATTTATTGTTCCCAACCGTGCCCTATAAGCCAACCACATCCTTCAAGAAACAATTTATCTTTTTATAATTTCTATACCAAACTGAAGTCTTTATTTTGTTAACAAAATATATGCTCTATAAACTGAAACACAAAAAGAGACAAAAGCATTATATCTACTGATAGTTACTACTGTTCAAAATTGAAAGCTATAATTTTACTAACAAAAAATGTAATTGCATATTTTTAGTTTCCTGTGGACTAAATGTTTTTGTTTCATCTGTCCACAGAGTTGTAAATGCACCAGATGTTCTAAACACGAAAACTCATCCCAATTTCTCCGTCTCAGGCTTTCGGAAGTATATCTTTCCGGGAAATTCACCTACGAATGTTTTTTTTTTCTGAAAATATCAAAATATGCAACATAATATCTCAGAAATATCAAAAGAATGCTTCAAAATGGCCGAAAAGCCTGAAAGAATGCCGTATCGCGTAAAAATCACAAAAAAAAATGCAAAATCTGAAAAAATGACTTGACAAAGGTATTTTAATCAACTCAGTTTTCTTATCAAGCACATTTGTATATATACTTGAATAATGTTCCAGTAATACCAATAATGCAAAATCAAAAAAATCCTTTCCTTAGTAATTACTACACCATCCCCTTGATCCCTGTAGGAAAGCAATTTCTGTATAAACCTTAAACACATTTTCTTGTGCAGGTTAGATCCTCAGTTTATGCCACATTGACAGGCGATGAGTGATGAGTTTTGCATTTTTAACACTTTACAACAAAGTTGAAAAGTGTTTATGACTTTGTTCATTTTGTCTGTCTGTCTGTGTGTCTGTCTGTCTGTCTGTTAGCACGATAACTGCCGTAAAAATTACTTAATCAAAATGAAATTTTAGTATGTTATTCAGACGGTCTGTAGGACATATGGGAATATAAATGAATAATATCACCCGATTAGTTTTGGATTGAACTCGGGTTGAAAAAATGAAATACATTGAGCCCTATGGGACCTAATTTTTCTAACATTTTTTAAGCGGATTTAAAATTCACAAATTGCTTCGAAAATTTTAAGTAATATTCAAATTGTTCCATAAAATACATAAAAAAAAAATTCAGCGAAATATATTCAGTAGTTTTTTAAATAAAAATTAAAATAATAATTACACCTCTTATATGAAGCGTTCACGTGACCATGATTTGAAAAGATCACGTGACCCACTTCAAAATGATATATGGCATCCATTTTGTCTCAAAATTGTGATTTTTAAAGTTCTTTTTAATTCATATTGAGTGTTGTATCCGTTCTAAAACCACTTTATTTTTGCTTAAATTCTGTGCATCTACATACTGAAACAACGCAATGACAATATATTTGAGTTTAAATGTTTATCCAAATTTGATTATTTCTACAACGAAGCCTATTTTTCACCTATGTAAAATGTAAACAGCAAAAGCTGATATGAATGAAATATTCATTGATTTTACAAAGAGAAGGACGATTTTTTTCGATGAAGTTTAACGCGTAGAGTTTAATTACTTGTAGCTCCATGGTCTTAATTTTCAAATAAAATAAATTATTATAGTATTGTGATGAACTGTTTTATGACTTTATTTATGAAATTATTTGACTGTGAACTTATGAAATTATTTGATGAAATTATTTATGACTGAAATGCTGCTTTCATAGAGAGAGCCAGGCGTGTTATTTTTTCTACTACGTCATTTGAATGAATTTCAGTTGTTTTCGATAAAGTTTTCAAATATAATAAATTATCGTAGTATTATGATAATTCTAAAATTATTACCGAGGAATGTATCACATTTTAGAGATGTTTAAACCAGGCAATTTATATTTCAATGCCGTCATTTGAGTAAAGTTCATTTTTTTCGATGAAGGTTTAAGTTTTCAAATATAATAAATTAATGTAGTATTGTGATAAGTTTTAAAATATTACCGAGGAATGTATTGCATTTTAGACATGTTTAAATAAAATTGCATTGAAGTTGAAAAGTGTTTCATAATCAATGCTTTAAGCATGATTGATCTTTCTTATTACTTTCTCATACTATAGAACATAGTATTGAGAAAGTATTGTTCTCATGAACATTTTCAATTTCGATATTTTAATGCCAATATATATTTTAAGACCTCCTGAACATATTTTGACTAATTTTAGATTGACATCCGTCAGTCTATTTATCTGTGTCAATTTCTTGGGCACCGGATAGTTGTCAAGAATGTTAAGGATTTTTTTCGGAACTTTATATTCGGCTTTGTTAATGAAAAATATAGAACTAGATAGAATTTTTATGGTCTCCTATGATGGCGGCATACGACAAAATTTAACATAATTACGCATAAAAGGGATTATTTATGGTTTCATGATCACGGAACTTTATGGGTTTGATCATTATAATGAATATAGCCACTATATAACATTTCTGTTCGTGAAATCATTACCCCCGGGGGGGGATTACATTGTCAAACTTGGTATCAGTTAATTTGTTCTTGTAAAATTTGAAAAAGAAAAAAAACCTGGTTCTCAACTTTGCATTCTGTTATGAAAAGGTCGAGGGGGCCCACACTCATGTCAATTCGTAATGCAAAAATAATTAGGGCGATGTTTACCTTAAAAGTCCTCTTACAAAGGCATTTTTTCCGAGGTAGCATGGCCATATCGCACTTTTGCTTTAAAACCGACGCAATTCAAATTCGATTTACAGGAAAATGAAGAAAACGATTTTAACAAACAATTACGCATCGCTAAATGTTTAGTTATAATTTATATTTCATCCTTTATTTATAACTGTAATGGGAAAAATTCTTAGCTATATTATTAAATTGCCATTTTGATCAATCTTTACAACTTTTAAAAAAAACACAAAATGCATCCCCATATCAACAAAAAAAAATGGAAATATTCAATGGAGTGTACGCAAACCTTCTATCTGCTACACCATTCCTGCCATGTAAGGAATTACTAGAATTACCTTGGAGTTTAATTTTAATGGCATAACTTGTTTTATACTATATAACACTGTTATTTCAAATAATCTGTGAATGATTATAGATTATGAGACAAAATGTTACTTTGCAACATATCCCAATAATTATTTTTTCTTTTATTTCCCATCGACATTTCGCTTTGCTGTATTTTCTTTTAATCTTCGTGTATTAAAAGAGCCAACAGAGACGTTTTTTTCTTTTTTCAACGATTATTGAATAGAAAAGTGTATTGTATTTGGTCAAACGAGGGGCTCAAACAGAAGAAAAATTATTAGGCTTAAAGAATTAATTAGTTTTCGCTGGACTTTCTGTTTGTTGTAAGAATTTTTCCTCCCATTGTTTCATAGTTCTGCACTCTGCGGTCAAATTCCAACAAATTTGTTGGTATTTTAAAATCAATATATAGTTAAAAAATCGGATGTGGGCAGCTTATGACTTTCTCCATAAAGCCAAATTCATTTTCGCTTTCTTTCTTTTACAGTTTACTAGCAGCGATTATCGGGATTTACGATGTAAAACTCTGATAAAAATTACACCAGAACATATAGGTCCGTGAATCTTATACATTGGATTTTCACTGTGAAAGAAGTAAATTAATTGCATTATGTAAGAAAAAGAAATGAATCTGATTGCCCACTCTTTGGCCAATCAGATCCATTGGATCATACATATGTACTTCTCCTTTATATATATATATATATATATATATATATATATATATATATATATATATATATATATATGTATATATATATATATATATATAAAATATAAATATATAGAAATTGAAAAATCGGAAATAAAGATGTTTTAGTAACTTTTGCGCAAGGCAGCAGAGGGTACCAAACACTATATATATAGAAAAATAGAAATATACAAAGTGAAAAAAACATGTAAAAAGGAAGGAAGGCTCGGCAAAAAGCTTACATTATGGCGGTAAGGGGTTGTGACCTTACTCCCCAGTTCAACGAGCTCGTCAAAATCGCCGCGGCATTTTCACTCCTGGTCGCCAGCCCTGGCCCAAGCCAACCTCCGGAGTGACTTTGAAATCATCACGAGACCTGGATAGAGATGTGTACGAGAGCCATATCACCACAAATAAAGCCAGCTGAATTGCCGACTCTAATGAAATGTAGTTCCAGCCGCGGTCCTGTGATCACAGTGCGGTCCTGTCATATGGAGGGTTCGATGATTTTGTCTCTAATTGAACTCAAAAAATACTTAAGTCTTACACCATATGCAAAATTGTTTCTGTATAAATTATCAATATTTTTAATCATAAAGGAAATTGGATATTTATTAAAAAATGCTTGTTTTAAAAATTCTTGATCAAAATTGATACGTAAATGTTCCTCTTTGATAGTTCTTTTTATTCTGATTAAACCTCCCAAGAAAACATTGCGAAACACATTCAAATGTATGTTGGAGTTCCAATGTATAATTCCAATAATAGGTAGTTTAAATTGTTTTCTTTTATCATATATGGTGAATATGAGAGGGATTTGACTATAGTTGATATTCAAATCCAAAAATTCGACTTCTTTGTTATTTTTATGAGGGTTTTCCTTCAAAATGAGGTTTGGTGGATAAAAATCAAAGTTCATTGTGTAGTTTTCATTCTCATAGCCAATAATTACGTCATCCACATAACGTAGGTATATGATTTCGTTGTTTATATGAGATCTTCTTTCATAAAAACTAAGATATATATCAGCCAATATGGTGTAAGACTTAAGTATTTTTTGAGTTCAATTAGAGACAAAATCATCGAACCCTCCATATGACAGGACCGCACTGTGATCACAGGACCGCGGCTGGAACTACATTTCATTAGAGTCGGCAATTCAGCTGGCTTTATTTGTGGTGATATGGCTCTCGTACACATCTCTATCCAGGTCTCGTGATGATTTCAAAGTCACTCCGGAGGTTGGCTTGGGCCAGGGCTGGCGACCAGGAGTGAAAATGCCGCGGCGATTTTGACGAGCTCGTTGAACTGGGGAGTAAGGTCACAACCCCTTACCGCCATAATGTAAGCTTTTTGCCGAGCCTTCCTTCCTTTTTACATGTTTTTTTCACTTTGTATATTTCTATTTTTCTATATATATATATATATATATATATATATATATATATATATATATATATATATATATATATATATATATATATATATATATATATGTATATATATATATATGTATATATATATATATATATATATATATATATATATATATATATATATATATATATATGTATATATATATATATGTATATATATATATATATATATATATATATGTATATATATATATATATGTATATATATATATATATATATATATATATATATATATATATGTATATATATATATATATATATATATATATATATATATATATATATATATATATATATATATATATATATATATGTATATATATATGTATATATATATGTATATATATATATGTATATATATATATATATATATATATATATATGTATATATATATATATATGTATATATATATATATATATATATATATATATATATATGTATATATATATATATATATATATATATATATATATATATAGATAGATAGATAGATATTTTTATATTCATTTATTTATTATTCAAATTAATGAAATTTGTTGAGTAAGCCTGTAAAAAATAAACCATGGTGATAGAGTTTCCATTTAAATTCATATTTCAAATCTGCGATTTTCAAAAGTTACTAATACGTTCAATGAAATCCTACAAAACTCAGAGATGTAATTGACTTTCACGTTTTAAACCAACGATTTCCAACCTTTTCCGTTGGGAATCATGGAGTTAGAGAGTAGAACTCCTGGGAAAAAGTTTCGTTTTCCATTAATATCTCGACAACCCCTGGTCATAGAAACTCGAAACTTGTACTAAATTTATGAGGACTATTTCAAAGCTACCCACAAAATTTCATTAAATTCGGTGCAGCTGCTCTCCAATGATGATGAGATAAACAAAAGTATCGTTTTTCATTAATATATCGGCAACCCCTGGTGTTAGAAACTTGAAACATAGACTACATTTTAAGTGGGGCTATTTTAAGACTACCCATCAAATTTCATCAAATTCGGTTCAGCCGTTCTTCCGTGATGTTGGATCATACATACATTATTTTCTTCTTTATATATATATAGATTAAACTAAGATAAATTATATAAAACGATACAGATATTTATTTGAAATTATATAGAATTTTCAGTTTGAATATATCTCTATATTTAATTCTTGAACTTAATGCATTTTAGAATGTCGCCAGTTCCTCACACTTCTAAAAATCTTAAATATCTTGAAAAGCGGATAAATGTAGAGTGGTCTTATTTGTTTTGTGGTCAAAAATCATTTAAATATTTCTAAATGCTATGTTATGAGCATAGCTAGGATCCGTAATATTCTTAATTACAATTATATCCTAAATAATTCATCTCTATCTCGATGTACTCATATTATTGATTTGGGTGTCACTTTTGATGATACTTTTAACTTTCAGAGACATATCGATAATATTATTAAAAGAGCCTACTAAGGACTTGGTTTCACCTTAAGACGATCTCGTGTTTTTGCCAGTTCTGATACGATTATTTGTATTTATAATACTCTTGTTAAACCAATTTTGGAATATTGTGCAATGATTTGGGACCCTGTTTACAATCTGTATTCTCAACGGATAGAAATCGTGCAAAATAAACTGTTACGTACTATTGATTAAAGATTGACTGGCTATTATCCTTATGATATGCATATGAGGGAACTCAGATAGAAATATAGTTTAATGTCTCTTAAAAAAAGAAGAAGCTGGTCCTGCCTCTTGTTTTATTATGAGGTTTTAAATAATACTATTGATTGCCCTATTTTACTGTCTTGCCTGGAATTTCATATGCCTGTCAATAATACTAGAAAAAAACTCTATTTCACAATACTACTATTAAGCACAACTACATTAAATGCTATTCTATCTATAAATTTGTTGATCTATATAATACCTATTGTGCTGATATTGATATATTTAACTTGACTCCTGCCTGTTTTAAAAAACCTGTTTCAATGCGCTTGACATGTTTACTACTTAGTATTCTTGTATCTTATGTTCTGTACTTTTTAATTTTTTGTGTGGCTACTGTAACTGCATTTCATCTGTAGTTGCCACATAAATTGAAAAAAATAAAATAAATTAAAATAAAATAAAAATCTATAATAAGATTTTTCTATAATAGGCATGGATGTCTGTTTGTTTGTCTGTCGCGTAGTAGAAAACAGAAACGGTCTGTAATTTGGTATAGGGAAACCTCGACTGCCTAAAGGGAACATTGTGTCGAGATTTTTACTCATACATAGTATTGAGAAAGTATTGTTTTCACGAAAATTTTTGATTTCGAGATTTTGATGACAATGTATATTTTAAGACCTCCTGAACACGTTTTCGCTACTTTTGGAGTAATGTCCGTCTGTCCGTCTGTGTATGTCGGTAGTTGATTTTTTGTGTATCCGATAGCATAAACAAATATTAATGGATTTTTACGAAAACTTTATCACAAAATCTGGAACCGGATAGAATTGTTTGAAATTCGAGAGAAAGTTTCGAAATTTATTTGAAATTGTATAATTTTTTAACATGGAAGGATTTGAAATAACCATGAAAATAACCATGGCAAAATTTGAAATAACCATGTATAAAAGGGTTTACTTATAGCTCAATGGTTACGAGACTTTATTGTTGTAAAAAATAGCCGAGATACAAATTTTTTGTTCGTGACGTCTTTAGCCCCCCCTTGGGGTGTAAGTTACCCCCCTCCCCCCCGAGGGTACATTTTCAAGTATGTTATTAAACGAAATATTTTTTCAAGTCCTTTAAAGTGAAGGATAACACGCTATAATTGTAATCATTTGGACTCATGACACCAATTTTTCAAAACATTTCTTGTAAAATTTGAAAAAAAAAAATACTACTGAAAATGGATTTTGGTACAAGACAATCGAGTTGAGCCCCACTCTAGTTATTTTTTTTAATTCGAATCAGTTTTCAGTTTATAAATTTTGAAGCGTCATTTTGAGCGAAGTTTGTACAAGTCGATTCCTTGCCGATCGAAAATATCCTTGTAGAGTTTCCATCTTGTCATCATTGGAAGGATCAAAGAATTTTATTTCGAACAAACTTTGGAACTGAATCATTGCTATTAATAGATTCATTTTCGTGAATTTAAAAGAAGATAGAACACATACTTTTCGTATTTTGAAAGCGTACCCGATTTGAAAATTGTGACATAAAAGAATCGACTGAAAATCCGATCTTTATAATTTAACAGCAGCTCCTATAAATATTATCTACTGCTCCAAAACAAAAACATTTTCCTGATAATTTTTACAAGGTATAAATTTAAAGGTAATTTCTAACAAACTTTTGAATTCCGTAAGAAATCAGATCGAAATTTCTCCTCTTCGCGCAGGTGTATAAATACCGATATGCGGCAGTTGCGATGCGACAACCCCCTTTCTTATAGAACTCCTATAATACAGGCTGATCTATGGCCGCCATGTTGTATCACAGTGAGAAACGTATTGGTGAAAAGAAGTGGGAACCACTCTCCTTGCTGACCTCAGAGGAACACACCTGTTTTGGCTCCCTTATTGCCGACTGCGTCGAAAAAGCAATATTCTTGCATTCATCTCTTCAACAATTTATCCATTTTTAGTTCTTTCATAAACAAAGTGGATGATAAAATATAATCAGAAAAAATGAAATAATTTAGGGCGCATCAAAACAGCTTATTTAACGCGTATTATACACGCGCAGAGGCCGAAAAGTGTATTAAAGGAGCTTATTTAGGATGTATCAAAAAATCTTATTTAGGGCATATTTCTACAGCGCAGAGATCGAAGGCGTATTTAGAGCGTATCAAAGGAGCTTAGGAAGAAAATTATGTAGGACGTATCAAGAGTGCTTATTTAGGACATATCAAAGGAGCTTATTTAGGTGCATCAAAGGAGATTATTTAGGGCTTATCAAAATAGCTGATTTAGGGAATGACAAAGTCTATTTTGGACTCTAGTTTGCGCAGAATGTGAAAGGAGTATTTAGGGCATAACACGGAGTAGTATTAGGGCGATATGCTCAGCGCCGTGCCCAAGGCCAATTATGCAACTGCGCAATAGTTGTTGGACACTTACGTCAGTTTAACGGGCGTAATACGCCCTATATAAGCTCCATATCTCCTACAATAAGCTTGAGAAAGGCCAATGGAAACCTGCACTCCACATATTTTTGCTGTATCATCTGAAGAAATAAAAGGCATAGCAAATTAAAAGCATATTCCTTTTGCATTCTTCTTTTTGCCCTTTGGGAAATATTTTAATCATTCGACAAATTAACATTTCTTGTTAATGATAATTGCATCATTTGGACAATTTCTTTTCCCACTTGGCGTACGGTCAGACGTAGGCAGCTTATCATTCTGTTGCTCTTCAAAAATCGATGGCACAAAATTGAAGAGCCGCAAAGCAAGGCTCTTGGTTTCTATGGGAACATGAGCATGTGACGTACGGCACACGCTCTCCCCAACAATGCTAGTCCTTTTCGGCATGTGCGAGATTTCTTTCTCTTTTTTGTGGGGGAGAGTTTTTATTTGATCTCACCTGTTGCTCTCGCCTCGTATGAAACTTTGCGCATGCATTTTAAATGGGGCAATTAAAATCAGCACATGACTGCTTTACCTACAGACTCAAATTTATTTTCTCTTTCATCATCTGTTAAATTAAGTTCACTTACCCAAAATGACAAGGATACTTATTTGAAATTATATCCAATTTGCAGTTTTACTTCAGCTTTTTCGTTTGGCCAGAACACACTTTAAAATGTCGTCAAATCCTCAGAATTAAAAAAATAAAATAAACTATCTCGAAAAAGATCTGCCTAAGAGTGGTAGGGTTGGTCTTATGCGTTTCATCGTTAAAATTTACGCATAAAACAAGCATTTAATAAATACATATAAGCATATTTAGTTTTTGATTTCATATTTTGACTATTTTGGAAGGCAAATTTGCAAAAAAGGTATATTCATCTTTTCTGAATCCTACCGAAATCTAATCAATACCCGGGTAACACACAAGATACTTTACTACAAAATTTTAGTTTTGAGTTAAGTCTAGTTAAGAATAGTTTTGAGCTAGAGTGGGTACATGTATTACACAGACACACAGACACACACACACTCGCGTCAAAAATATGTTTTTCTTAATATAAAATGCTGGAAATGTGTAAATCCGTTGAAAATTCGAGTTCCGATTTTCGACATGATTCCAATACTTTTTTCTATATATTAACATGTATTATAGGGACAGTAAAATTTTGTAACATATCTAGAACGTATGTAAGGTAGATTCGCGATTTTTTTCTTCATTTTTTGCGTATAACAAACAAAACAAGAATAGGTTTCGCGCTTTTTATGCACTCACCAATATGAAATAGTTTATACTTTCAAACGCAGCAAGAAAACAAACACGTGCCACAATTTTGTTATCAATGAGAGACGCTTTAAAGCGTGAAACCGGTTGAGAAATTCTGCAATAAAAACACGAGTGATTCTAACTTTGGGAAAACTTTCGCCCTATAGGGAAGTTCTGCAAGCATGGGCGGGAGCGTTATTATAATTAAAATACCGCAATAATAAGAAAATAGGTGAAATTCGCGAATATATTTGATATTTGTGAAATTGAAGAAACCCCTCTAAAATTCTCAGAAAATCGCGCCGCAAAATAATTACCAGTCAAGTTATGACTTTCCGACCTCTCTGCCTATGCCGCTGCTAGTCAAAGTCATAGATATAGAAGAATAGATAGAATCATCCTATCTTTCACAATGCTAGAAATCCGCGGTAGCATGTTCTTCTTGCCTCTTAAAACCACCTTATACAGATTATCTGATAATTCAACAGTTGACATTGCAGAATTGTTCGCAATTAGAGAAGCTATCCAATGGATTAAAAGCAATTTACTATATAGAGAAGAAGAAAATTGTGCCATCTTCAGTGATAGTAAAAGCTCCTTATTAAGCATTTATAAGCTGAAGATTCACACCATTGGATAGAGATAAAGAGAAATATTCAAGTATGTAGAAGAAGAAACATGAAGATAAAAGTGAATTGAATTAAGTTACATGTGGGGGGTGATCGGCAATGAGAGAGCAGATGAGCCAAGAAAAGATGGAACTTTGAAAGATCAAGTGGACTTAGACGTTAAATCAACTTGGGTGTATATCCAGACTAAACTAAAGAAATAAGCAATGTAAATTCGTTAAGAAAGATGGAGTTCATCTAGTAAAGGGAGGCACACTTATGACCTGTTCTCTGTGGTTTATACAAAGAGATGTACTTGCAATTCTATTATAATCAAGTTGTAACGGGACATGGTATTTTCCCGTCCCATCAATCGAATAAGTTTGGAAAATCAAATTTATTTATTTTAGATAATGAAGTTGGCAATGTTAATTATTTTGCATATAAATGTAAAAAATATGAAATGTTACGAGCAAAATATTTCTCTATAAGTTTTAATAACATTGTTTTGATGAACTTATTGGAGTATGAAAAGGTTAGAAAATATTTATGTTTAATTGCGAAAGATTTGATGGATGTATATAAAGTATAAATTGAATTTGATTGTTTGTGTTATTGGATGGTAAAAATTGTTATGTATATAGTTATGTTTTTGTTTATGCTGATAAAATAGGCTATCGTTGTTATTGAATGGAGATTATAATTTAAAGTTAAACGTTTTGAATGTTTATATTTTGATGTTATTTATTTAAGAACTAAGGTTTACTTGTTTTTATTATATGTATTGATATCTAATGTCTTTGCCCCGGTTAAGGATCAGTCAAAGGATGGGTTTTATTTTTTCAACATTGATTGAAACTTTTGTTCGTACTGTTTTTGACTGTTGTTGACTCCTACTACTCTAGGAGTTTATACTACACATTGTTTGGCTCCTTGCTTCAAAACATAAAGGATGTCGTTGGAGCACGTACTTTGTGCTCGCTTTGGCAGCGGCTGGTCAGCAGCAGAGCCTCGAATATCTGAGAATCAGATGGAACAAGGATAACAAATGGCTACCTCTTATCCATCAGGCGGTTTTCACAAGGTGCCATTCGTCTCTGATTGGCTATTTCTGGACATTCTGCTCATCAACTGTTAATCACATGCCGACGCGGTGGTCGAACGGTCAAGGCAAGCGTTTCCTGGCGATCGTTCGGCTGCCGGGTTGTGGGTTCGAGTCCCACCTTCAGGCATGGATGTTGTGTCGTTGGGCGCTGTGTGTTCCGACCCCCACTGGTGCGACGGGGCAATGTCATGTGGCGGCTAAAAGGTTCACGGTTCTGGCCGGTGTATAGGCGAATGATGAAATATCAAATGCCTGGCCATTAGATAAAAAAACTGTTAATCACTTTATATCCATGCCTTTACTTCTTTTACTAATGGTCCCGTGTGTGTTTGCTCTCTGTAGGAGAACTATCACCCAACTTGAGCGGCAGGCAATGTGTTGTAGACGCGATTGTAGGTACCGATTCACTTTTTCCTCTTAATTACTTTGAAGAAGCGGGCGTCATAAAAAAAAGAACCAACCGTTTAGGTTTATCCTAAGATAGATGTTTGGATCGAAATTCTCAGTACTATTATCTATTTACCTATTTCGTTATCATTGGGATTTCGTTATCACCCTGTCATATTTTATCCTTTATTTATGCTTATAGTCTGGGCTATGTTACATATATATATATATATATATATATATATATATATATATATATATATATATATATATATATATATATATACATATATACATATATACATATATATATATATATATACATATATACATATATACATATATATATATATATATACATATATACATATATACATATATACATATATACATATATACATATATACATATATATATATATATATATATATATATATATATATATATATATATATATATATATATATATATATATATATATATATATATATATATATATATATATATATATATATATATATTACAAATGCAAAGTAAAGTCTAAAAGTTTCGTTCAGTTTGTATGAGTATCAACTTATGTGCAAATTTTTGAACTTAAGGTTATAAATGAGTGAATTTTAGTGCAGAAATAATCATCCCCCCTTAAGAAAACTATGTGAAAATGCAATCGTTTTTTTCAAGATCATCGTTTGATCCGTTTCTAGGTTTAATATTCAAATTCCGTTTCTGTTATCACCGTCAATTAAAGATATATCCTCACCTCTAAATATGACTTACGACTACTTACCGATTGTAAAACTAAACAATTGTAAAAACGACGTAAATAAATGCATTGTTTTTAACTATACATTTATTTACTTCTTTTATTACAAATTCTCTATCATCAGTGGGGTTATTATAAAGGTTTCCTTATCGTCAATTAAGGCAGCATAGTGTGGCAGTGAAAGGTCATCTGTAGATATCCTAAAGAGTTCTACTAGGATATATAACCGAGGTCATCCAATCCTCTATTATTGTACTCTTTGGTCATTATTGCGGCACCCGCTGTGACCAGAAGTTTTAACATGCAGGGCGAGTCGCTAAGACTACAAATGGGGGCTATATGGAAATTTAGGCCGCGTGTACTTAGATATGATATAACACATTTATAATGATATCAATACACTTAACCACGCGATGGATCTAACACAATGTAACTTCACGACATGGAGTTTAATGATTTCAATACACGTTTCTAACTTACATAATGCATTTTTATGAATTCAATGCACAGCTTCTAGCTAAATCACACGATGGATTTTGATGAGTTCAATGCACGCTTCTAACTATACCACGTGATGGATTCTGTTGATTTCAATACACATTTTAACTTTACCAAGTCATGAATTTTGATGATTTCTAACTAACACGTTTTTAACTTACATGATGGATTTTGATGATTTCAGTACACACTTTTAACTTAAATAGATGAATTTTGAGAGTTTCCATTCAAGTTTTTAACACTTTACAACAAAGTTGAAAAGTGTTTATGACTTTGTTCATTCTGTCTGTCTGTCTGTCTGTCTGTCTGTCTGTCTGTCTGTCTGTCTGTCTGTCTGTCTGTCTGTCTGTCTGTCCGTTAGCACGATAACTGCCGTAAAAATGAGTTTATCAAAATGAAATTTTAGTATGTTGTTCAGACGGTCTGTAGGACCTATGGGAATATAAATAAATAATATCACCCAATTAGTTTTTTATTGAACCCGGGTTGAAAAAATGAAATACATTGAACCCTATGGGACCTAATTTTTCAAACATTTTTTAAGTAAATTTAAAATTCACGAATTGCTTCGAAATTTTTAGGAAATATTCACATTATCCCATAGAATATATAAAAAAAATTCAGTAAAATATGTTAAGTAGTTTTTTAATTAAAAAAATTATTTAATATAGGCAAAACAACAAATTCAATTAAATTCTGACTTTGGGATATCTTCCAGAAAGAAAAGAGAGAGATATTATATAATAAATATCTCTCCATTTGTTTAAACGTTTTGCATATGGGAGTGGCTTCATATTTTAAAATAAATTTGGTAGATAACAATTTTTCATTTTTTTAAAATTTTATATAACTCTTCATGATAAATTTAATTGATGGCATTTTAAATGCACTTTCCTACGTCCTAGAGAGTTAAAATTTGGTACACAGCTTAAATTTGTTGAACATTTTATTCGACAAAAATTTGATGGATCTTTAAATATAGATCATACATTTTTTTCGAAATGGCCTGAAAATAATCCCCGTTCACTTCTATAAATCATTAGTGTAATATTGTTAAAAAGTCTGATGTGGACAGCACATGTCTTTCTCTGCAGACTCATATTCGTTCTCTTTATTTATTCAATGATAATTTGAGTTTATCTGCACAACATAAGTATTTTAAATGACATTGAATTTACACGTTAAACTTAAATTTGGTTCTCATTTGATAGCTGGACTTATTGTCAAAGGTGGCGTAGCGAAAACGCGAAAAAACTAGAATATCTCAAGAACGGCTAGTCCTAGAGTAATGGGGTTAGTCTTATTCTTTTTGTTGTCAAAAATCACATATAAAATAGGAATTTAATTGATATAATTGAGCACACGTAGTCTTTTATTTTTATATATAACGATTTTTGCTGGCCATTTCGCAAAAATAGCCCGTTCCTTTTTCCCGAATCGTAGTAGAATAACCTACAAATGATTTATATACAAAATTTTGTTAAATTTGGTATATAAATCACTTGTAGGTTATTGAAATATTATACTCCAAATTTTGTTAAATTTGGTTCATTAGTTTTTAGCAAGAGTGGATAAAGGCAATTTCTGCGGCCATTTCGCAAAGAAGGCAGATTCTTTTATTACGAATCGTACTATAATCTAATGAACATCAGGATTTCCCACAAAAAACATACCTACCAAATTGTATGAAATTCGGTCCATTAGTTTTTCAATTAGAGTGGATGTAATATCCACACAGACACACAGAAACATACACAGATACACCCTTACACACACAGACGTCTTCCTAAAAGTAGTTTTTTCGTGTTCTAGAAGTCCCAAAACGTGTAGATCCTTTGAAAATTCGAGTTCCGATCTTCGGCACGATTCCAATACTTTGAGTACATACACATACACATATATATTATCTGTGTATTATCTGTGTATCTAAATTCCGTGCCTATGCAATTACAATAGTTGTGATTTTAAATGATCCCTAAACTTTTATTATTTCTTCAAGGAAGCCTAATTTTAACATATGCAGAATGCAAATATCTCAAGCGATTGTAAGATGAATTACATAAGAATTGCTGAATATTTTTCACACAAAATTATTTAGCTCTGGAGTCTGGAATTTAAGTTATATGAATGAAATATTCATTGATTTTGCATAAAGAATCAGATGATTTATATTTCGATACAGTTTTAAATATTTAAGTATAATAAATTACTGTAGTACTGTGATAATGTAAAAGATATTACCACTGAATGAATCACATTTTAGAAATTTTTAAATGAAATTACATTTCAGTTGGAAAGTGTTTCATAATCAATGCTTATGCATGATTGATCTTTCTTGTTAACTTATCATGCGATGGATTTTTTTCAAAGTTACACGATGGATTTTGATGATTTCAGCACACGATTCTAATTTAATCACTTAATGAATTTTAGAGGTTTCAATACGCGTTTTTAATTTAGCCATTCGATGGATTTTGATTATTTGGATTTCAAGTAATGAGGCTCAGTCCAGGGAAAATTCTAATGTATGTTTTATCACCCTATAGCAACGTGCGGAATAACAAAACTGGTTTGTTAGACTTAATATTGAGCAGGTTTATGGATAAAATGTTTTCGATTTTGTGCTACTTCAATATAAATTCCGAAACACTTTTCCAAGCTAAATATATCCTGAAGTACAGAATGTAATTTGATGAATATTTTTTAAGCAATGCGACTGTATCCAGTGGATGTTTTAATATCAGTTTTATTATATGACACATCCACACAGAACAACGGGCATTTAAAAACCTGATTAGTGATGTGTCCGTATACAATGACCGCTTATAATGTGCAAAGAATTTAATCGATTTACATACTTTTTTGACTGGTTTGTTAAGTAAGTTTTGACTGGTTTGCTTAATATGAAGCGTATTTATGTCAGAAATATTCCAGACTTTCTGGTTTGTTAATTTTACTTTTCCATAAACAGCGTGATATGTATCGAAAAATTGAACAATTTCCCTTAAATTTGGTGTAGTACTAGGTTCAATTGGTAATACCTAAAAACCAAAGACCAAGTCACTATTCTACATATTGGCATCGTGAACCGAGTATCTTACATAATATAAGAAGATGTAGTGTCGTCTGTTGCGGATAATCTAAGCTTCGGGCAGCCACGAAATTCGGTACTAGGTTAGCTGAACCCGGAACGACAGACCTCGGTTAGATTTTTTTAATTCGAATTAGTTTGCAAGTTATTTTATGTTGAAGCGCGATTTTGAGCAATTATTTTGCCCTGGTCCTAATTAAGTGCCCACTACTTAAATAATACCACTCAGTTTCCAAATCGTCAAATCAGTTTCATTCCAAATCACCACAAAATACGAAATCTTTAGTTTAAGTAAAGAAGAGCACCGCTCCACGAATGTTGAATGCTAAGAAAAACGATCTTTCGAAATAATTCCCTTTTCTGTAGGCGTGGTTTAAAACCCGTTGTCGGGTGGACATGCGCAGACGGCAGGGCGAAAAATGTACGGAACTTTATTGGGGAACATTGAAAATTTTATAGATTCGCTCGCTTTAAAAAATGACAAAAAAATAAATTACTTATAAGGTAAAAAATTTAGAATACGAAGATATACAACCAACTTTATCCCAAACTATAGAATTGTGCTAATCTTAGTTTCTTGGATACGGCAAAACAGGTATCACATAATCTAAATAAATGCAAATTTCGATGACATAAAAAAATAAATAAATGTAAAGAAATCCCCTTCGATGCTGCTTAAACATCGTTGATAAAACGGTCTGCGATCTTTCCGATGGTTTTAGCTTAGAAACTCTGTGCTAATATTTTCGGCTACTAAGGAACCGATTTGTGTGACTATCGCCCAAAATCGTGCTAAAACCTAAAATAACTAAAAAAGTTATTCAAATAAAAAAAATCGCCGAGGTACACTTGAAATACCTGTGTACCTAATTCATGGCCATATGATGCTCAGATTTTTTTTTCTATAGAACGCCCACACATACACATCTTCTTTTATTATGTAAGAGAGACCTAACATGCACACTTATGGACTTTCCCTAACAAATTTATGAGGTCGCTTAAAGACTTACTCTGTTACACTGTATTTACAACTGTAGTGATTTGAGTTACAAGCTTACTTAAAAAAGTAAAAATATTAAGAAAAAGTTTACTCCATTTAGTCTTCAAAGTGATTTGAAAAGTGGTAGGCATCTACTTTTCTGAAATGATATACTTTGATAGAAATGCAATAGAGCGGTGAGTAATGCCCGTAGTAGGTAACGGTATGTAGATTACTATTAATACATAATGCATAGAAATATTCTTGATGTGAAGAATATTTTGTTGGGAAGGTAATGTACTGATATAAATGGGTTTGGAATAATGTGCTTAGAATTTGTCATACTAGAGTCTTAAATAACGGCACACTTTCAAATATGCCTAATGCAAATAAATAAGCAAAAAATTTGTGAAGGAGACATCATATGGTGGCAAATTGTTTGTACATTTCATTTTTGACGAAATTATTGAGCATTTTTATTCTCTTTTGTATACTTATTTTATACAGTCATACGAATTTTCGGAAAACTGAAAGTGACATCGCCAGAACCGGAAATGTAAGTCATTAGTGAACACTTAGCCCCTTTGCAATTCGATGCTGTATCCATATCAGTCTTCATCTAAGATCTATCTGTAGCCAGTGATGTGATGAGAAATAGATATTTCAAAGAAATTTTTGGACCAGAAGTAAAAAAATTGGAAGTGGAAATCCTTAGTAAATCACTCTACTTCCTCTATAATTTGACGCTGAATCCATATGTAATTATCTAAGCTCTATTTCTAGTCGAAACAGAAAAATATATGTTTCAAGAAACTGTAAATTTTTTAATCGGAAGAGACATTTCCAGAATGAATTACCATACCCACACCCCCTCTGGAAGTGGATACTAAATTCATATCAGTCATTATATAAGCTCCTATAGTCAATCCTGAGAAATAGATGGTGTAGGGAAATATTTTAAACCGGAAGTTGAAAAGAACCGGAACCTTCTTCCTCCAGAATTTGATACTGAATCCATTTCAGTTATCATCTAAGCTCTATCTATAGCTAGTCGTGAGAAATAAATGTTTCAGGCAAAATGAACATTTTTGAAAAATGAAAAAAGAACTGATAGTAGAAATCTTTAGTAACACCCCGTTCTTTTCCACAGTTTTATAATGAATCCCTATCCGTTCATGTCTAGCTATATCTATAGGAGTACGTGAAAAACAGATATTTCAAGGAAATTTTTTTCACATAAACAATATTATGGCAATTTTTATGCCACCAATTACGGAGATATACTCGTCAAACCCGTCTATACAGGGTGTTTAGGAAGTTAGAATCGAGCTCCTTCTGTAGATAGCAACATCTACGGATCGGCATGGCGCTTTTCCCCTACACCAATTCTTATTTACTTCTTATTGTTCATTCTATTCTTATCTTTCTCTATTTGTCTGCATTTACGTTCAACATCTTTGACGGGCTCGTTCACTGCTTCTAGAACACGAAGAGAGCTGAAACTTGGCAAACATTGTCATGTTTTAGAATGTTTTCATTTACCACATTAGTATGTCATTGAGTTGCATAATTGCGTTGCGCTCTTTCAATAAAATTAAATTTTCTTTTTCTTAAGGATGTTATAGGGCAGACGCACAAATGTAAACTACTCGTCTTCCCCTTGAGTTTGGGAGTTTTCCTAATTGGACCATTGCAGGCTTATGTCCTTTTAATTTTACCATTAAAAACAATTTCAATCTATTCTGAAATTTTGCACAATAAGCTCTGGAGGACCGTGATTATGGCGTAACAATCGAAGTGAATTCGAACCAAATTGGTGAAAATTAATAAACGCCACATTCTTTAAAATTTACATTTGTCACATAAACTTTACTCGCATGTTAATTTAAGTAAAATCACATTGTAATGTTAAACAAAATAAAATATTCTTAGATTTTTCTCAAACAATACGGCCAAATGCTTTGTAATAAGGTGGCAGATGATTTTTATGAAATTTATTTAAATCTAAATACTTAGGGATACACTCCATAAGGTAATTTCATAAAAAATCAAGAGGGAGGTTGGAATTTTTTTTTAAACAAGAGCAAAATGTGGCAGTTTGTAAGTGTTATTTTATGGTAGACCGGCTGAGGAAAACTACGATATATTTAATTTAGATGCCAAGAAACTATGAAAATCTAACACGCAAAGTTTGTTAATAGCATCTGATATTTAATTTTTTTATTTTGAGTTTTATGTTTTTTGAATGGAACAGGTAAATATTCAATTGTTAGAAATATAATATCTTTATCTACTTCGACTCTGAATATGAAGACATCAGTTTTTCTTGATTTTATTAGCAATGGTAAACTAAATATTTTATTCATCACATTTATAGATTTGAGCAGGAACTAAAATTGCTTCAGAAATAGAGATTAATAAACTTTTAAAAGCTTATTATTTTAAAAATATTTATATTAAAATATGATTTCAAATGCTTTAGCAATTGGTATATAAACTCCGAGCAATGTCGCGTACCTTTCCATTCTGTGGTTGATTTACAAAAACGCTTTATCATTGATAAGTGAAAATATTTAAGGGGCAAGCGTTTTAGCTTTGTTTAAAGCCGTATGATTTAATAAGAATTACATAATTAATCATCCTCTAAGATTTTTTAATAATAAAATTTATATTTAGCTTTGTATCTCATATATTTAAAAGAAAAGCATATATTTAGAAAAAATACTTTGAATTTAAGCATTCATCTAAAACATTAATTTTTTTTTTTATTTACCATAATTCAATTCTTAAGTATTAAAATGTGAAAAATATAAATAAAATTTGTACTTAAAAGTACTTATATGTAATCATGATTTATGAAATTTTATTTAGAAACATTGTTACTGAATTTTCTTTTAAAGATTCAATTAAGAAAATATAGAAAATCGCAACTAATACTGAACAAAATAAATCTCTTCCTCCCCAGTATATATTTAAAGATAACAAAATAAAATGCGCAAAATTACATTAATTGAAACTACTTTCTTTTCGCAAAGTCTTCGAATAATTAAAATTTTAATGTAATTATAAGTATTTAATATTGCAATATCCATCTAGTTCTATTTGCACATAGACGCTACTAATCAGAAATCAACTTAATAAATCAAACTTCAAGCAAAAGTACACGGTAATAAAGGTTTTAAAATGTATTACAAGGAAGCAATGCCGTTGACACCCAAACATCCCAAGGCGAGTTCGTGATGTCACGTGCTCCTGCTCTATTGAAAAATTCAATAATAGGGTCATTTATCAAATTCCTTGTCAATGCTGACTATCGTGCACAGGTCAAACTAAACACGACTTAACGTACCGATTAAAAGGATATAAAAATTATGTAAAAAATCAAGAAATTAATAAATCTTCAACAAATTTATTAATTTTACAATGATCATTGTTGGATGACTAATCACGGGTTTGATTTTTCTTCTATCTTCATTATTCAAAAATGCTATTCAGTTCTCGCATTGATTGGATTTCTTTGAATCTTTTCATGTTAATAAATTCTTCAGTTAATGATTTGACTATGATTTCATATTTCTTCGTCCTTCGGCATGTCTATTTTTGTTCCTTGTGATCATATTATCTGACTTATATTTCTTATTTTTACTTTATTTTAATTTTTGTTCTTGGTTACGACTCATGTTGATATTTCCTTGGTTCTTATTTTTATCGTTTAATTTTCCTTCCGTGCCACTGGGTGGCTGCCACTGGTGATTCCGTGCCACTGGTGATGCCGTTCTGCATTTCAGTTTGGCCGCCTTGTTTACATATTTGGGCGTTTAAGTCCGGAATGTTTTAAGTTCCAGGAGTGATGAAGGAAATTCAGTTGATTTCCGAAATGTACGTATGCTTATTTATCCTGATTTGTACTGCACTTTACGTTGTAAACCAGTTTTTTATTAACATATTATATTTTTCTTCAAATAAATTTACGAGAAAAATATCGTCTGCATAATGCTATTTCTACGGAAGGATTGATTTATTAATATAACAGTTACCTTACACTTTTCTGGTAGGTCGGATGGTTTGGGTTTCAACAATCCCTGAGCCTAGAAATGCGAATCACAGACCAAATTTTAATTGGGGCTATTCCTAGGCTACATACAAAATTTCATGAAATTAGGTGCAGCCGTTCTCCCGATAAACAAACACACACACACACATACATAAATATATGTTTTCAATTTTATTTATATAGATATCAATGTTAGATAATAATTAGTTTTATATAGTACGATATTGCTTGATTGATTCTAATATATCTGGAAAGACTGACGAAAACTTCTAAACAATTGGTTCACCTTATTCTTAGTAAAAAGTAGTTCAGAGCATTTGATAATAGTGAGCCTATTTATGTTTTATGATTTTTGCCATTTTAAATAAAAGACTCATAATATCACTATTCGCGGATGTTAGCATATTTTAAGTGATAAAATTAGTTCCTAAATAAATAATAGTTATAATTATTTTCTGATATTTTTGTATCTTTCCAAATTCTCCGGTAGCCCCCTGGTAACCTAGAAGGGTGAAGCTTATACAATAGGTGCGAATACGATAAGTACGACGACACTTATAATATCAGCCACGTAATAAAGCGCTGTTGACAAACCTCAAAGGAGCCGAATTTTCGATACTTTCCTCCGGGGGACGCAGAAAATGGAAAAGGTAGAGTCAAAACGCTTTCCAGACACTCCAAAGCCTCCTGGTGATCTAAAATGCTATATTTTTGTACGCTTATAATATAGTCCACGAGACAGATTCCAACGGAGTCGGATTTTTGATACTTCCTCTGGGTGACGCAGAAAATAGGAAAGGTAGCGTCAAAAAGTTTTTCCAGACACTCTAAAGCCTCTTGGTGACCTAAAATGCTATATTTTGTACGCTTATAATGTAGTCCACGAGCCAGATTCCAACGAAGCCGGATTTTCGATACTTTCTCTGCGTGACGCAGAAAATGGGAAAGGTAGCGTCAAAAAGCTTTTCTAGACACTCCAAAGCCACCTGGTGACCTAAAATGCTATATTTTTGTACGCTTATAATATAGTCCACGAGACAGATTCCAACGGAGCCGGATTTTTGATACTTTCTCTGCGTGACGCAGAAAATGGGAAAGGTAGCGTCAAAAAGCTTTTCTAGACACTCCAAAGCCTCCTGGTGACCTAAAATGCTATATTTTGTACACTTATAATATTGTCCACAGTACTGATCTCAACAGAACCGGATTTTCGATTTCCCTACCCAGAGACACAGAAAATGGGGTTCTCTTATAGCTTTTACAGACCCTCTATCAGCCTGCTCTATGACTAGAAGACTGAAACTTTTGCCCACTTATAATATTGCCCACGGGATTGAAGCAGTTAACTAAATGAACCAATTTTGATAAAGCGTCATACATTGATAAATAAAATAAAACTTATTAGAAAAAGTTAGAACTTCATTTTTCCCGGAATTTATATAAGTGCTAGTTACATACTATAAAGAAGATATTTTGTAACAAATTTAACATAATTTATTGCCAACTTCTAGACAATAGTTCTTGCCATAAGAAAATCTAGGTGACAGTCATAAATAGATAAATATTTCGAAAGTCAAGTAGTTGCGTTGTCGAACACTAATGGATTAAATATGTATGTGATGTTTTGGATTATCTTGATACAAAATATTTATATAGTCTGCAAATAGATCTTTGTGATATACTTTTAATAGTAAGAAACACAAATTTGAACAGATTTTTCTTATAGAGCAAAAAATAGAAAATAATGTAAGCAAATATGAAATAAAAATATATTCGGCTTAATTAATATATTGAGTTACTAAAATTCTCAAAATTCATTAAAACATGCAAATTTTAAACTCGAGAGTTGCTTAATTTTTTCGATGATCGAAATTGCTTTTTTACTTTAATATAAGCAATGTACTTTATAAGTATTTATTCCAGAATTAACAGAGTGTAAAAGTAATTAGTTATTCCGCATTTATAACATGCATATGGATTTCTTTGCTTAAAATTAAAAAACAAGTTTGCCGAAAAATCATTACAGAATTTATAAAGCTCGATCTTAAATAGTACACTTTTTATTAATATATACTTGTAAACAATGTTTATTAAAATAGATGTAACAGGATGAGAGGAGAATTAAAAAGAGATAGCTACAAATCTCAATAATGTGCCTTTAATTTCCCTTAATTGCAAAATTTTATGGAAAAAAAAGGCATTGGAAAACTTATTTTTCAATCAGTAAATATGAACTGGCTTATATAGGGAGAGCATTTTTTTTTAGATAAATAATTTCTTAAATAGATAATTCTTTTCCAGGATGCCGACTACTACATGAAACTTTAACTAGCTTTTCCCAGCAAATTCTATGTAGCCAACACGCGAATACTTCCACCAAAATTAATGTAGAAAAACTTCAACAAATACAGCTGTTTCGAGGATATGCTGGATTCCCTTCTTCAGTGCAAGAGAACCAACAAATCGGGAATCCAAAAGAGGAATGTGCAACGGAGGAATGGGTCTTCGGGTTTGTTGGTTCTTTTGAACTGACGAATGGGATCCAGAGTATCCTCAAACCAGCTGCATACTGCATTATTGAGTTATTTATACTTTTATATTTTGCTAAAGTGTTTTTCTTATCCTTCGTACAAATTGTATTGAACTTATCAAAATAAATGAATTCTTGCTGGCGGAAAGCATTTTGAAAAGGTTATACATCAGATTCCTGTGCATGTAATTTCTGTTTATTTTTGAATTATAAATAGGATAGCCATTCGCTAATAACCATATTGTGCCAAATTCCAGTAACTGTTTCATTGTTGAATCCTACTCATTACACAATATTATACAGCTTTGTAATTGATTTTTGTCGATATCGTTTTGTTACCGAGTTATTAATCCTATACATTTCATTAATCCTATACAATCCCTAACATTTTGAATTCTTTATCAGTAGTTCTGCAACATTTTGAATTCTTTATCAGTAGTTCTGCAACATTTATTCAATCCGACATTGGATATTTACTAAAGGATTATTATAATTATTATTATTTACTATTATTATCACTATTATTTGCTACAATTATTACTTACTATTGTATATTTACTATACATCTAACGTATACGCTCATGGTATTTCTTTAAAAAGTTTTTGGGATTTTTAAGGAATTTCATAGGAAACCTCTATATTGTAAGAAGAGTGAAAATGTTAGTTTATAAGGAAGGTAATGTGTTGAAATCATTTACTTTTTCTATATAACTAAAAATTAGTTTTGCTGAAATATTTCCTGTCTATCTCGTATATGAAACTTCTTTCATTTCTATCATTGAGATTTATTTAAGAAGATTGCTAATTGTAGGCATATTCTGGCATGTCCATCGAGGATAATTTTACACATATATATTGCAGTTCACGTGTTGTTGTTGTTGCGACCCAGACCGTCCGACCTACCAGAAAGGTGTAACGTAACTGCTTGGACGGCCGGGAAGTGCCACCCAATTTAGACCGGAACCCAGTGCGGGAGGCATCCACAGGGACCGTACCCTCCTTCCCCTACCACCAACCTCTCGGAAGGACTTACGGACCCACATGTTTAACGTGATCGTACTCCTTATGAACACGGCGGCAGTTGTGGCAGCGTGCAAATTGCAGTTTACGTGTTGTTGTTGTTGAAACCCAGACCATCCGACCTATCAGAAAGGGTGTAAGGTAACTGTTTGGATGGCCGGGAAGTGCCACACAATTTAGACCGGAACCCAGTTGGGGAGGCATCCTTTGGCTATTTTTTTGATGGTGACTTTTGGCTATTTTTTAATCTAAAAAAAAATTACGAAGCTGAGATTGATGAGGCTATAGAAGCATATTTTTCATCGATTCCAAAAAATGGATGGCTTGAAGCATTTACTCTTTGGAAAATTCGCCTACAAGTACATTGATGTTGGAGGGAAGTACTTTGAACACTCCTAAGAGTCGGTAAGTTTAACTTGTACTACTTAGTCGTATCTCAAAAATTCCAGAGAATTTTCATCATTTTTTGAATCATTTTCGTTAATTAAGCATCATTTTTGCCAATTGGGCAACATTTTCTTAAAAAGTCGCCAAGTTGACGATATATCGCTAAATTTAACACCAATGTCAACTTATATAAGGATATTTGCAATTTTTTTTACTTTTATGACATGTTTTTATAAGAACTTCACGGGTTATGTTCTTTACCCAGAACGTTCAACATAGGGTATAGTATATAAGCTCGCCATCGTTCAATTGGGTTGATGAAGTATAATACGAGTAAAAGTATCTGCCGAATTTAATACAGAACAAAATGTATAATTTTACTTCTGCTTATATATACCCTTTAAATTTTATTATAAAAGTACTAAGTTGTATGATGAAGAATATTAATTCCCTCAAAGAAACAGAAATTTTCAAACTAAATTTCATTTTTTAAAATATTGAATTTTCATCATTTTTTTAAATTATTTTCGTTAATTAAGCATCATTTTAGCCAATTGGGCAACATTAAAAAAAAGTCGCCAAGTTGACGATATGTCGCTAAATTTAACGCCAATGTCAACTTATATAAGGATATTTGCTACTTTTTTTTACTTTTATGACATGTTTTGATAAATTTATTCGAAAGCTATCAAGAACGATTCTCGCTACCGCTTTAACGTTGATGCTATTTGTTTTCTAATGATAAATTACATAATAAATGATCATTTAATGATGTTAAAAATTATGATTTTTTAAAAATTCATTCGAAAATTGGGAATTTTCTGAATATTCAATCACGTGTAATCAATGGGGTTCTTGTTTTCACTGACTGTAACAATCGTACCTACAGTTTTTTAATGATTTCATTCGTTCGTGACATATTGCTTCTACAAATTCATTGACCTACACATTAACATACGCACTCGATCATGCACACAGACACAAATACACACACACTAACACTGACACGCAGTAAACACAGACAAAGACATACTAATACACACGTATACACGAGCATATAAGACAACTCATAACGTTTGATTTGAGTTCAGGGATGCGTAAAACATGCTCCTATATATGCAGGGAAAGTAAACAAAATCGCTCTGAAGCGTTTTGCCGCCTGAGATCAAATACCCTTGCACTGAATTTCATCGCTGTGTGTAGATTAGATTTTAAATTATATTGCTAACACACGGGCGGACGCATGTCTGTTAGCAATCTTTATTCATCATTATCGAAAATTTTTAAACTGAAGCTTTTGCTCATTATAAGCGAGTAAATTAGGTTAAATTCGCATTTTGCCAATAAAATGTTCATAATTTTGTTGTTAAATTCAAAATCTTTCTAAATTCTGCATTGCTGTAGTGCACTTTTAGCGAAAATTACGATACATTTAAATCAGGGATATATAACATGTGTCACGGTCCAAGGGGAGTGTGTGTGGGTGGGGGGAGGGGGGGGGTTGAGTAAGAAAGAAACTGACAACAATAATCCATTTTTTAGTAGTAATTATTAAAAAAACATTTATAAAACATCGAAAATAAATATAACACGTTGATTATTTTTTCATTCAGAAGACTTTTTTAAACTAAAAAATGATGTTGTAGCAATACTCAAGATATCCCCTAAATTCTCGTTTTTATATAAGTCAGCAATTTTTACTGATTTTGGTTCATAATTGTAATGGTTTGTTTCTTCACACACAAATGTTCGTACAAAAATACTTAACATTTTCAGGACAGCTGTAATAAAATTTTTCAATTTACTCTTATCCAGGCTTTTGTAGAAATCAACCAAACGAAACCCTTTAAATTGTGACTAAAATGTCTTGAACATTGAAGGTCAGTTATCCTTATCTGAAGGTCAGAGAATATTTCGGCCAGATTAGCAGAAAATGGTTCCTCTACCAAAGCTATAGATACCATTCCTGTCCTTTGTATGAGGAAATACTTCTGCCAAACTCTCAGATCTCAACTCATATTTTTTTTACCATTTTTATATTTTCCTATATACATAGGGAAAGTATTGTGATGGGATTGAAGATTCGAATTCGAGTTTTTGACAGAAGAACATGTTTTAAGTATACCTAAACTTGAGTTGAACGTTTTTGAGGTAATGCCTGTGTATATGTGTGTATATGTGCGAGTGTGTGTGTGTGTGAGCGCGCGTGTATGTGCGTGTGTTTATTTACGTAAGTGTATATTTGCCGGTAAATCTTGGACCGATAAATACTGGAATCCTGTTGATTTTGTAAGTAGTGGAATGTTTGGAAGACCCCTGTTCCCAATTTTAAGATGAAATTTTGAAAAAATCATTAAAAATTCATAATATTCAATAATGTTGCATAAATAATCATTTATTACATGTAACTTTTCATTAGAAAATGACTGATGTAAATTTCCAAACGCTAGCTGAACCGTTCTCGATATATTGCATGGTTTTCACATAGACTTGGGGACATTTTAATGGTACCAAATTGACAAAAATATTGCCGAAATTTCAAAAATGACACTAAATTAACAAAATGTCGCTCAATTGAGTAATTATTTATTAATATACTTTACTATAACAATCTATTGCTTTTTGTGGATACTATCAATATTGGCAGTTATCAAGTTAGATTTGTGCGAAATATTAGTTAAATGAGTATTAGTATTACATGCTGTCATCTAGAAAAGCTCCAAATGTAGAATTCAACATTCAAAATATTGTGACCAGGATCTTGTACATCAATTTTTCACTGTAAGAAGTAAATGTATTGCATTTTATACGGAAAGTGTTGCCCACATTGGATTTTTCTTTTTATTGCACCGGCATTATTATAAAAAAATTCTATTATTTTACCTTCTTCTTCTTTGACCCAGACCGTCCGACCTACCAGAATGGTATAAGGTATCTGTTTGGACGGCCGGGAAGTGTCTTTCAATTTAGAGCGGAACCCAGTGGGGGAAGCATCCACAGGGACCCTCCTTCCCCTACCACCCATCTCTCGGAAGGACTTACGGGCCCAAGTGTTTAACGTGATCGCACGTGTTTAACGTTTCGGCGGTGGCGGGAATCGAACCCGGAGCGACCGAGTGCAATACAAGTGCGCTTATTATTTTACCTTAAATCGATTAAAGTAAAAATAATTTTTTATAGTCTAATGTTAGCAGACGTGATATCTTCGCAGACCTGACAGAAGCTTCTTCCGGGCCGCAGATCAGATGTTGTGTACCCATGATTTAAATGGATCGAGAATTAAGGATCTGTTGCTAGCAGAGGTCCCCCCCCCCTCAATCAAGGAATATTGCATCTGCAAAAGCTGTGCCGAGCCCTGACTACTGTTTTAGAGCTGTGCGACTAGTGTACATCTAGATATAGAAATATGTTAGAGTTATGCCCATTTGAACGGAACATTATTGTTTTGATTAAGACTCACTATTGATAAATTGTAAACTCCACGTGCGGATGTTGTCTTTGCTTTGCAGTATTATTTGTGCATTAAAATATTAGACACCACTCACATAAATCTATTACATCCTGAAATTGTGGGCGTCTTAGACTACAAACGGCCTAGTGAGTATCTAAAATTACCGTCGACGGATAATTTGGTTAAATTAGTTATTGGTATCGGCAGCATTAAATTTATTAATTCTGCATTTGAGCGTAGATTTTAATGGGATAGTTATGAAGCTAATACCAAATGCGAAAGCATTAATATATAATTGGAATTTTCAATGCGAATGTATAATGCACAATGTTTGGAGTGAATTTATTGCACATCGTTAGAAATCGGCCGAATGTCAGATGTTATATAGGGTTCCAAGGAACGTCCTTTAGCAAGCCAATAACTTTGGAAGGAAAGGTTCATGAATTTTCACGTTAAGTATATCCGTGGTAAAGTAATCAACCCAATCGAATAAAATAGATTACAGCTCCCTGACAGGAGAATTTAAAAACCTAAGATAACGTACTCGGCAATTTAGTCGAGTAGATGAAAATAACCGAATGAATGAAAAAAGCCAATTACAAAATTATTGAACATTAGTTAATAGAATCAATACCAATAACAAACGAAACGTGTACACTGAAGGCAATCAATGCATGTCAAGAAGTTATTAGGATTACCAGCAGGGTTGATACCTGCTATGTTTGTCGAAGTACTCAATAACATTCTTTCTGGAATTTAAATATTCTTTCTCTATGACGGAAAGCAATTTAAACAGTCACTACACTAGATTTAAGTTTATGTAACTGCTGTTTATTATACTGTTCCTGAATAGAGCAGCATTTTGCCAATAACGCCATAAATGCCGTCTGTAAGAATTTATTATAAATTCCTACTTATTAGATAATGGTCTACAACTTTGCAATTGGTATTTTTTGTCTATTTTGCTTTGTTGTCGAGTTTGTTATCCTAACTTTTTTAATTCTCAGTTAGAGGCGCTGCAATCCGTTTTATTTAATCGGGAAAGGCCATTTTACTATAGATAGAACTGATGCGTACACTCATAAACCTTTCCTTATAGAGTTATGACAGGTGTTTAAGAACTTTCCTATGAAACCTGTATGTAGCATACATTTTATATTTTACGTTTAAATTCCATTCGCCACTATTATATATTTTGTTTTGTACGAAGTTACTTTTATATCTTATCATTTTCTTTTGTCTTCTCTTTATTACATCATATGGACAGACATTATATTTAATTATGATGTAAATAGAATATAAAAAACTTGAAATAAAACTGCATAAAATAGGTGTTAACCGTCTTTGTAGGAAGTAATATTAAAGACAATAGATAAATAAATAAATAAAAACAGCTGGGCTCACTCACCGTATAGGCAGAGTTCACATGACTCAGAAAGAAAGTTTCGCCAAATGAAAACAAAAAGTGATAAAGTATGAAAACTAGACAAGAAATAAACAGCAGAAGCATTTTATCAATCAAATAAAGATTAGATTGTAGACATAGTTTTTGAAAATTATTCATCATTATTATCACCAATGGTTGGTTAGCTTGCTGTTGGTCTTGGCCTTCCCCAAAAGATTCTTTCAAGCGGCCCCATTTAGACCAATGCTTCTCCACTTATTAATCTTTAACATCTTAAAGTCCTTCGACCCATCTCAACAATGTATCGGATTATAATCAAATCTTTATATAACTTATATAGTTCGAAATTTTATCCTTTCTCTAAATATCATTTCCCCGAGTTCCACCAAAAATACCGCTAAAAAAATTTCGCTCAAAGATATTTGCTCAAAGATGCAAAGAGCTTGTTATCATGTCCTATGGGATTGCAGTTTCTGAAGCATAAATTAAAGTAGATCTTATAAGAACTTTATACAGTTGCAATTTTGTTCTCCTCTTAATCATATATGTACAGAAAAAAAAATAATCCATGAAAATAGCAATTTGTAGCTATAATTCGTTTTTGGATTTCTCAATTAATATTATTTTTACAATGTATTGGAGAACCTATGTAGTTAAAAGGCACGACGGATTCAACATGCACAGACTAGTTTCAAATACGAGGTGCAAATACCCACGACTAGTAAAAGTCATGTATTTAATATTGTCTAGGTTAATTTTCAGATGCATTTTATCAGCGACACGTTCTAAGGCAAGAAATGATTCAAATAACTTTTAGATCTTTAGTGGTTCTGGCTATACTATCGATGTCAGGATAGAGATGGGAAAGAATGTGAAAAAATTGTGGTAGATGCTTCTTTTAGTGTTGATAGTAGAATATCTTTCTTCAGGACTAAGTTGAAAATTAGACAAGAGCAAGATGAAATTTATTATAATGAAAAAAAAATCTGATGTGGGCAGCACAGGACTTTCCTGCAGACTTATATACACATTATCTTTATTTTAATTGAATTTAATTCACTATTAATTCAATTTTCGTTCTCATTTGGTAACTGGACTCATTTTTAAAGGTGGGGTAGAGAAAAACGAAAAAACAAAAATATCTCGAGAACGGCTAGTCCTAGTGTAATGGGGTTGATCTTATTCTTTTTTTTCGTTAAAAATCACGTATAAAACAAGTATTTAAAGGGTATATTTCAGCATACGTAGTTTTTTATTTTAGATTTTGTCGATTTTTGCGGGCCATTTTGCAAAAAAATCAGGTATTTTTTCCCGAATCATACCAAAATCTAATCAGCACCAGGGTAACCCATAAGGGACCTATCTACCAAATTTTGTGAAATTCAGCCCATTAGATTTTCAGCTAGAGTGGATACAAGATTATGCGGGAAATTTCGCAAAAACAGGCGTTTTTTTTTTTATCCCGAATCGTACTCAAAACTAATCAGCACCAGATTTGCCCACAAGTGACTTACCTACCAAATTTTATGAAATTCGGTCAATTAGTTTTCTAGTTAGAGTGGATACAATATCTGCACAGACAGACACACAGACAGACAGACAGACAAACAGACACACACACAGACGTCACGCTAAAAATGGTTTTTTCGTATTCTAGAGGTCTTGAAACGTGTAGATCCGTCGAAAACTCGAGTTGCGATTTTCGACATGATTCCAATACTTTCCCTATACATTACCATGTATTGCAGGGAAAGTAAAAATCTGATGTGGGCAGCACATGACTTTCCCTGCAGACTTATATCCACGTTCTCTATAATTTAATTAAATTTATTTCACTTTTAATTCAATTTTCGTTCTCATTCGGTAACCGGACTTATTTTCAAAGGTGGTGTAGAGAAAATACGAAAAACTAAAATATCTCGAGAACGGCTGGTCCTAATGTAATGGGGTCGGTCTTATTCTTTTCTTCGCTGAAAATTACGTATTAAACAAGCATTTAATGGATATATTTGAGCGTACGTAGTTCTTTAGTTTAGATTAGGACGATTTTTGCGGGTCATTTTGCAAAAAAATGCAGGTTATTTTTTACCGAATCTTACCAAAATCTAATCAACACCAGAGTGACCCACAAATGACTCATCTGCTGAATTTTGTTGTCCATAAGCTTTTTAGTTAGAGTGGATACAAGCTTTTGCGGGCCATTTCGCAAAAATATGCGGGTTCTTTTATCCCGAATCGTACCCAAAACTAATCAGCACCAGACTCACCCACAAGTGACTTACCTACCAAATTTTGTGACATTCGGTCTATTAGTTTATTAGTTACAGTGGATACAAAATCTGCACAGACAGACACACAGACAGACAGACACACAGACACACAGACAGACAGACACACAGACACACAGACACACACACAGACGTCACGCTAAAAATGGTTTTTTCGTATTCTAGAGGTCTTGAAACGTGTAGATCCGTCGAAAACTCGAGTAGCAATTTTCGACATGATTCCAATACTTTCCCTATACATTACCATGTATTGCAGGGAAAGTAAAAAAGCTATGTAAAATTAAGTAAAAAATTTGATGTGAGCAGCTTATGACTTTCACTGTATGATGCAATGAATTTAGGTCTTTCACAGTGAAAAAAATCTGATATGGGCAGCACATGACTTTCCCTACAGACATATATCCACGTTATTTTAATTAAATGTAATTCACTTTTAATTCAATATTCGTTCTCATTTGGTAACTGGACTTATTTTCAAAGGTGGCTTGGAGAAAATGAGAAAAAACTAAAATATCTCGAGAACGGCTGGTCTTAGTGCAATGGGGTTTGTCTTATTCTTTTCATCGTTAAAAATTACGTATATAACACGAATTTAATGGATATATTTGAGCATACGTAGTTTTTTTATTTTAGATTTTGACGATTTTTGCGGGCCATTTTGCAAACAAAGGCAGGTTATTTTTTCCGAATCGTACCAAAATCTAAGCAGCACCAGGGTAATCCACAAAAGACTTATCTACCGAGTTTTGTGAAATTCTTTCTATTAGTTATTCAGTTAGAGTGGATACAGGCTTTTACGGGCCATTTTGCAAAAAAAAAGGCGGGTTCTTTTATCCCGAATCGTACCCAAAACTAATCAGCACCAGATTCGCCCACAAGTAATTTACCTACCAAATTTTATGAAATTCGGTCAATTAGTATTTCAGTTAGAGGGGATACAAAATCTGCACAGACAGACAGACACACAGACATGCACACAGACGTCACGCTAAAAATAGTTTTTTCGTATTCTAGAGGTCTTGAAACGTGTAGATCCGTCGAAAACTCGAGTTGCGATTTTCGGCATGATTCCAATACTTTCCCTATACATTACCATGTAATGCAGGGAAAGTAAAAATCTGATGTGGGCAGGACATGACTTTCCCTGCAGACTTATATCCACGTTCTCTTTATTTTAATTAAATTTATTTCACTTTTAATTCAATTTTCGTTCTCATTCGGTAACCGGACTTATTTTCAAAGGTGGCGTAGAGAAAATACGGAAAACAAATGGAACGCAAGGAGCATTTCTAAATTTTCGTTAAAAAAATTCAAAATTATAACAATATTAAAAAATATGTAATGGTATTTTATGTAGTAATGTTAAGAGGAATATTTATACAAATTTTCATGTTTCTAAGTCAATAAATAAAAAAAAAATTTCAACGTCCACCGTCCCCTCAAATATGAAATATATATGATGCACTAACCATAAAATATAATTTTACCCAATGTCGTACTCTTTAAAACGCTCTTTAAAAGTCATAAGTCATACATCTGCAATTAAAATTCCAATAACGCATTAATGCTTTCAGATTTAGTATTTATTTCATAACCGTATCATTAAAATCTTAATTTAAATACCGAATTTATAATTTTAATGTTGATGATACCAATAACTAATGTAACCAAAACATCTCTATCTGTTAATTTAAGTTAAACACCAAGCCATTCATAGTCTGAAACCAACTACCGAGTTTCTGGCTCTAATAGATTTATGTGAATACTGTCTAACATTTTAATGCACAAATAATACTACAAAGCAAGGACAAAACCCGCGCCTGGCGTTCGTAATTAATCAAGAGTGAGTCTTAATTAAAACAATAACGTTCCATTGAAATGGGCTTAGTTCAAACATATTCCTATATCTTACTGTACCTAGTTCCACAGCGCTAAAACAGTAGTCACTGGCTCGGCATAGCTTTTGCAGATGCGACATTCCTTCCAAGAGGGGCTGTCAAGTAATTACGGATTCTTAATTCCTGAGTCTCAATTCCTGATATTTAATTTCGTGTTGAAACTCATTATTTTCTGTGTAATCGTAAAATATTCCAAAATGTCGTTTTAACTTTTAAAGACAAATGCTATACGATATTAATATCATATTAAATCGCTGTCGATTAATTTTCAAATAAAGCATAAAATAGCAAGAAATTTATGAAGGAGACTTCATAGAATATCAAGTGGTGTGTACACTTATAACACACTTATATACACTTTTTGTAAAAACCAAACGTAGCATATCTAGAACCGGAAATGGCAATCCTTATTGAGACCCTCCCCCCTATACAATTTGTTGATAAATACACATCAGTCATCATCTAAGTCAAATCCATATCAATAATCATCTAAGCTAATCCTGATAAATAGATGATTTAAAGAAAATTAAAATATTTGAAAACCTGCAAAATAACCAAAAGTATAACTTTTTAATAAATTAGATTTGTAGTAGCAAAATTTGATACTGAATCCATATCAGTTCTTTCTAAAGTCAATCCTGTAAAATATATGTTGTAAGTAAAATTTAAAATTTTGAACCGAAAATGACATCTCGAGAACAGAAAGTGAAAAGCCTTAGTGAGTTATCCTAATCTTCCTAAATTGAATGCTGAATCCATATCAGTCATTATCTAAGCTCTATCTATAGTCATTCCTCAAAAATCAATGTTTCAAGGAAAATTTGTGAAGCAGGAGTGGAGAAGGAATCAGAAGTGGATACTCATAGTGATCTCCCCCCCCCCTCCACATCCCCCATAATTTAATGCTAAACTCATATCAGTTATCCTCTAAGCTCTATTTATAAAGCCAATCTTGAAAAATGAATGTTTGAATGAGATTGAAAAGGAACCAGAAATGGAAATGCTCAGCCCCCAATCTTTCAAAATTCAAATCATTCAGTCTCTAAATTATAACTACAATAGATTGTGAAAAATATATGATTTATAAAAGCTGTCTTGATAAAATCATAGATGGCAAATTTGATTACCACCAACGATTTAAGAATTTCTTTTGTGCGGTGATCCTAAAATATTGGTGTCCACGGCCTTGGCCTAGGCTAGAAAAATCCCAAGTAGTCCTGTGCTCACCGCTTATTTTATCACCTAGACCGTGCTGACGAGCGGCAATGTCCACGACTCCATAGTTCAAGGGGGGGGGATTGATAATTAGTTGTGTTTATTTGTTATTGCTTTTACTCTTCTGATATTCACCTTTCTGCAATATTTAAGCTTACATCATTACATCAGCACCAATATCGGGAATGTGTTGCGTTATTGAAGGGATGGAATTATTTCTATCAGCTCTCTGACTTTTGCCTGAACTCCTATTCTGCAGACATCATAAAGTATTTCAGCCAAATTCAAAGTCAACGTCGAATAAAAATTAGTGTTTAAATAATTTAATAAATGTAGTTTTTTTCATTTTATGTTCACATGATTTGTCATCAAGTTGGTTAAAAATCTTTCATCAATATGTCATTGAATCTAACATAATCTATGCTATTGACAGACGCCGTTATATATATAAAGTATATATATAGTATAATGTATAGGGAACGCATCGTGACGATGTCGTAAATTCGAATTCGAATTTTCGATGGGAGGGCACGTTTTAAGCATTCTTGAACTCGAATTGGACGTTTTTGAGGAGTAGTGTGTTGTTGTTGTTGAGATCCAGACCGTCCGACCTACCAGAAGGTGTTGAAGACCCAGACCGTCCGGCTCGCCCTGAGGGTTTGAGCAACCATTTGGACGGCCGGTTACCAGAAGGTGTAAGGTAACTGTTTGGACGGTCGGGAAGTGCCACCCAATTTAGACCCGAACCCAGTGGGGGAGGCATCCACAGGGACCGTACCTTCTTTCCCCTACCACCAACCTCTCGGAAGGACTTACGGACCCACATGTTTAACGTGATCGTACTCCGCGTGAACACGGCGGCAATTTTGGCAGTGGGGAGAATAGAACCCGGGCCTACAAGTGCAATTCCCGAGCGCTAACCACTGGACTACCGCGCCCCGAGGAGTAGTGTGTGAAAGACCCAAGCAACCCGACTCACCCTAGAGTATGTGCAGCTGGCCGGGAGGAGTAGTGTGTTGAAGACCCAGACCACACGACCAACCCTAAGGCTTATGGCAGCTTAATGTGTGGCGGAGGAGTAGTGTGTTGTTGTTGTTGTTGAGACCCAGACCGTCCGACCGGGGCCGGCGGGATTAGTTCTGCTCCTTATCGGGCCTATGCCTGCGGCGCTGCTGTAGCTCGTGACGTCATAAAGTACATCCCACAATTTGCAACTTACAGCATGTGTTTGAAAGTATGATCGTGTAAATATTGACGAAGATACAGATGTATCCTAATAAGTAAGGTTATATCGTTAATATTTTTATTATCTAGGTAATAATAATAATGCATGGTGTTGTTAATTTCTAATATTTAAGGGAAAATGTAATCAATTTGTCCACTTTATTCAAGATACTTAAAGTGATGCACATGCAGTATAGGTCTAACGAACGTATCACCGAAAGGGGTTTTCTTTTAAGTGTATTTTTAAAATCTAGAACATGATTAGAAGTGATCTAGAACTAGATTCATGGATGTCAAAATTTTAGGTAGCGTAATTTTTTCAAATCCAACGTCAAATTCGTCCGTTGAACGAGTATTTTTGCTATGTAAGAAGCTGGTGGAAATCGGGTATAAATAAACATACATAGAATAAGTAGAATGCAAATACATGTTTTTTATGTTGATTTTATGTATTATATTTGATATTTAACCGATTTATTAAATTATTTCTGTTGTAAAAAAGCGTATCACCCGAAAGCGATTTTTTAGTTTTTTTTAAATTATTACTATTTGAGACTACTGTCTTTTCCTGTCATTCACGCTAATCTCTACATTTCATTTTACCAAAACAGGGATTTCAATTTAATCTGAAAGTGCACAATAACAAAAAATAAATATTTTTATATCACAACCCTGCTGTCAATTACAAATGTAACTTCCGAAATAGTCGTTCATAAAGGGCGTGATCACTTATTGACGCTTAAAATATAAATCTAATGTCTGTATTATTATGTATGTATATTATTATTAAGTATGTATGCATACTATTATTATGTATGCATATTATTATTAAGTATATATGTATTATTAAGTATGTATGTATATTACTATTAAGTATGTATTATTATTAAGTATATATATTATTAAGTATGTATGTATATTACTATTAAATAAGTATTTATATTATATTAATTAATAGTATTAAATAATTATTAATAGTATATTAATTATTAAATATTATTATTAAATATGTATGTATATTAGGATATATGTTATGTAAATCTGACAGTTAAAACTTTTGAAAGACTTTATTACAAAAAGGTTTTAGGAGAACTATGTAATTAGAAATTTAATTAACTCTGCCCAAAAGCCTTATTATATATATATAAGAGGTCATAATGTGTTTCTGTGCATTAGGTTATTTAAGAACAAAAGCCATATTTCTCAAGTAAATGAATTTTATGAAAAAATAAAATTCAAAAGATTAAAACCTGGCATTGAATCTTTTAGAAGAAAAAAAAAAACTCGTAACTACGGAAATATTCAGTATTTTTTTACTTTATAATCTTATTTATATTCCTTCTTTATATATATAATTTGTTTTCGTTATATTTATTCAATTAAATCATTTTTACTTTAACCAACTTCTATCACTCTAAAATATCGACTCCATAATCGACGCTGATTAAGAACTGGAACAAAGTGTAAACGCCGTGGATGGGATGTAAGTTGTGACGTCACGAATCCTGCATCTAGGCCCGATAACAAGAAGAAATCCCGCCGGCCCCGGTCCGACCTACCAGAAAGGTGTAAGGTAACCGTTTGGATGGCCGGGAAGTGGAGGAGTAGTGTGTTGTTGTTGTTGTTGTTGAGACCCAGACCGTCCGACATACCAGAAAGGTGTAAGGTAACCGTTTGGACGGCCGGGAAGTGTCACCCAATTTAGACCGGAACCCAGTGGGGGAGGCATCCACAGGGACCGTACCCTCCTCCCCCTACCACCAACCTCTCGGAAGGACTTACGAACCCACATGTTTAACGTGATCGTACTCCGCATGAACACGGCTGCAGTTGTGGCAGCATGCAATTCCAGCGCACAAACCACCGGGCTACCGCGTCCGAAATGTGCCAACAGCACGCGGTTCTCAAGTGGTCACCCACCCAAGTACTAACCACGCCCGATGCTGCTTGACTTCGGTGATCAAACGAGAACCGGTGTTTTCAGCACGGTAGGGCCGTTGGCAGAGGAGTAGTGTGTGTAATTCTCACAAAATGAAGGAAGCATTTCCAACTTTATTTAGTCCGATTATAATTAGAAAAGGTAAATACTGGAACCCTATGGATTTTACATGCGATCGAAAGTTAGGAAGACCCCTAAATTTTCGAATGAAATTTCTATAAAGTCATTAAAAATCGAAATATTTTATAATGTTACGTAAATGATCGTTTCTTATGTAAATTTTCAATCGAAGGCAAATGGCATAAACGTTAGAATGCTAGCATAAACCTTTCTTTAGGTTTTACACGTTTTTCTAATAATTTTTCAGAAGTATTACATAAAATTAAAAAAGTATTGGCTCATTTAGCGAAATATCGCCAACTTAGCGTTATGTCGCCCCGGATTGACAAAGGATAAAGTCAAAATTACAAATAATAATTAACCAGTAAAATATTTTAATATATAGCCTATATTGTTTATTGAGGATACTATTAATTGTGATAATTGTCAATTTAGAGTTTCCAGAAATATAAGTTAATTGGGTACTTTAAAATATTTTATGTGTTGTCATCCGGAAGAGAGTCAAATGTACAAGTCAACGTTAAAAACATTGTGCCGCGGAAAATATACATTTTTACTTTCCCTGCAATACATGGTAATGTATATTACTTTCCCTGCAATACATGGTAATGTATAGGGAAAGTATTGGAATCATGTCGAAAATCGCAACTCGAGTTTTCGACGGATCTACACGTTTCAAGACCTCTAGAATACGAAAAAACCATTTTTAGCGTGACGTCTGTGTGTCTGTGCAGATATTGTATCCACTCTAACTAAAAAACTAATGAACCGAATTTCACAAAATTTGGTAGATAAGTCACTTGTGAGCGAGTCTGGTGCTGATTAGTTTTGGGTACGATTTGGAATAAAAGAACCCGCCTTATTTTGCGAAATGGCCCGTAAAAGCTTGTATCCACTCTAACTGAAAAACTACTGGACCGAATTTCACGAAATTCGGTAGATGAGTCACTTGTGGGTTACCCTGGTGCTGATTAGATTTTGGTATGATTCGGAAAAAAATAACCTGCCTTTTTTTGCAAAATGGCCCGCAAAAATCGTCAAAATCTAAAATAAAAAACTACGTATGCTCAAATATATCCATTAAATTCGTGTTATATACGTAATTTTTAACGATGAAAAGAATAAGACCGACCCCATTACACTAGGACTAGCCGTTCTCGAGATATTTTAGTTCACATTTATGATTAATTTTACATTATAATCACATAAAAACACATTATGAACACATTTGTGTATTCATTTTTAAATCCCTTAGAAAGTTAATTTTTTTAAAATATTTTTCTGCATTAAAACTTAATTTTCATCAAAATTTCGCATTTAATTAGGTTCTTATTCACTTGTAATTACCTTAATATAGCCCAATTATAAAATGTATACCCAGTTTCATTAAAAAGTATGAAATGTGTCTTCTTGCCAAATTTCATACATCTCAAACAAAAATTAAGACGCATGGAGTATTTTAAAAATGTAAAACCTTTGAAAATTCCGTTTCGAAAAAAATGCATTTAAAGTAAATGAGACTGAAATACTGTGTAGATAGTGGATAAATGATGGTCAATGCAAATGTAAGTATATATATATATATATATATATATATATACATATATACTATTTTATGTAACTTTTAAAATAATAAACTAATAACTATATATATAAACTAATAACTATATATAATAACTATTATAGTAAGAAATAAATAAATTGTCACAATCTAGGAATTTACGCTAAGAAAAGTATGTATAAATTAGTAATCGAGGAGATATAATAATATGAACCATTAATTCAGAAAATGTGAACAGACCTTTAATTGCAATTAATCAAATTCAACAGCACCATATGTTTTGCTTTCTTTTCTTACATTTGTAGTATTTTTCAGTGACTTACAATATTTTTTAACATTTCTGTTTTTTTCCCATTCAGTAGTGTTTCTTGTTATGCTTTGATTAATGCTGCGTTTATCGCGTTGCTGTGCAATAGATAAGGGAAATGAGTTCACCTTTTCCTCCATACCTAAATTATTTACACATCCAAAGTTATATTCAGAAACTGTTGAAATCACAGACATTTCCAACTTCTTTTTAGAAACTAATGTTTCTTTCGGTCAGTTTTTCCAAATTGAGCTGTGTAAGCTCTCATTAGCGGTCTGGGTTTTGCCAGAAATACACCTTGTTAACAATTCATTGCTAGCCAGTCTTTGGTAAATTGACATAATGTTTGTAACAACATCCTCAGACAGCTTTGTCTTCATTGTTGCATGAAATTTTGGTAGTTCCTTATTAGCAAGAACAAGTTGGTAAAATCACCATAATGCGGGGCATTTGTTGTTCTTTGGAGATTTGTTTGTTGAAGAACAGTGTAATAAATTGATGTTTTCATATCTTCTATGCGAGGCACATTATCTTTTATCCTTTCCTATAAAAGTTTGTTAGTTTAACAATTGTCTCATCTTTCAAACTACCCTCTTTACGTCCACCAATAACAGCACCTTTGCTAAGCCACTCCTTGACATTATTACGGAGTCCTGTTCTCAGGGGTTTGGCCACGTGATTTATACATTCCTCTTTTATAATTCTCATATCACTACCATATACATTTAATTCTAATAGATATTGATGAGTTTTCACCATTAGATAGTAATCCATCATACCTCATCATCATCACGCATCACCAGTAGATAGTAATCCTACATACCTCATTCCATAAGTATTTATAGATCGATTCCATATAGACGCAGCCGCTGTCATTTCCATCGAATTAGAAGATCCGGCATTATTCTGTGAGCATTCAGACTTATGGCTTTTATACCAAATGTTGAATTCAGCACTATCTGCACCAAGATATCTTTTCGCAGTGACACATTTCGGACAGTATTTAGATAAGATTTCAAAATCAATAAATAGTCCAATCAAAATATCTAATACAAATCCATTTCCATATAGCGATGCATGGCAACAATTCTGCCATGTTCAATCATATGAAACAGTGATGTCTATAATTTTTTCATTAACAATACTTTCATCCAAATTTTCATATTTTTTCCGCACTATACTTCGATAAATCCGAAGAATATCATCTTTTCTTTTCCGCATACAAACTATGCAAGCATCTTGTAAATGTTTTTTTATCCATGGCATGAATTAAAATAGCCATATGAAACACTTCTGAAGCTGCATGTCCTTTACGTTCAGAAATGCTTTAACGAGTTTTTTATTTTCATCGAAGCACTTGGTTTACTCGATTTTTTTCGCGATTTTCGCAATTTTTACTCGATTTTCGCATTTAGTTTACTCGAGGACTCGAAAATACTGTGCTGAACACTTTGCAGCAATTTTTACAAATTAACTCTATTTTTGAAAAGTACCCAAATGCGCCTTTTGAAATGACATCCAGAGCATTACTCGCACATTTATCGCACTTCACATTGCACAGTAGACCTGACCACATATTGTTATTCATAAAAACATACATGTTTTTATTCAACTTTTCTGAATCACAGCTAGATGTGGATGGAAAATATGCATTTAGTTTGCTTTCACTAGCACTTCAATTTTCTTATATAAAGATGTAGTAGAAGTTGCACTTTCAGAAGAAATAGTGGGCAAAGTAATATTTTAAGAGCCGTCCACACTATTCACTGATGACTAATTATTTGCAGAATCATGCACACTATTCACAGATGACTAATTATTTGCAGAATCATGCACACTATTCACAGATAACCATCGTTTACGAATTATGTTGATGTCTACAAGCGATTTCTTCGACAGTCTAGATTTCGGCTTGCGAAAGTGCCTACTTATAGAATGCATTTTTCAAATTAACATGAATATATGTTTAAAAAACTACGGTATAAAAGAATGCTGTAGCACTTTCAGATCTAAAAAGAGCTATTTTTGAAGCAGAAAATGAAGAAAGTAGTGTCAAGATGCAAGGAATTATATTACAACAATTTATCATTTCAAAACTTTCGGTCATTGGTAGTAAACAAACCAAGAAATGGTTACGGTTGCCAATTTACAAAAATAATAATTTACAAAAATAATAATTTTTAAAATTAAATATCGATTTATAAATGCTGAAAGATGCTTGCTTACCTCATGTGCGAAATTTAAATATCCATGATTTGTTTGTTTGCAAACATGAAATGCTTACAACTTTCTAAAAATTCATAGATATTCATAGATGCTAGCTGTTTTTGCACCTGTCACAATTAAATGTATAGAATAATGTTATATATTAAAAAAATCTTTTTTTAGTCGATTTTTTCTCCTTTCAACGTTCAACGTCACCTTAAATCCCATTTAAACGGCATATAATAAAATGTATTAGAGTGCAAATATATGAACTCTGATTCTTCGAACGCCCACTTTTTTATGCAAAACATCTTAGGAAGTGGGGTACAAAGTAAATCATGAAATAAATGAGAATGGGGTGAAACGGAAGTGCCACCATATTGTTACAAATACCTAACAGGAAGCCATTGTTGTAATTTGAAGGCCAGGATTGTGTGACTTTGGTGACAAATTCAGTAAAATATTGGTAACTTTTGAATTTTGGCTAGTTCTGTAAACTTCCCGAATTTTTGTTTTCTCCTACACTGCAAAACATTCTGCAACCTTTGCTCATTTTCGTCAGCTACTTCATTGATAATTTTGGCAAACTATTAGAAAAGCCGCAATTACAGGCGTTTATGAAAATTCCAGTATATACAAGGCTGGATCAAAAAGTTCGGAGACTGTGCTGATATCTGCAGCCCTGATTGGAGGAGAGGGGAACTATTTTACTGTGGCGTAGAGGCACATGTGCCGCGAGATGTGAAAAGGAAGAAGCAGGTCCGCAGTGCAGGGTTTTTCCAGACAATGCGTGGAAGACCCAGGCCACTCGACTCACCTTAGGGTATGAGCAACTGGTTGAGTGGCCGTCCAGATAATGGGTGTCGGTGAACTGTAGTCCTTCGTATTTCCCTTTTCGACAAACGCAAACGACTGCAGTTCACTGACACGCACTGTCTGGAAAAACACCTGCTTCTTCCTTTTCAAATCTCGCATCACATGTGCCTCTACGCCACGGTAAAATAGTTCCTCTCTCCTCCAATCAGAGTTGGAGATATCAACACATTCTCTGAAGTTTTTGATCCTAACTTGTATATATATATATATATATATATATATATATATATATATATATTCCCCTGAAACTTTCAGTAACATGCTTGCAAATGTTTTACAGTGTATAACTAAATCTCGTTATCATATTTGGCGAGTCGTAAATGAAATGAATTAACTGCATATTAAGCATTCCATATTATTAAATTTAATTATTATTATAGCTTTGTGATTACAGAATATATACAAAAATAAACTAATCTACCGGTTTCGAAGTTAAAGAACAACATTATTCTTCAGGACTGACAAGAAGCGCGACCTCACCCACTTAAGTTACATAGGCAATTTTATCGATCAACTACTCTCAGTTGCCGATCTGACTGGGGTAACTGAGGGTGCGCTTCTTGTTGGCCCCGAAGAAGAAGGCTATTTTTTGCCTATGAAACCGGCGGAGCAGTTTATTGTTGTATATATGCTATATTTACGAAGTTTTAATTTATCGTGTTGTTATCGCACCGGTTTTGAGCGATTTCTTGATTATAATTATAGGTTTAGTGTTCATCCGTTTAACAAAAACTTATACATACCCCTACATATGACAGCGGTTATTTTTCGCTATTGTATTAGTTGTTTTCAATAGAACAACTAATCAACAGCAAAGTCGCCTCATTTCTATACACTGTTTCTATACACTCATCTAACTATACACTGTATTTGCAATTGACACAGTTTAGAGACGGGAGAGGAGCCACAGAAATAAATAAAATTTAGAAGTGGACCACAAGTAAATAAAGGTTGAGAAACACTGTTCTAAAACAAAAATCGAATTTTTAATAACTGTAACTCCATTATGCTATAGTAGTAAGGTGCTTATTGATTTTGGAGGACTTCAGACCTATAAAAATCTTATGTAAGTAGCACGTGACGGTCCCTATATAATGCTTATAATTTACTTCTTTCATAGTGAACAATTGATGTATAATATCCATAAAACAATGTTTTTAATCTTGGATTGCACATTTGAAGTTTTCCCGGATGACAACATGCCAAAATAATCGCCAAGCGTTACATACAGACTAAGAAAAGAGCTATACTCATATATAATTGACTATTGGTGGATTGTTGGTAGTAAAATACAAAACTATTAGAGAACTATTTTCTCTCGTGAATGGAACGAGCTAGTTCCAAGAGAATAATGTTAACAAATTCGTCGCATAATATTCCATGAAAAGTGAACATGTTTCACGATAATTAAAACTTTTTTAAATTTTATGTAATATTCATGATAAATTTATTAAAAGAACGTGTGATATCTTGAGAGCGGTTCATGCTAGCTTTATAAAATATGTGCCATTCGCTTTCTAATGAAAAATTATAAAATTATAAATGATTATTTACGTAGCATTATTGAAGGATCGGATTTTATAATGATTTATTTAAAATTTCATTCGAAAATAAATGGGCTTCCAGTAGTCACCGATTGTCATATTTATACCAAATTTCATTCAAGACGCTGCATTTGTTCGTAAGATTTCGCTTTCACACACACATACACACTCATCCAGAGGGGTTGGTATCCATAAGGACCGTACCGTCCTTATCCTATCACCAACTTCTCGGATGGTTAACTTTATGTTATATGACCTGGACGTGACCACAGCACTCCGAGTGAACATGGGGACAGGTTGGGAAGCGCCCGGAATTGAACTCGCGTCGTCCAAGTGCAATCCCACTGGGATGTTCCACCTCCTGTGTTTAACACCTAAGACCGTCATTTCATGAAAGTAGTAAAAAACTCAAAATATCAAATCCAAAATATTAAATATTAAATAAATAATGTAGAACAACCAGACAGTCCAGTAACTTGTACAATTGTACAATTTATACCAAACCAGTAGAAAATACTGTTTGGCGTGTGATTTTCTAAAAATTATTTTTTCTCGTTAGTCTTAATATTATATGACCTTTGACCTCAGCAGTACATAGATCGAAATGTAAAATTCGGGCTTCGTTATGACCTAAAACATGATTAGTCCAAGTTGTCTACTAAGTGTAATTCGAATCGGCTGAATTTCAATAGTTTGTCAACGACAATTTCGTACCCAATTGGATTTAAATCGGTATTAAGGAAGCTAAGTCTGGAATTCGTTTCACTTCAATGCATTTTAAACAAAACGTTTCGAAAGCAAAAATTTTGTCAGATGATACTAAACTTCGTAGTTTTATATATTCATAATTAATTTGACAGTGCACATATTACGCAATATTTAGCTGTTTGTTTCACTCTGCTTCAAATCTAATCCCTCTTTCTTTAATTTATTATTTTTTCCGATTGGCAACGCTTATCTTTCTGGCTCACGTGATTATTCTTTATTGACAGAAACTTATTTCCCTTGATGTAGTGAATGCTCTGTTATTATCCTGACGAAGTGACGCTCTTGCTGCCGAAACTGGTTGACACATTTAATCCATTATATATGTTATTGCTAAAGTAGTATTTTGATTTCTAGATGATTTGAATTTAGCAGCTTGGACGAAGTTTTCATACACTTATATACTATCCACCTCATCAACTTTATATTATCCATAAACATCTAGAACAACATCTAGAGCATTTATCTTACAAACCTCCCAACATTCTTACACTGTATAAAAGCTCTTATATGTGAAACACCGAATCTATTTACATACATGCAGTACGTGTGGATTATAATTTTACACATGCTTTGAAATGAGAACAGAGCCTTTGCAGACATCCAACGACACTAATGCTTGCTAACTCATCTTGCACAAAAGCTTGGAAAAAAATACCAAATTACGTCTGGGGGGGTTCCTTGGGGAGGGTGCATGCCTTCAACGGGCATTATCGTGAAACAGCAGGATGGTTCGACGCATTTCAAGCAGGCCTCTTTTGTGACTCGTCTAAAAACTGTCCTCAGAATGGGCTTGTCCAAGGTTTCCATCAAAAGTGAGATCCAAGAAAAAGCAAGGATGTCAAGATTCAGCCGCGAAATTGCCACTTTAGTTCAAGTTAGAAGATTCAAAATTCGAGAGCCTTTTAGGAGCGTGATTTTTTTATTTTTTTTTTGGGGGGGGGAAGGAGGAATGTTTTTGAGAGCACAATGTGTGAGGAATGTCATTAATTATAACTGCTGAGAAGGTGGAAGGTATCGGGAGAAAAGTCAGGTCACGTGTCCGCGTAAAGTCACTGCCTGGCTACCTGAGGTGGAAATACTTGATGTGGTACAAATAGATTTTTTACAAGAGAGGTTCATTATTCATCGTAAAAGTTTTTCACTCTAACACGCGTTCAAAAGCATTTTTAAAATAATTTGCATTTCTGAAGCTTTTCAGAAGCAACTTTATTCATTATGTTTTCTCACCACGAAGAGTTTGGGACATTCATTATGTAAGCTCGATACTCTAAGTAGGGGTGCGCATAAGTTGAGGTCAGCCCCGACACGTGGACTGGGTCGAGACGGATTTTTATTGGACGATTTTGGGCCGGGACTGACAAGGACCTTGATCTTAAAAATTCGGCGTTATCCGAGTAAGAAGTATCCAATATTTGAAAATATACATAGTTCCTAGAAAAGTTCTTATTGTGTATCTCTGATATGTGTATCGTCGCACTAGAAAAGCTAATATTAACACAATAAAAACGTTTTGCAAAAAGAACCGTATATATCTTGGGAGTCTAACAATAAGATAAAATTCTATTTCATACACAATTCTAATTTTTGAATTTGTTATGTGATTGCATTAATTGATCACAATACAACCAGGAAGTCCTCGTGTTCGACATTTCTACCGGGAGATTTTACTGCGCATGACTGCCCAGATAGATTTAAGCCACGCCTCATCTCTCCTCATCATTCCTTTATTTATTTTTTATTATTATTATTATTATATTATTATTATTATTATTATATTATATTATTATCATTATTATTATATTATTATTATTTGCTTTTGTGGAGAGCGTGTGATTCCATTATGCGGAAATTTTGTGAAACTGTGCTTCTTGTGCTTAAACTAAGGATTTTGCACTTCGTGGCGATTTGGACTGAAACTGAGTTGACAATGGAGAAACTTAGTGGTACTACTTAAGTGGCGGGTGCTTATTTAGGACACAGGCTACGTTGAGTAGTTTTAGTTCCTGAATAATACTGCAATTCGCCAATAACTTATTATAATAAATGCCTTCTCTGACAGTTTTATTGTCGATACCCACTCTTTAGATAATGCTCAACAGATTTGAAATTAACTTTTCTCGCCTATTTCAATTTGTTTCCGAATACGTTACATTAACATTTTAAACTCTCCGCTAGAGGCGTTGCAATCCTTTTTATTCGAGCGAATAGAGCCACTTTACTATAGGTAGACCTAACGTGTACATTTATGAACATTTCCTTACAAAGTAATTGTGGGTGATTAAGGAATTTCCTAGGAACACTGTATATATGAAATTTAGCAGAGTTCATAAAATAATTTAATTGATTTCAGCTGTGTGAACGTAAATGGTTAAATAAACCGACTTTTACCTTGATTATCAGAACAACAGTTTTACTAATTGTTATTTTAGACATTATTTGGATAAAAATTGTTTCGCATTCACGGATTCCAAGGTCCTCAAGTTAAGCCGGGTTCAGGTTTAACATTTAAAAATATTTTTCGTCTTGTGCCGGGCTCGGGCAATGGCACTGCCGGACCAAGCCGATTAAAAAGCAGAAAAATCGATTTCCTTGTGAAGATCTCAAACTTTAGCTGCTCACTAGTAAAATTAATTTTTATATCTTAATTTTAATTAATTTTATATAAATTAATTAAAATATATTTTCTATAAAAGCGCTTTTTTATAAATTAACTTAAATTAATTTTTTTAGTATATAAGGCAATTTCATGCAGCACAAACAAAACACAAATGTGAAGAATCTCATAGTATTATGATGGGGTCCGATTCTCAGATTTCTATGGACTTTTGGAAAACAAATCAACCATTTTTTTCGCTCATGTATGAGTATTGATGTACGATATCTCTCGAACAATATCAAATAAAATTTAGTATGATAATTTCCGTCAATGAGTGCCGGATGTTGTGTTTATTGTACCAAGGACAGGTCCTCAATATAGAAAAATAAAAAATAAATATATATATATTTACTAGATATACGTTTAGTAATTCATAGTTTTGTAGACGAGAATGCGCTTGTCCGTAATATATAATTTATAATTTTTGTCTTCAAGCTTTATAAATTTCTATTTTCATATTAATAAAATTATACATTTACTATAAATTTATTTAATAGAAAAACGTGTTCATGAATCAGGATTTATTTATTCAAAAATGTTATACTAAAAATTCATAAAATCGAATTAAAATTAAAATCAACAATTAGTAGTGAAAACTAAGATTTATTTTAAAATTTTGAGGCCATAGTTGATTAAAACGCAAAAGCATAGAATTATGTCTAACTTACAAATAATCTTCATAAAACATCTGCTTCATGGATATTCTTATTTCTTCAGATGTGTATCGGATACTATATACATAGGTGTATGAAAATCTGGTACCAATCTTCTACTTTGTTTATTTTCTTTTCTCTATATTCTCTCCCCGCTACCGATTATATTTTGATCATCAGAACGTTTCTTGTATGTCAAAATTGTAATTAAATAAAATATTTTTATTTATTCACAGCATTATATATTTTTCGTCAAAATTATGAGCGAGCCACTAAAACCTCATGAAAAGGCACGTGATTTTAATTCTTGTGCTTAGTATCAAATCCATTGGCACGACTGGACCTAGTTGGCTTCATGTTTAATAATTTCCACAAAACGACAGGAACTAAGGAAATAAATTTAATTTTCACTGAAAAATTAAAGAAATTTATTTTAATTTTCAAGTATTGAAATATCCTCAAGCTTTCGACATTTTCCCAAAGTCGTCAAATTGAGGATATCGTGCTAACTGAACTTCCCCCCCCCCTAAGTTAGTCTCCTAATTGGCCGCCAAGTGTGACACACAGATACTGGCCTTTCTTGTATATTATATGGTAGCGCCTAAACCCAGGATTTAGCTGACATCACGCTTAAGCACCCAGCATGTATTCATACTTAAAACCTTAAATCAGAATTATTCTAAATGTAATTTTGACCCTGCTCATCTACCGCCATTCTATAATTACATCATGCAAATAGGTTTATTCATTTGTGGTAATATCAAACTGCGTTAATTTCCTCAAAATTAACTTTCTATCAATTGCACTAAGAATATATTAATGCAGACATAAACTGTGTGAGCGATCATTTTAATACTTTTATATATCTGCGGTTTGAGCTGGCAGTGGTCTTCCTTTTTTCTGGTCCGTACAGAACATGGAGGTAAAAGTAAGAAGTTAAAACTTCACATAAGACAACGCCAATATCGTTTGAAACAATGATGCAGGTGGCGCTGTGATAAGATAAGTAATCCTGCATTGTATGCAATTCTATGGTGAAAGGTCTGAAATATTTATTTAAACTGTCAATTTTGTAAAAATAAATTACTATCGCGATGCAAAGTAGAACTGAAACAATAAAGAATATTCCTAAAAATGTAATTGATTATGCTCAATACTGCTCATATATCAGCTATTTTAAGCAACTGAATGTGTCACGTTTTAATTATTATATTTAGAAACAAGCCCACTTGACCTTCAGCACTTATTCTTAAAGGTACACCATTATACGAAATAGTATCAAAATTATGTCTGCTATAAATACTGTAACATGAGGATAGGATATACAGTGACAGCATCCTGTAAACTGAATGTCACGTTCCAGCTTTATAAGGTGAAACTTTCGTAATGTTATTCCTGGCTGAGGTCATTCCATTTTTAGCTTATTCTTCGCAAGCTTCATATTGCCATCAAATTTACCTCAAAACTAACCTTTATATAGAAAATGAGTTAGTCGTGCAAATATGTGGATTATATTGAGCATAAAGATTATATTACAAAGAAATATTATATTTCCCCAAAACATACACCATTTTATGCACTATTCAAGATCGATACTATGGTCATAGTACGCCAGTGATTCCCAAGATTTTCGTTTGCTGGAACCTTTGAAATATTTTGTAAAGTCTGGCGCGAACCCATAATTGGATGACAAATATTAGGTTTGACAGGTGTAAATCCCAAAATAAATTGCATTTGTAACTCACTCATGACAACGTGTAAAATTATTTCGAAGCACTCAATTAACTTATATTTCAGGCAACTCTAAATTGACCACTATCAATATTGGTAGCTTCCTCAATAAGCAATATAGTACATATATTCAAATATGTTAATAATTAATTCATCAATTTGACGTCATTTTCATTAACTTGATGTCATTTTTTCAATTTTAACGATATTTTCGTCAATCTGGTGCGAAATATCGCCAAGTTGGCAATATTTCGCTAGATTATTCGTCAAGTTCTTCAATTGCATCGTCAAATGTTACAGGTAAACGGAAAAAGAGCATTTCTTATGAAGGTATACCCGTCATATGACGGAATTAAAAATTTGCAAAACATTACATCCCACTTAATATCATTTTTATCAGTTTCGTCCATTTGGCAACATTTCATAAATCGCCAAGTTGGCAGCATCCTGCCAAATTTTTCGCTAAGCGTTACGGGCGGACAGAGAAATGGAATATTCTTATAATCGATTCTTATGTTCTTTCCAAGATATTGAATTTTCATCAATTAGTCGAAATTTTCATTGATTTAGTCATTTATTATCAATTTGACGATATTTTTTTATCAATATGGCGACATTTTCTTCAATTTGGCAACATTTAAAATAGCACCAAGTAGGAGATATTCCAAATTTGTCGCCAAAATTTCGCCAAGCGTTACGGACGTAGAAATAGGTCATTCTTATAGTAGATTTTTATATTCTTTCTAAGATAGTACAGTTTCATTAATTAGTCGTAATCTTCATTGATTTAGCATCATTTTCATCAATTTGGCGACATTTGCATTAATATGGTGACATTTTCGTCAATTTGGCAATATTTAAAAAAGTCGTCAAGTTGGCGATACTCTGCCAAATTCGTTGCCAAAATTTCGACAAGCGTTATGGACTGAGAAATAGGTTATTTTTATAGTAGATAAATAACTATCGGCGTCCAAATACAAAAGTATTACCCAAAGTATTTGCTCTCGTGAATGGAACAAACGAGATGCACGAGAATGATGTTAACAAATGTATCGCATAATATTACATATGAAAAGGGAACATATTTAATAATAGTTAAAATATTACATAAAATAGAAAAAATATTGATAAATTTATTTGAAAAATGTACAATATCTCGAGAACGGTTCATACTAGCGTTCTAAAATTTCTATGAATCGTTTTCTAATGAAAAATTACATAAGAAATTATTATTTAGGTAACATTTTTGAAGGTTATGATTTCTTCAATATTTCATTCGGGGGATTTCATTGGGAGATTCTGAACATTCGATTGCCTTTAAAATCTATAGGCTTCCAGAATTCTCTGATTATAATTTTTGTACAAAATTTCGTTTAAAACGCTCCATTCGTTCTCGACTCACTGACACACACATACCTCAAAAACGTTTGATTCGAGTTCAAGGCTTGAAACGCGCTCTTCCGTCGAAAATTCGAATTCGAATATTTGACCCCGAATATTTTTCTTATATATTATACCATGTATATAAGGAAAGTAATATTAATATTTGCACAATATGGAGTAAGGAGATCAACGAATTTATAGACAGAAAAGCTCTTACTGTAATTGTGTTTAATAGTACTACTATGAAATAATTTTTTACTTTCCTTGCAATACATGGTAATGTATAGGGAAAGTAACGGATTCGTGTCGAAAATCGCAACTCGAGTTTTCGATGGATCTACACGTTTCGCGTACCCAAAAACAAGAAAAAACTTTTTATAGCGTGACGTCTGTGTGTGTTGTTGTTGTGACCCAAACCGTCCGACCTACCAGAAATGTGTAAGGCAACTCTTTGGACGACCGGGAAGTGCCACCCAATTTAGACAGGAACCCAGTGGGGGAGACATCCACTGTGATCTTACCCTCCTTCCCCTACCACCAACCTCTAGGAAGAACTTACGGATCCACATGTTTAACGTGATCGTACTCCGCGTGAACATGGCGCAGTTTTGGCAGTCGCGGGAATCGAACCCGGGTCTACCGAGTGCAATTCCCGCGCACTGACCACTGGGCTGCCGCGCCCTACGTCTGTGTGTTGTGTGTATGTGTGTGTGTGTGTCTATCTGTGTAATTTATGTATTTACTCTAACTCAAAAACTAATTGACCAAATTTCATAAAATTCGACTGGTGAGTTTCCCTGGTGCTGATCAAATTTTGGTATGATTCGGGAAAAAGGAACCTGCCCTTTTTTTACGAAATGGCTTGCAAAATCGTATATGTATCCACTCTAGTTGAAAAACTAATTGGCCACATTTTACAAAATTTGCTAGATAAGTCAACTGTAAGATACACTTGTGCTGTTTAGATTTTGGCGCGATGCAGAAAAAAAATTATTTGCCAACTTCGTGTGGACACTTTATATCACAAGAACACAACTTCATGGTAGAGAAAATTTTCTGCTATGTACTAAACCAAAACAAAAATAAATAAATAAAAAAGGTACGGAATCTCTAAATGGCTTGTGTCAAAATGGTATTGACAGAACTGGAACTGTACTTTCAGGGCTAGGTACCCAGAAAAAGGATTCTAACCCTTCTTCAAATCACACGTAGCTCTCTTTAGGTGTAGTGAATTTTTTTTTATGACTACGACTACAAAAACCTTCTACCCCACAGGTTATCAAATCTCAAACTGGTCTCCGAAAAGTTTCCGCAGAACCGTAGCTGTACTTCCAGGTCTAAGTACCCTGTTGAAGGGTCCCAACCCTTCACGTAATCATACACATCTGTAATATGTAGCCAAGAAAATTCAAAACTGATTTCTTTAATGCGTTTTTTTATTTGGTGATAATCCCATCATCTGCCCAATGCTGATGCGTGGCAATAACTGTCAGAAAGGGTCACGGGCTGTAAAGGATGACAAATTGAGGAATTTCTTGTTTATACTCGTTCCTTGTTCAATTTTTCAATTTATTAAAAAAAATAAGGATTCTAATTTGAAATGGAAAAGGAATATCTTAACCGGATAAAGAAATATAATAACCGATTAAAAAGAAACTTGTAAATAAAGAAAATTTATATTTTATAGTATTATTCAATCGTATTATTTTCGTTAACATTTTGCATTCGATTGATTAATAAACATTTTTAGAGCGAAGTTTTATCAGTTCTAAAATATGTAACTTCTACAATTGATAATAGATGGCGCTGATTTAGTTTTATGATTTTTAAGTTTACAATGTGTAGAATAGGAAAGTTATTCACTCTCAAGATTCTTGGGAAATTTTATTATGCACTTGTAGTCAAACTTAGCACACTTTTATATAATAACATTTCAGTTATGTTTCAGATTTATTTGATATTTGTCGAAAACATTATAACCGTTGTTAAACTACTTTTAATAAAAACGTTTAATTAACATACGCCATATGAGTCATTTTCTCTAAACGGGCTTTTCACCTGTTTTGCTACAATATATTTTTTTTCTGTTTTTCAACCTGTTTCTGCATTATATTTTAACATGGGTGGTTGAAACTATTTAAAAAAAAACAGTAGCAGCGACCATTTTGGGGAAATTAAATAGAAAATGAAAATTTTTATTTTCATGACAAGTAAATGACAGGGTAATGACACTTAATATAGGCAACGGCTTTGCTAGTATGTATATAGTATATATCATTTGAAAAATAAAAAAAAATGTTTTGCTTTAATTGCAATCATATATTTAGAACTAACTCCTTATTTGTTTTATCTTCTAAAAAGAAAATCTAATGTAAATGTAATTCACCTGTTCTAATGCCATTCCCTTGTCTGCCAAGAAGACAGGTAAATGACGACAGGGGAATGACAAATCATGTGATTTTACTTTCTGAGTATATGAGTTTTATTTGCATTTAAGCCTAACTTGATATCCAGTTTGCTTCACTAACTAGGCATACATATATGTTAAAAAAAAAAAAAATACTTTTTTATTCTGAAAGTAACTAAAGACAAGTGAATGGAAAGGAATAAAAATACTTACCCAAAATTGTTCAGTTTTAAACAATTTTCCTCCACAGAATGACAGCTAAAACATAGTCGAACTCTTGAAATGGTAAATATAGACTTTAGTAAAAAAAGAATAATACTTTAATTATATTGTGTTGTCATCTATGTACAGAATGAGGTGTTAAAATTTAGCCAAGTGAATGACAAAAAAACTAGGGGACAGTTGTAAAAAATTAATTTAAAATATTGCTTTAATGCATAGTGGATTTATTATTACTCTTTGGATTTGAAATTATCTAATTTAATATAAAATATTAAATTTAAAGACTAGAAAATGAAGGCTTGTGAATGATGTTGTGATATCATTATTTGTCTGTTGGAACACACAGGGGAATGACATTTAATAAAAAAAAACTAAAGCTTTAAATATTAAAAATATACATTATTTTTTTAGCTAATGGGTGACACATATGAACTACAATATAGTAAAACTCATCAGTACCCAAAATCAGTTCCAAGTCATGCAATCTTTTATAAAAACCCCTGGGATATGTAATACACCTGTTTACAGAAAATGACCCATATAATAAAATTCATCATTTCATTCATTTCATCATCATTTCATTTGGCCATAATTCTATTTTGGTCATAATTTTGAGTACATTTGGCCTTTAAAACCTTAATGTAATGTAATATTTGAACATACAAAGTAGCAAATTATAATATCTATATTGAAGTTGAATTTAGTTTGGCATATATATATATATACACACACATATATCAATGAGTATATATATCAATGACTTTTTTAATTAAGAGGTAATTCATACACAGGAAGTTTAAAAATAATTTTTGTAGAATCTATCGTTACTGTTTGTGCACGGATCTAATACAACAATATACAGAACATGTAGGAAAATTGTACACAGAACATAGCATTTTTAGACAATCAATATGTGATTGCAGATACTGTTTACTTGTCAGGTTTATTATTCTAAGCATATAGTTAATACTTAGACTTTTAAATACTATTTAATTTAGGAAAGGAGTATAGTAAGGGACGAATTTTACATTAAATTTAAATTCATGTCAATACATTAATGAAATATGTGACATTAAATTAAATTGATGTGGCAGAGGTATGGAGCGGGCCTGCTTTTGGCAATTTAGATAGATGTTCTTGCATCAGGTGACGATTTTTCTCTGGCAAGAAAAGGTTACTCTTCTTGTGTATCCTGTCGTAGAAGGCTTGTTTTTGCCTTTGAAACCTATCGAAACTATTAATTTTAAATTGTATGCTGCATTTAACAAAGTCATTTTAATTGTTTTTTCTTAAATTCTTCAATGATACTCTAATAAGATTTATTAGAGAAATATTGCCCTATGATTAAAAAAAATCTCTAGAAAAACGTCATGATCTTCCATTGATAAAACAGAGGTGTGTCATAATCATATGACGTATTAAAAACAGTAGATAATAGAGGGTATTTGACATATTTTAAGGGGTATATTAGTGGCTCTTAATTGATACAAACTCTACTATTTTAATTTCTCGATTTATTATATGATTAAAAATTCTATGTCCTGGAGTTTTCAATCAATATGTACTACGTAATTATAAACCAGCTTTACGTACTCGAACTGGTCAATCATACTATGAATTTATGATTGTATTAGCGTCCTATAAATGAGAATAAATGCTTTAAGAAAAGACTCATATAGAATTGATATTTCTTTATTTTTAGCAGTTTCAAAACGTTTTCATGATTTTCGTTATAAAATATTGGAACATTAGGTGCTACACTATAAAATATTTTCCTGAGATTTCTTAACTGATATTTTGAAATTTCATTACTGATAATTTCTTGAGATTTCTTTACTGATCTAGAAGTACCAATTAAGAGATATGATCTAGGCTAACCAATTAACCGTGTTGCGAATTTAGGAAATCTATTTGTTAGAGTTTTTCTATCTATCAAATCATTGTGTTTCTTAAACTGACAAACTTTTTCAAATTTTCACATATCATACTTCGTTCTAAAGTGTAAGTAAAAAAAAATCTGATGTAGGCAGCAGATGACTTTCCCTAAAGACAAAAATTTATTTTTTCTTTTCTATTCTATTAAAGTGAGTTTAACTGCCCAAAATGGCACAGATATTTGTTTGATATTATGTCCAATTTGCAGTTTTAATACTTTTTTTTGGTAAAAAATTCAAATATCTCGAGATTATTTCTTGTTGGGGGTTGGTTCTTAACGGGGGTTGGAAATGGGGTCTTCGCCTTATTTGTTTGGCCGTCAAAAACTACGTTGAAAACGAGCATGCAATTAATATATTTAAGCATATTTAGTTTTTTTTATTTTAGATTGACGATTTTTGCGGGCCATTTAACAAAAAGTCTGGTTCTGTTTTACTGATTTGTACCAAAATCTAATCAGCACCACGGTGATTCACAAGTGATTTACTTACCACATTTTAAGAAATTTCATCGAATAGTTTTTAATGTAGTGAAAAACATTGCAAACTCATCAAATTTCTCTAAACCTTAGTATATCGAGAACGGTTCATCCTAGAGTAATGAGGTTGGTTTATTCGTTTTGTTGCTAATAATTACGTATAAAAAGAAGTTGATTAATACATTTCGGTATGTTTAGTCTTATATTTTAGATTTAGATGGTTTTTACGGGCATTTTACAATAAAAGATAGATTCTATTTTATCGAATCATAATAAAATCTAATCAGCACCAGAGTAATCCAGAGGTGACTCATCAACAAAATCTATTGACATTTCGTCCATTAGCTTTTGAGCTAGAGTGGATACATACATTGCACAGACAAACAGAGTCACACAGACGTCATGATAAAAACGGGTTTCCATGTTCTAGAGTGCTCGATACGTGTAGATCCGTCGAAAACTCGTGTTCTGATTTTCGACACGATTCCGAAATTTCCCCTATCCCATGTATTGTCGTGAAAGTTGCAGAGTCCACTTCAAAGATAATAACTTGCAATTCTGCCCCAGTAGCTCAACGGTAGACCGTCGACTGGCCAGTTCGGAGATCCTTGGTTCGATTCCCGGTTGGGGCAGCAAGGCTCTTTACAAAGTAATATATTAATTGGTAAAATAAGCAATCTACTGGTATCCACAATTATCTTTACATTTACAAAATCTCTTAATTTCTCAACAACTGTTTAATATAATTGAATGATTTTCCGGGGAGTAATACACATCATCATAACACATAAATACAAACTCTAAAATCGAATATGAGTGCATAAGATACAAAACTATTGAAACAATTTGCCGCTTCCATCAGTGTCTGCTCAGCTTCTAAACAGCTGACAGCTAGCCAGCTTAAAGATTATTTCCAAGTGATACTTTCTTAAGATTATTTCCAAGTGATACTTTCCAAGTGATACTTCATAAAAAACTTTCTTAAGTCGATAAACACAGAAATCTAATCTTGAATTGCAGAAGTTTGCGAGGAAGCATACATCGTGCACAGCTTTTTTATGTAAGATAATTTTGGACACCGCAGTATATTTTGGCCGGGATCTAATGTTTAAAGTAGATTTTGAACGATTAAGGTATGTTATATTCATAAACTTTAAAACATTCTGTAAGATTTGTTCATTTTTTTGAGCAACTTTGCTGATAATTTCGGCAAACTGATAAGAAAACCACTGTTACAACGTTCATGAAAATTCAAGCTTTATTTCTGAAATATTCAGCTAATTACCGTCTGTCTATGCGTTATTTTGTATTTATATATATATTATCCTAACTATCAGGAATCTTAATACCCACTTGCGGACAACTGATTGTCCTGAAACTTTCAGTAACATGCTTACAAATATTTTACAGTGTATATTACTCTGAGCAAATAGTGTCATGCATGCATACTGTACTTCTACTGTACTTCCAATTAAACCCAGTTCCTATGGATCGTAAGTCAAATATAAAAACATTTGACCACAGGTGGGCCGTGCGTCTTACGAAACGTTCCTTGTGTATAGAATATCAGTATTTGGGATTTTATTAAACCTTTAAGAGTTTTTTTGCCTATTAAATCATTGCGTTTACTAAACTCACTAAATTTTACATATGCTATGTTAATAGTATATGTTATTAGTATGTTATTAGTAATATACTGCTATGTTCTGTACTGTGAGTAAAAAAATCTGATGAAGGCAGTACATGACTTTTCCAACATAATGCAAGTATTCTACTGTTGTCAATGTGCAATAATGATACAAGATCCACGGCACACTATTTTTAACGTTGAAAAGTATGACATTGGGCGCTTTCTGTATGACTACATTATATGGAAGTGCCAAATTCACTTATATTTCGCGTAGATATACCTTGACAATTGGAAATATTGCTAACATTTGCTAAGCAATATACTCCATTATATTAAAATCTATATTATTAATTTATTTAATTTGGCGTCATTTTCGTAATTTTAGCTCCATTTCTCATAATTTGGCATATTAAAAGAGTGTCCAACTTGATGATATTTCACCAAATGAATTGCCGAGGTCGCTAAATAAATCGTCAAGTATTACAAATTTGATGACACTCATTCTTATATAATTTTTTCGATAAATTTATTTGAAAGTTGTGCAATATCTCGAGAACGGTTCAAGCTAGAGTTCTAAAGTTTGTGCCATTCATTTTAGAATAAAAAATTACGCATACAATTATTATTTATATAACATTATTTGAACGCCGCGATTTCTTCAGAAAATCATTCGAAAATGAGGGGCGTCTTCCAAACGTTCGATTGCGTTTAAAATCAATATGGCTCTAGCATTCACGGATCGTAATAATAGTACCAAATTACGTACAAAATGCTCTATTCATTCTTATCGCAATTCAGAGATATAGCATCCACACACACACACAGAGACAGACAAACATAGAGAGAGAGAGATTACCTCAGAAATGTTCGGTTCGAGTTTAGGAATGCTTAAAAGGTGTTCTTCCATGGACAATTCGAATTCAAATTTTCTACCCGTCACAATACTTTCCTTATACATTACTATGTATGTAGAGAAAATAATGTATTAAGTATACAAGCGGTCTATTTACAAACCTATTTAAAATACTACACCATAGTACTTTTAACCAATTACAATGAAGAATACATACATTATACTAATAATTTATATACCAAAAGAAATACGTAATTTCGCTATGATTGCCTTTAAATAGATACTTCTTCCTACAACTAGGTTAACAAGACTTGCCTCACGTGTTGCTATTGTCCCAAAGCTGACACTCCCTGAACGGAGGGACACAAAGAGCCCATTATCTATTATTATTTATTTCTAGACTAGGGCCTTTTTCTGGACAGTTGACATTCTTTTGTATCCCGTACTGCATAAAAAGCAGGCAGGTGTTTAATCAGCTTCAATGAGAAAGGATAGTCGTAGACCTAGCCGAATTGTCTTGAAAGTAAAGCTAGCTCGGGGTATAATATTTGCCTAGATATTTGACCTCATCAGAGGATTAAAAGAGTGTTGAATATACAGAATTTCTACTTTCTCATACGTAGTATTGAGAAAGTATTGTTTCCACGAAAATTTCCTCTTTTGATGCCAATATATGTTTTAAGGCCTCCTGAATACGTTTTGGCTATTTTTGGAGCGATGTCCGTCTGTCTGTCCGATGTAAGTTGTCGATTTATTGTGCACAGGATAGCAGCCACAAATGTTAATGGATTTTCACGAAATTTTATAGCCGGCTTTGTAATAAAAAAATCTAGAACCAGATATAATTTTTTTAATTCGAGCGAAAATTTCGAAATTTATTGGAAATTTCGGTATGAGAAAGTCGAGTAAGGTTATTTATGGCTTAATGATCTTGAAACTTTATACTTCCAATCATTGTTGTGAAAAATAGGCGTGATACAATATTTTTTGTGACGTCATTGACTCCTCTTAGGGGGCAGGTTACTCCCTCCGTGTGTGTGTGTGTGTGTAGAGGGGGGGGGGGGGTAATTGTCAAGTATGGAATCAATCGGAAGAATTTTTCCTGCCCTTTAAAGTGAAAGGTAACACGCTATAGTTGTAATCATCTGGGTATACGGCATCGATTTTTCAAACTTTTTCTTGTAAAATTTGAAAAAAAAATTTTTTTTGGTATAAAAAAGTCGAGCTGAGCCTATTCTAGTTACTTTTATGTCTATATTATTCTAATACAGAGATAACTCATTTTCAAAGTCCTATTCAATTTCTGTTCCGATTGTCGAAAGCATATTTTTGGACGAAAATACTGGTGTGTTACGCATTATTTCTTTCCCTGTATCTACATAGCATAATGTATACTACTTTCCCTATATACATAGTATAATGTATAGGGAATATATTGTGATGGGGTTAGAAATTCGAATTCGAGTTTTCCACGGGTGAGCATCATCAAGCATCCCTGAACCCGAATCTATCGATCGTTTTTGAGGTGTGTATGTGTGAGTCTCCATGAGTCTGTGGATGCAATATCTCCAGAACGAATGGGGTGTTTCGAGCGAAATTTGTTAAAACTATTACAATTGGTGAATGCTGGAACCCTATTGACGTTAAAAGCAATCGAATATTCGAAAGACCCTCTAATTTTCGAATAAAATTAAAAAAAATTCGGTACCTTCAATAATGTTACGTAAATAATCATTTATAGAAAACGAATAACATAAAATATAGAAAACGAATAGCATAAACATATAACGAATAACATATTAGAAAACGAATAACAAACTTTAAAATGCTAACTTGAACCGTTCTCGAGATATTACACATTTTTAAAATAAATGTATTAAAGCATCACCTAAAATTAAAAAAAAGTTTTAACTATTGTGAAATAGCTTCAATTTTCATACGTAATATTATGCGATAAGTTTGTTAGCATCATTCTTGTGAATCTAGTTCGTTTCATTCATGAGAAAAAAATATTTTGTGTAATAGTTTTGTATGGTTACGGCTAACAATTCGCCAATAGGCATCTATAATAAGAAAAGCTCTTCTCTCCGTTTATCTTGGAGGTAAATGTGGCGAGCTGAACGACTCTTTTAGCGAAATATCGTTATTTCTCCCCAGATTGACGAAAATATCGTCAAAATTGTTAAAATGACATCATATTGATGACTGAATGATTAAAATATTTTCATACATAGACTATATTGCTTATTGCGGATGCTACCAATATTGATAGTGGTCAATTTAGAGTTGCATGGCATATAAGTTAATTGGGTATTTCGAAATATGCAGTTTTTAAAGTATCCCTGAAAAAAAGTTAAATGTACAATTTAACATTAAAAACAGTGTGCCCTGGATCTCATACACCTTTTCTTCACTGTGAAATAATTAGATTAATTGCGTTAGGGAAAATCACTTGCTTTTCCCACATGATTACTCTCCTTATATACATAGTATAATGTATAAGAAAAGTATTGTGACGGGGTCGAAAATTCGAATTCGAGTTTTTGACGGGAGAGCCCGTTTTCAGCATCCCTGATCGCGAATAGAACATTTTTGAGTTGATGTCTGTCTGTGTGTATGTGTGTCAGTGAGTCTGTGGAGACGATGTCTTACGAACGAAGAGAGCGATTCGAATGAAATTTACTACAAAAATTACAATCCATGAATACTGGAAAGCTATTGTTTTCAATCACAATCGAATGTTCAGAACCCCCCTAAATTTTCGAGTGAAATTTTGAAAAAATCTTCAAAAAATCAAAACCTTTATTACAGTTACGCAAATAGATATTTCTTATGTAATTTTTCTTTAGAAAACGATTGACATAAACTTTAGAACGCTGGTATAAACCTTTCTTGAGATACTGCACATTCTTCAAATAAATTTATCAAAAAATCCCATAAACAAAAAAAAAATAATAACACGTTGAGAAACATGTTCACTTTTCATATGTCATATCATGCGATAAATTTGGTGGCACCACTCTAGTGGATCTAGCTCGTTCCATTCACTAGAAAAGATACTTTGAGTAATACTTTTGTTTTTGAACGCCAATAGTCATTTATCTGCTATAAGAATAACTTACTTCTCCGTCCATAACGCTTGGCGAGATTTTGCCAGAATGTCACCAACTTGGCGATTTTTTAAAATGTTGCCAAATTAACGAAAATCTCCCCAAATGGATAAAAATAAAGCTAAATCAATGAAAATGACGACTAATTGACGAAAATTTGATATCTTGGAAAGAATATAAGTATCTACTATAAGAATAACCTATTTTTTTTACAGTAAAAGTAGTAAATTTATTGCATTATATAAGAAAATTCAAGTGCTGCTCACATCAGATTATTTTTTTATATTATTGATAAAATATATGGGATAATATTTGATTTACAAATATGATTTGGAATATTAATGTTCAAAAATTGATAATTTTTATTATAAAGCCGATACATTATGAAAAGTTGATTTGTACTTATATTATGAAAAATATAAATATAGTTTTATGAATGAAATTATATTAGCTTGTTTATATCATGCAATCATTATTTCTTATCATATTAATTAGTTATTAATTTGCTATAGTGATCTATATAAAATGTATATCTAATTGTCTAAATGGCAACCAGAGTCCCATGACAAAGTTTAATGGGACCATGACTAATCGCTTGTCGCATTTTACGCGACCCGAGTGTACCAATTAAGTTAAAATTTCAATTTGACAATATTTTTTTAATTTTTATCGCAGTATTTTATTTTTAATTTTTACAGTATTAAAGTTTTTAGTGCTTTTATTTTAATTTTTTTCTACCTTTAAAAATGTTTCTAATAAATATTTATATACTCTTTCGTGCCTAGCTCTTAAAAATTTTAGTAAAAATATGTCTGATCTACGAAGTTAAGCCTTTAATATTGTTCGTTTTCGAAAATATACCTATATTCGCTGTTTGTAAAAAATCTTCCTTGGTATTTGGAGTTTATACTACAGTGGCCTCCGCTTATGAGAATCAGTGCTTATGGGAATCAGCTGTCTGTAACAATCAAAGCAACAGAAACAAACACATACTCTGTTTTAACGTACTAAAATTTTCGCTTTTACACTAACCATGACAGGTCAAATGACCGTTTGTAAACTTTTGATTAGAAAAACCGCATATAATATTATTGATTTTTCTTACTTGACTTCATGACGTTTTTTTAAAAGTATACAATCAATTTTTCAATATTTATTTTGTTTCTTCCAGTGTTTATATGATAAAGATACATAGTTTACCGTTATCTACTACGACCAGCAATTTGAACAGGAGGAAAATGTATTGCCTTCTAAGGTTATCGGATCAGAAAATGTGATGTACATGCACATTCCACATATTTTCATCAGTGTCTGCACATTTCTGCAAGGACTGTTGCGTAGTAAGCTCAATGTAAAATAATTGTGGGTTAAAATTTCAATAAAGTGAGTAAACTTTCAAGTTGCAAGAAAAGGTGACAAAAACTAAAAAGCAAGTTTAGATTGTGTTTCTACAGCGTTACTCAATTCCTATTCTTCACCCTGAAAAAATGTTGAAACAGTCCAGACACACCAAGTTCTTAGAAGAAATAAATAACATAGGCTAAGAGTTTTCGGAATTTGATGAAGGTGAACTTTCTGAAAGTGGAGATATATTATTTGAAAATGATAATAATTTTTTAGACACTGGCCGTGAACCTACAGGTACCGACAATGAAAAGGAGAATATTGTGAATATAATACGTAGAGGACGAAAAAGAATGAGATTGCTCTCCAGTTTTGAAGTTGAGAATGAAAAAATGAGCAGTATATTTCGATGGATGGCACTGTTTGAGAAGAAATTCAAATAAGTGCTACAACTGGGAGAGCAGCACTTCATAACATTTTCAGGGAAGAATCAGGTCCAACGGGATATGCAGAACGTAATATTGTCAAGGGTGAAGACCGCATTTTAATTGATCGCCGTTGATAATTGACCGCCGTATTATGAAACATATAAGAACATGCACAATAGAAGAGGCAAATCGAGTTTTAGGAACCGAATGGAGTCTATTACCTTAAAGTTACTTTGTTTAATATGTCCTTACTAAAATCAATATTACCTGCCTTCAATTAGAATAAAAGTTTTTATCTAAAAGCCGGTCATTTGAATAGTTACGGTACTAATATGTATATTGTTGGTACGTTTAGTGTTAAGGAATCACGATTGTCGATTTTATAAATTATGATTGCCATTTTTAAGATAAGTTTTATAGTTAAAATGTTGTTCATTTTGCAGTGAAGAGAGAGAAAAATAACAAATATTCGCTTTAAGGTTATTTAGTTACTGTCACTTCTCTCCGGACGTACAGAGGGAGGTTGCCATGCGATAAAGTGAGCCTACCTAAATGACAGAGAAATTGTCAGTAAAAGGGGTTGGGGATGTAAAACCAGTAAAAACCGTTTAGTTAAAAAAACTAGATGTCTGCGTATGTGCTCATATAAAATTCGTAGAGGTTTTAGTTAGTCATTTCACGTTTTGCTAGTGAAAGTCATATCGCAAATAAAAAAAAACTAGTTTGCTTGAAAAGAAAAATCCAATTTTCTGCTGAAAAATATGATTATCTTTCTTCGTGCAGCCAAAGAGAAGCTGATTCTGCATTGGTAGTTACGCAGTCAACCTTATGTAGAATTCGAAAAGGGAGAAATGAAATTTTGGCGGCAAATTAAAATCTTCAAAGAAAATGGAAAAGTGAAAGAAAATCTGATTTTGAGGAATCAATTGCACAATGGTTTTATAATGCCAGACTGGAGAAAGCTCCTATCAGTAGAGCTTATTTATTTATTTATTTATTTATTAGTGATATAAAACAGAACAATTCCAATTACAATGATCCCATTAAAAATATGTTGTAATGAAAAAGCTGAAAACTTTACCGAAAAATGAGGCAATAAGGATTTTCGTGCAACTGATGGTTGGTTAAGTCAGTTTAGTTTGTAAAGAAATATTTTTGAACGCAAAAGTAGATTTATAAATTCATTAATTGTACTTGACATTTAGTGAAAATTATGTAGGACAGTGAGTGTTTAATATAGAACTACTTTAAAAATAGCAAATGTAAGTCGACTACTTCTAAGAATGAAAACGAGCGAAATGAACGTGATTCTGATAAACGGCGTTCACTGTGTAACGGGAGCCTGACTACGGGCTCCCGTGTCAGAAGAACCCAAATTAAACAACTGCAGAATCGACAAATTAATGACTGCTTCATGAAGAAAAATATATGCCATCGGAATAGGTCTTCCCAGTGCAAAGATTTATTTTTGGAATGGACAAGGTGTCTCACAAAAAGTGAACAGTAGAAGATTTTTTGAACTTTGCTTATAGATCCATAGTTGCAATTGCAAAAATACTTCAAGGTTGGAAGTTATGCAATAGTAATTTAAATGCTGTATCATATTTTTGTAGAAAGTTAAGAAAACTAACTTTTTATACAGACCCTCTTCCGAAAAAGTAAAATTACAAAAATGTTACCCATACCGTATTTAGTCTAACTGAAAAAATCTGATGAGGGCAGCATATGACTTTCCCTGCAGATTCATATTCATTTTGTCATGTTTTAATTCATTATGCATTAAATTGATTCTATTATGCATCAATTTAATTTAATTGCGGAAAATAACATGGATACTTTTCTGATATTATATCTAGTTTGTCTTTTTATTTCATCTTCGTTTCATTTGGCAAATTTATTCAATTATTCAGGTCCTCAAAATTAAAAAAAACTAAAATAGTTCGAGAATAATTCATCTTACAGTCATGAGGCTAATCTCATTAGCTTAGTTGTAAAAATTTACCTGAATAACAAGTGCTGAATTAATATATTTCAACAATTTTTGTCATTCTTTTCAGATTTTCGCTATCTTCGCCAATTTTACGAAAGAAAGTCGGTTATACTTTTAAAAATAATAGCAAAATCCAATCAGCCTCAGCATAATCATCAAGGAGCTTAACTACCAAGTTTTAAGAAAATTCATTAAACAGTTTCTTTTTAAATATAGTGAAAAACGTCTTCAGCTCTTTAAAATTAAAAATTTAAATATCTCGATAATGGTCCATAGAGTAATGGGATTGATCTTATTCCTATTGTCGTTAAAAATTATATATTAAACAAACATTTAATTGATACAGTTGAGCATATGCTGTATTTTATTTCAGATCAGATATTTTAATATGCGGGCCGCTTCGCAAAATAAACCAGATCCTTTTTTCCGAGTAATACCAAAATCTAACCAGCACCAGGTTAATCTACAAGTGATTTATATATAAAATTTTGTGATATTTCGTTTATTAGATTTTCAGCTAGAGTGGATACAGGTGATTTTTTTGGGCCATTTTGTAAAAAAGACAGGTTCTTTTATCCCGAATCGTACCAAAATCTATTCAACAACAGGATCGTCCGCAAGGGACTTATCTACCAAATTTTATGAAATTCGGTCAATTCGTTTTTCAGTTAGAAAGGATACAAGATCTGCACAGACAGACAAACACACAGACACACACACAGAGATGTTAAGCTAAAAATAGTTTTTTTCCCGTGTTCTAGAGGTTCCAAAAACGTGTAGATCCGTCAAAAACTCGAGTTGCGGTTTTCGGCACGATTCCAATTATGTCCCTAAACATTACTATATATTGCAGGGAAAGTAAAATATCTGATGTTTGCAGTGCATTTCTTTCCCTGCAGTCATATTCACCTTCTCAACATTTCTTCAATAATTCATTAACTTGTTTAATGGCATAAAATAACAGGCATAATTATTTTAAATTACACTGAATTTGCACTTTTAATTCAATTTTCGGTTTCATTTGGTAACTGCGACTTATTATTTTCCTTATATACATAGTATAATATATAAGGAAAGTACTATGATAGGGTAGAACATTCGAATTCGAATTTTCGACGGGAGAGCACTTTTCAAGCATCCCTGAACACGAATCAGGCGTTTTTGAGGTGATGTCTGTGTGTGTTAAAGGATGTGTATGTGTGTGTCAGTGAGTCTGTAGAGACGATATTTCATGAACGAATCAAGCGATCTGAACAAAATTAGGTACACAAATCACAGTCAATAAATACTGGAAGCCTATTTTTTTACACTCAATCGAATGTTCAGAGCTCTCCTAAATTTTGAAATAATAATTTTAAAAAATCATCAAAAAATTAAAACATTCAATAAAATTACGTAAATAATCATTTCTTATGTAATTTTCCATTAGAAAACGATTGACATAAACTTTAGAACGCTAGCATGAACTGTTCTCGAGGTATTGTACATTATGCGATAAATTTGATATAATTATTCTCGTAGATCTAGCTCGTTCCACTTTGAGTAATAGCTTTGTAATTTGACGCCATTAGTCGTTTATCTACCATAAGATTAATCTATTTCTCCACAAACAATGCTTGGCGAAATTTTATCGGCGAATTTAGCGGAATATCGTCAACTTGGCGAGTTTTTGAATATTGCCAAATTGATAAAAATGTCACCAAATTGATAGAAATGACGCTAAATCAATGAAAACAAGACTAACTGATGAAAATATTTGGAAAGAATAAGAATCCACTATAAGAGAAGATACTTTGGGTAATAGTTTTGTATTTGGACGTCATTAGTCGTTTATCTGCTATAAGAATAACCTATTTCTACGATTATAATGCTTGACAAAATTTTAGTAACAAATATGGCGAAATATCACAAATTTGGCGAGCTTTTGAAATGTCTCAACATTGATAAAATTGTCGCCAAATTGTTAAGAATGACGTTAAATCAATGAAAAGGACAACTAATTGATTAAAATTAAATATTTTGGAAAGAATATAAGACTCTATCATAAGATTCCGTCTGTAACGCTTGGCAAAATTTTGGTTGCATATCACCAATTAGACGACTTTTTTAAATGTTGCCAAATTGAGAAAAATGTTATCAAATTGATTAAAATATCTCCAAATTGATAAAAATGATGCCAAATAGGATGCAATATTTTGCAAATGTTTAATTCCGTCATATGATAGGCATACCTTTTATTACATAAGAAATGCTCTTATAAATATCGCTAACTTGGCGATATTTGGCCTCACATTGACGAAAATATCGTCAAAATTGCAAAAATGATACCTAATTGATGAATTTATTATTAAATTATTTAAATATATAGACTATATTGCTTATTGAGGATGCTATCAATATTGATAATTATTAATTTAAAATTGCGTAAAATATAAGTTAATTTGGTAAGAAATACTTTTAGATGTTGTCATTCGGATGTACAATTTACCACTCCAAATGTACAATTTAACGTTACAAACACAATGCCGTGGATCCTTTCATCACTTTTTCACCGTTAAAGAAGTAAATTCATTGCATTATATAGGGAAAGTCATGTGCTGCCCACATCAGATTTTTTTTCAAAGGTGGCGTAGTGAAAATGTGGCAAAACTAAAATATCTCGACAACGGCTAGTCCTAGAGTAATGGAGGTAGTCTTATTCTTTTCAACGTCTAAAATTACGTATAAAATAATCATTTAATTGATATATTTGAGCATACGTAGTCTTTTATTTTTAGATTTAACGATTTTTACGGCCATTTCGGAAAAAAAGGCAGGTTCTTTTATTTCAAAATGGTACCAAAATCCAATCAGCACAAGCGTAACCCAGAAGTGGCTTATCTACTAAATTTTATGAAATTTGGCCATTTATTTTCTTAGCTAGAGTGGATAAAGGCAGGTTTTTTTTTATACCGAACCGTATCAAAATTTAATCAGCACTAACGCCGCCCACAAGTAACTTACCTGCCAAATGTTTTTAAAATCGGTCAGTAAATTTTCCAGTTAGAGTGGATACATACATTGCACACACAGACACACACACATAGAAGTCACGCTAAAAATGGTATATTAGTATTCTAGAAGTGTCAAAACGGGTAGATTCGTCGAAAACTCGAGTTGCAATTTCCGACATGACTCCAATACTTTCCCTATACATTACCATGCATTGCAGGGGAAGTAAAAATTGGCTGTAATAATATCCAATTTGACATAGATGTCATTACTTAAAACTTTTATTGGGAAATTAGGGACATACACAAATCAACTTCGGTTGCAAATAGTTTCTAAATCTTTTACCACTTTTTCAAATATATTTTATATAGATAAAACTGTTATGTTATTATTATGTAGATTCACAGTTTGTACTTAGGCATTCAAACAACTTTGCTACCTAACTAGAGTTTGAATGATTGCTCTGTTCAGTAGTACTGAACTTTGTGAGATGATTTTGATTTACGGCGAATGCAACCGATCTCCTAGTTATACAGTGAGGAAATACTATCGTCATTTCAGTAAAGCCGGCATCCTTTTACAGTTGTTATTCTGCGTCTGGTATGTGTCTATAGCAATCAACAGGTTCGTTTCATCGTCGATGTGGCTCTGGAAGACAACGAGAACTAACAAAAAATGATGAAATATATATTTTTGCCTATTTCTCATCCTATCTATATGTGAGTGCCCAGTTTTGGCAATGGAAGGAATCGAACCCGAGCCGAACGAGTGCAATTCCCGCGCGCTAATCACTGGGCTGTCGCGCCCCCTAACGTAGATGCTTCCATTCCACTCCATATATATATTTAGTGTTAACATATTTAGTTTAAATATATATTTAGTGTTGCATCCGTCATAAAACAGCTTTATTTTTTAATATTATCTGTGTATTTAAATTCTGCGCTAAAGCAATTACAATATTTTAAGTGATCGCAAAACTTTCTTTTTTCCTACAACAAGCCTAATTTTAAAGCTAAACTTTTACAGCATACAGAATGTAAACAAATCAACTGATTCTAGGGTGAGTTGTATAAGAATTGCTGATTTTTCTTTTCACGCAAAATTATTTAGCTCTGGAGTCTGGAATATAAGTGATATGAGTGAAATATTCATTTATTTTACATAGAGAGGTAGACGATTCATATTTCGATGAAATCATTTCAATAAAATTCATTTTGTGCAACTAGTATTGTCCTTTCCGATGAAGTTTTGAGTTTTCAAGTTGTAGTACTGTGACAATTTAAAAAATGTCCGCGCTTAATGCATCACATTTTAGAGATATTTAAATAAAATTGCATTTCAGTTGGAAAGCGTTTCATAATCAATGCTTTATGCATAATTGATCCTTCTTCTTATAGAATGCAATTATTCTTTTGAAAAATTATACTTGTTAATTTCACATATGTTAAGAGGTGAAGGGGGAGTGGGGGCAGGAGGATTATCTGCCCCGGGCCTCATTAAGCTAAATTGGGTCCTGTGTGTAATTATCTGTTTTGTTTCTACATCATGCTTGGGGTTAAAAATGGACTCTAATAATAGTGGTCTTTGTAGCTATTATGCAACGTCCATTCTGATTGATCGCATTGATCTGCTACTACTTGCTTCAGACTATTTTTATGTGACAGGGTTTCTAAAATTTGAATGCAAGTTTTCGGCGGAAGCATTTCTCAACTCGAATCGAACGCTTTTGAGGCGATGTCTGTGTGAATGTGTGTGTGTGTGTGTACCCGTGAGCCTATAGAATCTCCCGAACGAGTGGAATTTTAGTACTAAATTTGGTGCAAAAATTATAATCAGTGTATACTGGCAGCCTTTTGATTTTAAATGCATTCTAATGTTCGGAAGACCCCTAAATTTTCTAATGAATTAAAAAAAATCATCAAAAATTCAGAAACTTCAATAACATTATGTAACTTACTATTTCTTATGTAATATTTCATTAGAAAACGAGTGACATAAGCTTTTGAACTCTAGCATAAGCCGTTCTCGAGACATTGCACATTTTTCATACAGATTTATAAAAATATCACATAAAATTAAAAGAATATTAACTATTGTGGCATATGCCATATGTAACATTATGCAATAAATTTGTTAACATTATTCTTGTGGTTCTAGTTTCTTTCTATTCACAAGATAAGGTACTTTGGGTAATGGTTTTCTATTTTGATGCCTAACAATTCCCCAACAGTTATTTATACATAAGAAATGGTCTTCTCTCCATTTGTCTGTAACGGTTGGCGATACATTTGGCAAACTTGGCAAATCATTTACAAAAATGTCGCTATCTTGGCGATATTTCGTCCCAGATTCATTGAAATATTGTTAAAATTGCAGGAATGACGTTAAGTTATGGAAAATGACGCAAAATTGATGAATTAATTATTCAAATAATTTAATATATGGACTACATTACTTATTGCGCATACTACCATTATTAATAATTGCCAATTTTGAGCTGCGCGAAATATAAAATAATTAAGTACTTTAAAACAGCTTTACATGTTATCATCCGGAAAACGCCGAATGTACAATTCAATGTTAGGAGCATTGTGCCGTGGACTTTATGCATTATTTATTCACTGAGAAAGATGTAAATTAATTGCATTATATAGGACATTTTAAATGATGCCAATGTAACAAAAATATCGCCAAAGTGCAAAAAATACTAAATCGCAAAAATAAAACCAAAAATCGTCAAAAAAATATATATATCGCCAACTCTCCACATCAGATTTTCATAATGTGCATAATAATTTTTGCAATTAAAACGCAGTTTAAAAAAATACCAGTTATATCGCAACATTTCAGTGTACGCCTAATCATTTTAGGTGTTGAGCGGCTGTGCACCCTCGCAAATTAGAGAAAAATTGGTAAAATAAAATTATATGTTTTGATATTAAAAATATAGCAAAAACACATTCTGCAAGAATATATGTATACGTCATTGAGCACATAAAATGAATAAATAAATAAATAAATAAATAAATAAATAAATAAAATAAATAAATAATTAAAAATAAATAAATAAATAAATAAATAAAAAGTATCATGAAGGTAGAACATCACTTCCCCAATATAATGCAATGAATTTACTTATTTCTCTGTGAAAAAATGATGCATATATCTTTGGCACATTGTTTTTAATGTTGAATTGTACATTTGATTTTTCGGATGACAACATTTAAAAACTATTTCAAAGTACCCAATTAACTTATATTTCGCACAACTCTAAATTGACAATAATCAATATTGATAGCTTTGCAATAAACAATATAGTCCATAAATAAAAATATTTGAAAAGTAATTCATAAATTTGGCGTCATTTTCGTTGACTTCACGTAATTTTTGCAATTTTAACAATATTTTTGAAAGTTTGGGGTGGAATATCGCTAAGTGGGCGATATTTCTCTGACTTAGTCTCCAATTTCGACAAATTTATCGCCAAGCGCTACAGAGAAATTAGAGAAGGACATTTCTCATATATAAATGGCCGTTGACGAATTATTAGGCGTCAAAATTCAAAACTATTAAATAAAGTATCTTCTCTCATGAATCGAATAAACTAGATCCACGAGAATTATCTTAGCAATTTAATCGCATAATATTACATATGAAAAGTGAACATATTTCATAATAATTAATACTTTTGGAATTTTATGCATTTTTTTTTATAAATATATTTGGAAAGTACAATATCTCAAGAACGGTGCATGCTATCGTTCTAAAGTTTATATCAATAGTTTTCTAATGGAAAATTACGTAAGACATGATTATTTACGCAACAGTATTGCAGGTTCTGATTTTTTAATGTTTTTTTTTCAAAATTTTATACGAAAATTTGGGTATATTCCGAACATTCGATTACGTTTAAAATCAATAGGCTTCTAGTAATCACTGATTGTAATTTGTAGACTAAATTTCGTTCCAAACGTTCCTTTTGTTCGTGAGATATCATCTCCACATGCGCACGGACTAACACGCATACACTCAGACATCACATCAAAAGCGTTTGATTCCAGTTCAGGGAAACTTGAATAGTGATCCTCCGTCGAAAATTCTATAAGAAAATAATTCAAATTTTCGACCCCATCACCATACTTTCTTTATACATTAAACTATGTATACAGAGGAAGTTATAAACTCAGCAGCTCTCCCCCTTTATCATTCCTCTTCATCAGTACTAAAAAGGCCAACGAACCCAAAACCAAAAAAATGAAATATTGATATTGATACTTAATAAGAACTAAGAAAAATTTATATTTAATATAAATGATTAAGTATCAATACAAAAAGGCAACTACAAGGAAAATGCTAAAAAAACATTAGCAAATGAAAAAAAAAATCTGATGTGAGCAGCACATGACTTTCCTTTGAAATGAATTTACTCCTTTTACAGTAAAAAAATAATGTATAATATCCATGATACTGTGTTTTTAACGTTGAAATGACAATATGTAAAAGTATTTCAAAGTACCCAATTAACTTATATTTCGCACAACTCTTAATAAACAATTATCAATATTGATAGCATCTTCAATAAGCGATATAGTCAGTATATTAAAATATTTAAAAAATTAATTCATCAATTAGGCGTCATTTTTTGCAAATTTGACAATATTTTCGTAAATCTGGAGCGAAATATCGCAAAGTTGGCGATACTTTGCTAGATTATTCGCCAAGTTCGTCGAATGCATCAGCAAGTGTTACAGACAAACTGAGAACAAAGCATTTGTTATATACTAGAAGTTATGACCGTCATATGTCGGAAATCAGAATTTGCGAAACATTACTTCCTATTTGGCTCCATTTTTATCAATTTGGCGACATTTTTGTCACTTTGACAACATTTAAAATTGTCGCCAAGTTGGCAACGTCTCGCTAAATTTTTCACCAAGCGTTACTGGCGGGCGGACGGAAGGAGAAATGGGTTATTATTATAGTCTTCTCTTATGTTCCAAGATATTGAACTGTCATCAATTAGTCGTCATTTCATTGATTTAGCGTCGGTTTCATCAATTTGGAGAATTATTTTCAATTGGGTAACATTTTCGTCAATTTGGCAATATTTAAAAAAGTCAGCTAGTTGAAGATATTCCGACAAATTCGTCACTAAAATTTTGCCAAACGTTATAACGACGGAAAAATAGATTATTCTTATAGTAGATTCCTATATCTCGCCAAGCGTTATGGATGGAGATATAATTTATTCTCATAGCAGAAAAATGAATATCCCCTTATATATATGTAATGGAATCCAAACCCAAAAGTATTACCCAAAGTAACTTTTCTCATGAATGGAACGAGCTAGATCCATGAGATTGATGTCAGCAAATTTATCGCATAATATTACATATGAAAAGTGAACATATTTCACAATACTTAATTTTTTTTCATTTTTTGATAAATTAATTTTAAAGATGTGCAATATCTCGAGAAAGGTTCATGCTACAGTTTTAAAGTTCATGTCAATCGTTTTCTAGGGGAAAATTACATACGAAATGACTATTTGAGTGACTTTGTTAAAGGTTTTGATCTTCTGATGATTTTTTAATATTTCACTCCAAAATTTAGGGGTTCTTAGCATTCGATTACGTTAAAAAACAATGGGCTTCCAGTATTCACTGATTGTGATTTTTGTACCAAATTTTGTTCGGATAGCTTGATTCATATGTGAGATATCATCTCCACAGACTCACTGACGTACATACACACACACACACACACACGCACACACACATAGACATCACCTCGAACATGTTTGATTCGTGTTCAGGGAGGCTTGAAACGTGCTCTCCCGTCGAAAATTCGACTTTCAATTTTCGACCCTTTCACAATACTTTCCTTATACATCATACGCTATGTGTGTGAAGAAAGTGATAAATGTAACTTTTTTAATGAAAATTGCTTAAATAAGACTAAATTCCCTTACCAATCAAGTAACTCATTAACGCAAACTGCTGAACAAAAAAAGAAGGAAATGATTGGTTTTTAATTTTTCTCATCTTGAAATCTTTTGATCAAATTCAGCAGTATAAAAACTTAAGAACTTGCTTAGCCTGCTGACTGAATAAATCTGAGAAAAAACTTTTTTACACAAAGCATATTTAACAAAGGTTATAACTACTGTGAAAATAAAAAAAACCGGTTTTTCTTCATCAGGACTGTATCAATAAAATCATGACAGCTTCTGTCGTGCCAAATTGGATAAGTCAACAGACTAATAAATGAAGAATAATATAGATCAAATAAATTTAGGCATTTGGAGTCATTAAAAATTCCGATGTGGACAGCACATGACTTTCCATAATGCAATGAATTTACTCCTTTTACAGTAAAAGAATAATACATAAGATATATAAGATCCACGGTAGTGTGTTTTTAACGATGAATATTTGGCAATTTTCCGAATGACAACATATAAAAATATTTCAAAGTACCCAATTAACTTATATTTCGCGCAACTCTAAATAAGCAATTATCAATATTGATAGCATCCTCAATAAGCAATATAGTCCATATACTAAAATACTTTAACACTTAATTCATCAATTTGGCGCCATTTTAATTAATTCAACGTCATTTTTGCAATTTTGACGATATTTCCGTCACTCGGGCAAAATATCGTCAAGTTTGCGATAATTTGCCAGATTATTTTCCAAGTTCGCCAAAATGCATCATCAAGTGTTACAGACAAACGGAAAGAAGATCATTTGTTATATAGAGAGAAGAGCATTTGTTATATACTAGAAGGTATGTCCGTCATATGACGGAAATCAGAATTTGGCGTCATTTTTATCAATTTGGCGATATTTTTGTCACTTTGGCAACATTTAAAATAGTCGACGTGCCACTAAATTTTTCATCAAGCGTTACGGACGGACGAATGGGGTTACTTTTAGTTTACTCTTAAGTTCTTTCCAAGATATTGAACTTTTAGCAATTAGTCGTCATTTCATTGATTTAGTTTCAGTTTCATCCATTTGGCGAATTTCTATCAATTGAGTGACATTTTCGTCAATTTGGCAACATTTAAAAAGACAGCAATTTGGAGAAATTCCGACAAATTTGTTACCAACATTTTGCCAAACGTTACGGATGGAAAAATAGGTTATTCTTATAGTAGTTACTTATATTCTTCCCATGATATTGAATTTTCGTCAATTAGTCGTCATTTTTATTGATTTGACGTCATTTTGATCAATTTGGTGACGTTTTCTTTAATTTGGAAACATTAGAAAAATACTCCACATATCACAAAGTCTACACAACGCAATTTAATGCTCTCCATAAGGTGGTTAATTAGAGTTTGGGGCAGTAAGTTCTTCTTTTCTATGCAATACAGTCTTCAAGGCATTGTGATATCTATGAGGAAGTTTTTATTCGCAGTGCAACAGCTTTTCCAAGGGCACTCCATAAGTTTTCAATCGGGTGCAAATCAGGATATGTGGCTGATCAGTTTATTCGCTTAATGACTTCTCTTTCAAGAAATTGATCAAACTGGTCTTCTCGATGTGGAACCGCGTTATCATCCATAAAAAGAAATTCAGATCCATAGTCACATTTAAAAAGCCTTATGTAGAATTTCGAGACTTTATCTCAATATCTCTGGCGAGACACATATCCTTTGTCGTACATTTACAGGAGAGTATATCCAATGATCATTATGACACCATCAAATTTAAACCACTGTAATGCTCATATCCCCTACTGTTGGTGGGAATATTTCGAGTTTCCGGCTCCTTCCAAATGTAAATGCGTTTAGAATTAGACACTTAACTGAACCTCACTCGCCACTGAAGAGAACACAATTCCATTGTTTTTGGCTCCGGCTCTGTTGTTTTCTACACTAAATCAGGAGGGCAATATTATGCTGTGAGGTACGTAAAACTCATGTTATTGGCTCTCTAGCATAAAGGCTTTACTCATTAAGCCTTCTATATACAGTTTGTTGCCATACTAAAGTTCCAGTGGTGGCTGCAAGCTCTGAACTCAGCCGCCTGGCAGTCGACTCCCTGTAGCGACGAACAGTTGCGGTCAGATACGAATATTGGGAAGCAGTTGTTATTCTTTTTTGGCCTTGCCCAGACTTCCTAGTAACAGTTCCAAAATTTTGAAATTACTTCCAAAGGACAGAGACTGTCTGTCATGAAAAATTCAGCACTTACATCAATGTCTGCTTACCTTCTAAACGGCCGACATTTCGCTACCTCAAAGATTCTTCCAAATGATATTTCGGAGCAATAAAAAGTTGTTTCGAGCCGATAAATTCCAAAATCAAATCTTGAATTTCAGAAGTTCTCAGAGAAATATACGTCGTGCACAGCGCTTGCTTCGCTTTTGGCCATTGCTCCGCCGTAACACCATTATTTGCATATCACAGACAGTTTGATCAAATTGAATTGGACAATCATAATTAGGTTTGTCTTTTTCTCATTTTTTCGAAAAACAAATTATATTGGTTAGGTATTTCGTGAAATAACATTATTTTCATCTATGTAAATATTATTTTGAACACCAGTGTAGAAGAAAAATAGTAGAAGTTGGCCAATAAACTGCTACTTCAGCCTCTTTTGGGACCCTGGAACTCCTGATTATAGTTACCATGAAATAATTCATTATTGTGTAAGACAGAGTAGTAGCATTGGAAGGTTATAAATTTTTAAATAAAAGGAGTGAAATTTACCGTATATAAGTTTTCAATGTTTGCTTCTCTGCTCCAAATATTAACATAAAAAATTATTTCATAATAATAATATCATTGACAAGTTTATATTTATTATATAGCAATGCAAAATAAATCTGATGAGGGCAGCACATGACTTTCCTTATTTAATACCATGAATTTACTTCTTTAACAGTGAAAAAGGAATGAAAAGATCCACGGAACAGTGTTTGTAACTTTAAATTGTATATCTGGATGACAACATCTAAAACTATTTCGTACCCAATTTACTTATATTTTACGCAACTCTAAATTAACAATTATCAATATTGATAGCATCCTCAATAAGCAATGTAGCCATATATTTAAATATTTTAATAATACATTCATCAATTAGGCGTTATTTTCATTAACTTGGCGTCATTTTTGTCATTTTTGCAATTTTGACGATATTTTCGTCAATGTGGGGTCAAATGCCGCCAAGTTGGCGATATTTTGAAGAGTATTTTTTATATAAAAGGTATGCCCATCATATGACGGAATTAAAAATTTGCAAAATATTGCATACTATTCAGCGTCATTTTTATCAATTTAGCAACAGTTTAGTCTACATTTAAAAAAGTCGCCAAGTTGGCAAATTCTTCGCCAGAATTTTGGTAGAGTTCGCCAGAGAGTCTTTTGGTAAAGTCTTATATTCTTTCCAAAATATTGAATTTTAATCAATTAGTTGTCATTGTCATTGATTCAACGTCATTCTTATCAATTGGACAACATTTTCATCAATTTGGCGACATTTTCGTCAATTTTGGCAATAGGTTATTCTTATAGCAGATAATGAGAAACGACCAAATACAAAACTATTACCCAAAGTATCTTCTCTTATAGTAGATCCTTATTCTTTGCAAGATATTGGATTTTCATCAATTAGTCTTTATTTTCATTGAGTTAGCTTTATTTTTATAAATTTGGTGACATTTTTAGCAATTTGGCGATATTTTCGTTAATTTGGCAACATTAAAAAAACTCGCTAAGTTGGCGATATTCCGACAAATTCGCCGCCAAAATATCGCCAAGCATTATTTATGGAGAAATAAGTTAGTCTTATGGTAGATAAACGACTAATGACGTCAAATTACAAAGCTATTACCAAAAGTGTCTTCTGTTGTGAATGGAACGAGCTAGATCTACGAGAATGATGATAATAAATTCATCGCATAATATTATATATGAAAAGTGAACATATTTCACAATAGTTAATATATTTTTTAATTTTATGCAACTTTTGGATAAATTTATTTGAAAAATGTTCAATATCTCAAGAACGGTTTATGCTAGCATTCTAAAGTTTATGTCAATAGTTTTCTAATAAAAAATTACATAAGACATGATTGTTTACGTTACTTTATGGAATGTTTTAATTTTTTTATCATTTTTTTAAATTTTAATTTCAAAGTTTAGGTGTGTTCTGTACATTCGATTGCGTGTAAAAAAATAGGCTTCCAGTATTCACTGATTGTGATTTTTGTACCCAATTTTGTTCGGATAGCTTGATTCATTTGTGAGATATCATCTCCACAAACTCACTGACATACACACACTTTCATATACAGACACACATACACACACACACAGACATCACATCAAAACGTCTGATTTGTATTCAGGGATGTTTGAAACGTGCTCTCGAGTTGAAAAATCGAATTTGATTTTTTGACCCCGTCACAATACTTTTCTTATACATTATACTATGTATATAAGGAAAGTAAAAAGGAAAGTAAAAGAAACAGGAAGAAAAGTTATTCCTACTGATAAAATAAAATTAAATAATGAAACCGACTTGCCATAAGTTTTCTGTTTATATTGAAATATTTTAATATATTGAAAAATTAAATAGTAAAACCGAATTGTCATAAGCTTCCTGCTTATACTGAAACATTTCAGGTATTTTAAAATCAAGTTAATGAAGGATGTGAATGAAGTACGCCATAATCCAGTTACTGATAAATATTGAGTAATATGAACTCAAGTTAATGAAGAAGGTGTTTTAAAATGAAGCTATGAAGAATGCTAAGTATGTGATATGTCTTTTGAAGAAAATATTAAGCATCCTGAAGAATTTTAAACAAATATTACGTGTTTTAATTAATCCATAATGTTTTACAATCGAGTAACTATATACTCTGTAGAATAATTGTTTTAAGTGTTGTGAATGATTTATCTGTTCTCCAATAATATATGATTAACAGTATATTTATGTTTCATGCTAAAACACATGTTATGTGGAACACAAAAATGTGCTTAAAGATTCATTCAAGAAATCTGTTCTTCTTACGTGCAGTAGGCATAAGTATGAATCATAGTGTTTTTCTATGGAAGAAAAACGTTTTTCAGCGACTTTTATTAAAGCATCTCGACAGATATAATGTTGTTTGATAAGATGTTATATGACGAACTAAACAGCTTTCATTTCATAATTTTGATGTTTGTGGTGTTAATGATGTTTTTAAAGAATATTAATGTAGATACTCAATAATCTTAAATTTTAGTGGCTTGCACATTTTGGATCATAAAAAACTAGACCAAGTGATTTTGATTTTATATTGAGAAATCGAGCATCTTAATTTATGTATTCATATAAAGTTGGGTTTCAAAAAATCAATATTACAATTAAGAACATATTAACATTGATTTCTCTATATCTATAATTCAACAGAAAAAGTCTTTTAAAGGTAGAAATTTTGGTAAAATCCCTTGTACGAATTTTCGCCCCCTGCCACCTAGCCTAGAATTTGACGCTGAATCCTAGCCAATCATTATCTAAACTCAATCTGTAGCAAATCCTGAGAAATAGATGTTTAAGAGATTTTTTTGGAATTGAAAGAATACCATGATACATTTAACGTTATATTTCCGAATGGCATAATGAGGGATACAGACCACCAGGAGAAAATGTGCTGATTTTTGCTGAAAGCACTGCTGAACCTTTGTAGAGTTTTCAATAGAATAACGCACTGTAAACAGCTCATAGGACTGATTTCTAGACAATAAGGGCACGTCAAGGAATGGCCTGCTGCTTCTTTGATATCTCGAGTTCCCATGGAGACAAGAAGTAATTCCAGATACCTACATCGTTTTGTCTCTAATAGTCTCTGTCCGCTTGAGACGGTAATCTGCATCAGTGTGCAGCTGACCCATAGCATGGTACTGCATTAACTTTAACTTTGAATCGGTCTCTGCTACAAATAACTCGTCTCAAATTGTCCCGTTTTTTCCTGTGTAGTTTGGCCAGTATCAAGGTGCAGTTTCTTTATGTGCGGTAGCATTCTATCTATTGAGATTTGAGCTATTGAAACATTTATATTTCCTGCTATATTTGAAGTGGATACTACATGTGTGTAGGAAAATTCATGTTTCGTCCACATCAAACTTGTCCTGCTATTTTAATCGTCTAAACATTAAAACAGTTTGGATGTCCTTATTTATTAGTGTTCTTCTTATAAATCGGGAATGAATTTATCGAACATTCGACACATTTTTCGTTACATTATAGGTAGTTTGAACATTTTCTCGGAATATATAAAATCAGTTTTTATTAAAAATCTTTTAGTGTTTCGAATCACATAAGCTTGTATATTTCGATGAAAAACATTTTAAATCCTTTGAGTGAGAATCTTTGAATTCCGTATAAATCTCATATTTTCGGAAAGAATATCTTTAACACAATGTTATTTTAAAAAAAAGAGAAAAAATCTTCCTCGAGTTTTGAATTTCGTTAGAAATACTAATGTGTTGTTTGGTATCTAGAGATTTCTTTCGAAGTGCTTTTTGTATGCGGCAGATTTAAGAGTCAAGTGAAATGTTTGAATTGTTTACATCTTCTAAATCGGATATTGTTTTGATTTCTGAAGGTTCTTAAGTATTTAAATATAATAAAAAAGTGCCTGCTGGTGTTGAGACTATTTTCAACAGTTTTCATGACTTTATAATCAATTCTACTTTATGTCAATGCAACAAAAATTACAAATCCGTATAGATAAACATATTTAGATATCATAGCAAAATGATAATATAAACAAGAAAGATCAATCACGCTTAAAGCATTGATTATGAACCACTTTCCAACCTCAATGCAATTTTATTTAAACGAGTCTAAAATGAAATACATTCCTCGGTAATATTTTAAAACTTATCACAATACTACATTAATTTATTATATTTGAAAACTTAAACCTTCATCGAAAAAAAAGAACTTCATTCAAATGACGGCATTGAAATATAAATTGCCTGGTTTAAACATCTCTAAAATGCGATACATTTCTCGGTAATATTTTTAAAACTATCATACTACTACGATAATTTATTATATTTGAAAACTTCATCGAAAACAACTGAAATTCATTCAAATGACGTCATAGAAAAAATAACACGCCTGTCTCTCTCTATAAAAACAGCATTTCATTCATAACATTTTCCCATTCATTTCATTCATCACAATACTATAATAATGTATTTTATTTAAAAATTAAGACCATGGAGCTACACGTAATTAAACTCTATGTGTAAAACTTCATCGAAAAAAATCGTCCTTCTGTTTGTAAAATCAATGAATATGTCATTCATATCAGCTATGCAGACTCCATGGGCTAAATAATTTTGTGTTAAAGAAATACAGCAATTCTAATACAACTCATTCTGCACATTTTGCTGTTTACATTTTACATAAGTGAAAAATAGGCTTCGTTGTAGAAATAATCAAATTTGGATGATCATTTAAACTCAAATATATTGTAATTGCGCTGTTTCAGTATGTAGATGCACAGAATTTAAGCAAAAATAAAGTGGTTTTAGGACGGATACAACATTCAATATGAATTAAAAAGAACTTAAAAAATCACGATTTTGAGACAAGATGGATGCCATATATCATTTTGAATTGGGTCACGTGATGTTTTTATATCATGGTCACGTGATCGCTTCATATAAGAGGTGTAATTATTATTTTAACTTTTATTTAAAAAACTACTGAATATATTTCGCTGAATTTTTTTTATATATTTTATGGAACAATTTGAATATTACCTAAAATTTTCGAAGCAATTTGTGAATTTAAAATCCGTTTAAAAAATGTTTGAAAAATTAGGTGTCATAGGGCTCAATGTATCCCATTTTTTCAACCCGGGTTCAATCCAAAACTAATTGGGTGATATTATTCATTTATATTTCCATAGGTCCTACAGATCGTCTGAACAACATACTAAAATTTCATTTTGATTAAGCCATTTTTACGACAGTTATCGTGCTAACGGACAGACAGACAGAATGAACAAAGTCATAAACACTTTTCAACTATGTTGTAAAGTGTTAAAAAGGGCGTTCTTAAACTTGGATGTCGCTGAAAATCAAGTTTTTTTGCCATCGTTTAAAACAACAATACAAATATTTTAAGAAAATTAAGCAGCATATTCATCAATTACGTATACATCTTCATGTTGCTTTGCTTTTACGTAGAAACGATGACAGATAAAAACTTACAGTAATTATTCGAACGTATCGAAACAGTGAAATTGTTTTGCGTTCAGTAATAGGCATCACTGGGGGTCTTGCAGCTTCGAACACGTAGTGCTTGTCTGGAAATGTAACAACTCTTCGCATTTTCATATGATGATATGCCAGACATCATTTGCTAAAAACTTGGTGTTCTCTTACATACGTCTTTGGGTGTTCGTGGTTGTATTGGCCAGTATTTCTCATTAGGCGTTTAATGCTGAGTTGTCCCACAAAATTCTGTTAAATGTGCGAATATATCATATTTAAAAATATCCCTGCTACCAGAGCAAACTTATTAGCATCTAGATATTAACACTGTCCAATTATCAAAGGTTATTTCCTTGTTCATGATAGTTTAAAGACTATTAATATAGCTGTACTCATTATGACTAATGAGAATTACAGATGGGAATCAAACGTTTCTGGGGAAATATTTTGTTCCTAATTCGAATGCCATTAATAAATGTTTCGTCACAGAATTTATTAATATCTGGTGTAAGTATAGCTTGGAAGCAAGGACAAATATCAGGTTGTATTTTAACATACGATAGTTCTGACTGTTCTTATTTATTTCTGTGACTTTATTTTAATACATTTTGGAATCTATGTAATAATTGTCTAATGTTTATTTGTGTATCCATATCCTCCGGAAACCACACATGAACTAGAATACTTATTCAATGTACTGCTACTTAATATTTTTAAAGTATTAGTTTCAATAAATTTGACAGGCTTAAATATAAACTGGTAAACAGATAAACAAGAAAGATCAATTATGCTTAAAGCATTGATTATGAAACACTTTCCAACTTCAATGCAATTTTATTTAAAAAAGTCGAAAATGCAATACATTCGTCGGTAATATTTTAAAACTTATCACGATACTACATTGATTTATTATATTTGAAAATTTAAACCTTCATTGAAAAAAATGAACTTCATTCAAAAGACGGCATTGAAATATAAATTGCGTGGTTTAAATATCTCTAAAATGCAATACATTCCACGGTAATATTTTTAAATCTATCATAATACTACGATAATTTATTATATTTGAAAACTTCATCGAAAACAACTGAAATTAATTCAAATGACGTCATAGAAAAAATAACACGTCTGGATCTCTCTATAAAAGCAGGATTTCATTCATAACTTTCTCCATTTCATTCATCACAATACTATAATAATTTATTTTATTTAAAAATTAAGACCATGGAGCTACAATTCAAAAACTTTATGCTTAAAACTTCATCGAAAAATATCGTCCTTCTGTTTATAAAATCAATTAATATTTCATTCATATCAGCCATGCAGACTCCATGGACTGAATTATTTTGTGTTAAAGAAATACAGTAATTCTAATACAACTCATTCTACATATTTTGCTGTTTACATTTTACATAGGTGAAAAATAGGCTTAATTGTAGAAATAATCAAATTTGAATGAGAATTTAAACTCAAATATATTGTCATTGTGTTGTTTTAGTATGTAGATGCACAGAATTTAAGCAGAAATAAAGTAGTTTTAGGATGGATATAACACTCAATATGAATTAAAAAGAACTTTAAAAAATCACGAATTTGAAACAAGATGGATGCCATATCTCATTTTGAAGTGGGTCATGTGATCGTTTCATATCATGGTCACGTGATCGTTTCATATAAGATGTGTAATTATTATTTTAATTTTTATTTAAAAAACTACTGAATATATTTAGCTGAATTTTTTTTTATATATTTTATGGAACAATTTGACTATTACCTAAAATTTTCGAAGCAATTTGTGAATTTTAAATCCGCTTAAAAAATGTTAGAAAAATTAGGTCCCATAGGGCTCAATGTATTTCATTTTTTCAACCCGGGTTCAATCCAAAACTAATTGTGTGATATTATTCATTTATATTCCCATAGGTCCTACAGACCGTCTGAACAACCTACTAAAATTTCATTTTGATTAAATCATTTTTACGGCAGTTATCGTGCTAACGGACAGACAGACAGACAGACAGACAGACAGACAGACAGACAGACAGACAGACAGACAGACAGAATGAACAAAGTCATAAACACTTTTCAACTTTGTTGTAAAGTGTTAAAAAATCAACTCATGCACCCTGTAGCGTTTTAGATATGTTAGAAGAGGTTAATACTGAATTATCCCATTGATTTTGCCAAATGTGGGAATACATGATAATTAATCCCTGCTACCAGTACAAAATGATTAGCATCTAGTAATTTCCACTGCCGTACTATCAGAGGCTATCTGTTTGTTTACGATAGCTTGAAGACTGTTAATGTAGTTGTAATCATTATGAATAATGAGAACTACAGATGCAAATCGGACGTTTTTGGGAAGATATTTCATTCTTAATTCGAAAACAATTGATACATGTTTTGTCACAGAATTTATTAATATCTAATGTAAGTAGAGCTTGGAAGCAAGAAAAATATCACGTAGTATTTGAGTATTCTAACAGTTCTTAATTATTCCTGTGATTTTTAAATGTTTCCTGGATTAAAAATGTTATATTTTAATTAATTTTGAAATCCATATCATAATTGCCTAACGTTGTTTTGTCTTTCCAGATCCTCCGGAAGCCACACGTGAACTAGGATGCTTATTAAAAGTAATACTACTTAATTTTTTAACACTTTACAGCAAAGTTGAAAAGTGTTTATGACTTTGTTTATTTTGTCTTCTGTCCGTTAGCACGATAGCTGTCGTAAAAATAACTTTATCAAAATGAAATTTTAGTATGTTGTTCAGACGGTCTGTGGGACCTATGGGAATATAAATGAATAATATCACCCAATTAGTTATGGATTGAACCCGGGTTGAAAAAATGAAATACACTGAACCCTATGGGACCTAATTTTTCAAACATTTTTTAAGCAGATTTAAAATTCCCAAATTGCTTTGAAAGTTTTATGGAATATTGAAATTATCCCATAAAATGTATAAAAAAAATTCAGCAAAATATTTCAGTAGTTTTTTAAATAAAAATTAAAATAATAATTACACTTTTTATATAAAGCGATTACGTGACCATTATATGAAGAGTCACGTGTCCCACTTTAAAATGAAATACGGCATCCATCTTGTGTCAAAATCGTGAATTTTAAAGTTCTTTTTAATTCATATTTAGTGTTGTATTCATTTCCATCGCCTTGTTATCAGAGACTATCTGTTTATTTAAGATAATTTTAAAACTATTTATGTAGCTATAAACATTGTGATTAATGAGAATTATAGATGCGAATTAAACTTATCTGGGCGAGATTCTATTCCTAATTCGAATGCTTTGGATATATGTTTTGCCACAGAATTTATTAATGTCGGATGTAAGTACAGCTTATAAACAAGAACAAACATCACATGGTGTTTTTGAGCATACAATAAATTTAGCAGTTCGTATTTATTCTTGTGGTTTTTAAATGTTGTCTGGGTTTAATATTTTATTTTTTAATTAATTTTAAAATCCATATAATAATTGTCTAACGTTTTTGTTCTCTCCAGATAGATCAAAATTCCCAAGTAACCTGAATTTGCAGCGTCGGCAACTTTAATAGAACCTAATGGAGCTGAATTTGGATTTATCCTCTCGGAATGGAGATAAGGAAATCTCTTCTCGTGGTATATCCGTATAGAATAGTTCTAAAAGTTCGCATTTATTCCTGTGATTTTTAAATGTTGCCTGGATTGAAATTTTTATTTCTTATCGTTGATCTAAACAATTTTCATCGTCGATTTGTTTATAATCCCTATTGTCACTCATGAAACAGCCTCTTATATGGTACGGAAAATTTGCATAAGTCAGATTTTTTCCTTTTTCATAATTCAGTTGATGTTAAAGATACAGATATGTGGTTTTTTGATGATCTTGTTCCATTAAAAATAAAAAAAATTCTGATTGACCAAATTTGTCTAAGGGGGTCGTATAAAAATTTAAAAAGTGCAACTTTTTAAAAATTAATGGGAGGACTATTTCATTAACGTAGTCTTATTTCCTACCTTACTTTTAACATTTTTGCAATTTACGTTGCTCACTCATCTCCAACAGGTAAAGAATGAAAGCGCGCTTCAGTATTTTGGGACACTCTGTATAGGCATATTTTGGAGTCAATTACGACCTTCTGGTTTAAAGTTTACGGGGATTATTGATATTTTCAATCTATTACGTCATCTGTTTCATTTTGGCAAAGATTTTAGAAACTCATGTGTTGTAGTCCGTGTTTTATCTTCTACTAATAGACGGGTATATCCTTTAATATTCGCTATTATAAGTCGTACGGGTCTCATACAATTTTAACCCTTTTATTTTGAATATATTGATTCAATTTCATATCTTTTTTAAGTTTGTTTACAAACAGGACCAGAATATTTTTGATGACATATGCCCGTGAAGATAATTTTATGTAGCGAGAACAGAGATTTTTAAACTTCCTTTTAGGAGAATTAAATTAAATATTTTAATAGAATGTTTTGATTAGCAATGTTATTTAGTATACTATAGGAATTTACACATGATTGTGAATTTTAAGTTTCTTTAAATTATATCCTTCGTACGAAGAACGGGTATACTGTTATGTTGTTAAACAAAACAATGAATATTGTTAAACAAAATGACATAAAAATAAAGCTACTTAATTTTTTTAAAAGAGTCAATTTCCTAGTATTTGACGGACTTAGACAATAATAAGAAAGATTAATAATGCATAAAGCATTGATCCATAACACTTTCCAACAGGAATGCAATTTTGTTTAAATATCTCTAAAATGCGATGCATTCACCGATTTTAAATTATCATAATACTATAATAATTTATTATATTTGAAAACTTAAAATTTCATCTACGAAAACGAATTTTATTCGAATGACGTCATCGAAATATAAATTGTCTGACTCTCTATGTAAAAGCAATAAATATTTCATTTATATCATTTTTATTCCAGACTTCTGAGCTAAAGATAATTTTGATTGAAATAAATTCAACAATTCTTCTACAACTCATCTTACAATCACTTGCTTACCTTTTGCTTCCATTAAAATTAGGCTTCGATGTAGAAATAATCAAAGGATGGTCATTTAAACTCAAAAATATTGTAATTGTGCTGGCACTAAATATAGATGCACAGAAAGTACTAAAAAATTAAGCGGTTTTAGGACGGATGCAACACTAAATATAAATTTAAAAGAACTTTAAAAATCACGGTTTTTAGACTGGGGAGAAAAGATGTATGCCATATTTTATTTTGAAGTGGGTCACGTGATTTCTTCATATAATATAGGTGTAATTATTATTTTAATTTTTATTTAAAAAACTATCGAACATATTTTGCTGAAATTTTTTTTACATATTTTATGGGATAATTTCAATATTTCCTAAAACTTTCAAAGCAATTTGTGAATTTTAACTTTGCTTAAAAAATGTTTGAAAAGTTAGGTCCCATAGGGTTCAATGTATTTCATTTTTTCAACCAGGGTTCAATCCAAAACTACTTGGGTGATATTATTCATTTACATTCCCATATGTCCCACAGACCGTCTCAACAACATACTAAAATTTCATTTGTACGGCAGTTATCGTGCAAGCGGACAGACAGACAGAATGGGCAAAGTCATAACCACTTTCAACTATGTTGTAAATTGTTAAAAATTGAAAATCTGATGCGGGCAATACATGACTTTCCCTACTGACTCAAATTTATTTTCTGTTACTATCTGTCACAATTCATTAAATTGAGTTTAATTGCATAAAATAACATGATAAATTAATTGAAATTACACTCACTTTGCAGGGGGGCCAACGGCCGTACCGTGCTGAAAACACCGGTTCTCGTTAGATCACCGAAGTTAAGCAGCATCGGGCGCGGTTAGTACTTGGTGGGTGACCATCTCGGAACACCGCGTGCTGTTGGCCATCTCGGGTGCGGTATCCCCGTGGTTTGCGCGCTAGATTTGCACGCTACCACAAATGCCGCCGTGTTCATGCGGAGTACGATCACGTTAAACATGTGGGTCCGTAAGTCCTTCCGAGAGGTTGGTGGTAGGGGAAGGAGGGTACGGTCCCTGTTGATGCCTCCCCCACTGGGTTCCGGTCTAAATTGGGTGGCACTTCCCGGCCGTCCATACAGTTACCTTACACCTTTCTGGTAGGTCGGACGGTCTGGGTCTCAACAACAACAACTCACTTTGCAGGTTTACTTCAGTTTCGGTTTTTTGTCGGCTGCGGGTATTTACAAAGATGGCGTTGCAGAAATCCGCAAAAAATTGAATATATCGATAATGATTAGTCGAAGTGCAATGGATTTACACTTATTTTCTTAGTCGCCAGATATAATGTATAAAACAAGCATTTAATTGATACATTTGAGCATATATAGCTTTTTATTTCAAATTTTAACGATTTTTGCAGGCCATCTCGCAACAAATAGACAAGTTTTTTTCCACGAATCATACCAAAATCTAAACAGCACTAGGGTAACACAAAACTGACACATCTACTAAATTTTATGACATTTGGTCAATTAATAATTGATCTAGAGTGAATACATACATTTCGCACGGATGCATACAGGCGAACAGACACACACACATGCATACATGCATACATAAATATCACGCTGAAAATAGTTCTAGAATGTTCGAAGCGTATAAATCCAACGCAAAGTTCCGTTCCGATTTTCGACACGATGCCAAAACTTTCCATATACACAACTGTGTATTTTAAGATAAGTAAAATCAAGTATGCACTTTTAAGAGTTTTAGTAAAGTTAAAAGCGTTTAATGCTGATTTGCCCTACTAAAGTTTGCCAACTGTACAAATATATGATAACGAATAACATTCCTGTTACCAGTACAAAATCATTAGCATCTGGCCATTTTCATCGCTATATTATCAAAGGCTATTTGTTTGTTTACGATTGTGTCTGGACTATTAACGTAGCTGTAATCATTCTGACTAACGAGAACTACAGATTCGAATCGAACAATCCTGGGGAAAGATTTTGTACCTAATTCAAATGCTTTAGATAAATGTTTTGTTACAGAAATGTTAAACACCTTATATATGTAGAGCTTAGAAGCAAAAGTAAACATCAAGTGGTATTTCAGTATACGATAAATCTAACAGCTCGTATTTATTTGTGTAGCTTGGATTGACGATCATATTACCTTCTCATACGTAGTATTGAAAAAGTATGTCTTCACGAAAATGTTCGATTTCGAGATTTTGATGCCAATATATGTTTTAAGGCCTCCTGAATACGTTTTGACTATTTTTGGAGTGGTGTTCATCTATCTGTATGTTTGTGGTCGATTTCTTGTGCACACTATAGCGGCCACAAATATTAATGGATTTACATGAAACTTTATGTCTGGCTTTGTTATCAAAAAATTGACAACTACGTAGAGTTTTTTTTAATTCGAGCAAAAACTTCGAAATGTGTTTGAAAGTTTATATTTTTTTAGCGTGGCAGCATAAGACAAAATTTGACATATTTATGCATAAAAGGATTTATTTATGGCTCAATATGATCACGACACATTATAGTTTCAATCATTGTCGTGAAAAGTAGTCGCAATACAATTATTTTGTTCATGATGGCAGTAACTAACTTGCCCCCTTGAGGGGCGAGTTACCAGCCTTCCCCCGGGGCGGGGGGTACATTGTTAATTATTGTATCAATCGAAAAAAAATTTCAAGCTCTTTATAGTTGACGGATAACACGCTATAATTGTAATCATTTGGACACATGACATATATTTTTCAAATTTTCACAGCATAATGATTTTGGCATTAAATTAACAACATGCAAATTAAGATATGGCACTTTTGGCAATTTGGACATTTTGGCAATTTTGAAAAATATCATTAAAACACCATAATCCTCAATAATATTACACAAATAATCATTTCGTGTATAAGTTTTCATTAGAAAATGAATGACACAAACTTTAGAACACTAGCATGAACCATTTTCGAGATATTGTGCGTTTTTAAAATAAATGTATAAAATTAATCACATAAAATTAAAAAGTATTAACTATTGTGAAATATGTTCACTTTTTATATGTAATATTATGCGATAAATTTGTTAACATCATTCTCGTGGATCCAGTTCATTCTATTCACGAGAGAAAATACTTTGAGTAATAGTTTTGTATTTTGACGCCTATCAATTCGCCAGCAGCCAGTTATATATAAAAGAAGCTCTACTCTCTGTTTGTTTGTAACGCTTGGCGATACATTTGGCGAATTTGGTGACTAACTTAGCGAAATATTGCCAAGTTGGCGATATTTCGCCCCGAGATTAACGGAAATGTGAACAATTGCAAAACTGACACTAAATTAACAAAAATGACGTCAAATTATCAATATTGATAATTGTCAACTTAGAGTTGAGCAAAATATAAGCTATCTGAAAATAATAAAATATAAGTACTCCGAAATTGCTTTACATGTTATCATCCGAAAAAAAAACTCCAAATGTATCATCGTTGATAATATTGTGCAGTGGAGCTTATCATTTTTTCACTGTAAAAGAAGTCAATACATTGCATTATATAGGGAAAGTCATCTGCTGCCCACATCAGATATTTTTATTAGATGCTTAATATATTATTCCATATTCATGCCAACTATTACAGAATAGCGCGCATCTTTAATACTTCGATGATGCGAAAAAAAAATTAAATTGCATGAAACACGCATATTTCAATATATAAATAAATATTACGAAACTGCTCTACGAATTTGATTCAGTAATCATTGGAATATATGTGATAATATTTTTAATCGCTATAAGGAACCGATTTATGTGAAAATTACTCAAAATTGTGCTTCAAGATAAACTAATAATAATAAAAATACTAATTCAAAATTAAATAAGAATTACTGCCAGGTAACTCAGAATCTGACCTGAATTATTATTGGACCAAATTTCTTAGCTATGAGTTGTTTAGATTTCGAGCTACGTAACCGACTGACAAACAAGCAGACATCTTATTTTATTATGTTATTTTGTCAATTTTTAAGAGTCATTTCAAGAAAAGGGCACGGCTCTATATTTTCCAATTGTGATAACATTTTGTCAGCACTAATGTAACTATTAGTGACTCAATTACCAAATTATATGGCATTTGGGTGGGCAGTTTTTGAGCTACACTGGATACAAACATTGCATACAAAGACATACAGCTACACACACGCGCACACACACAGGTGTCACATTCAATATAATATGATTGCATTTTTAGAGCATTGATCTTGAAAACCAATGTTTTAAAAAATTACTTCGATTCTGACCAATGCTCTAAAACATGGGGTATACAAGTCGATAATTGGGAGTAAGAAAACTTAGTGTTTTTTTTTTAGTACAATTTTCAATAGGACAAGATCTATATTGGCAGATTAACAATGAGAAAATTAATTTATTTTCCCCATAAAGATACGCTAGTGGATTTTAGGGGTATGTGAGTGGGTTTTAATGAGTACGTGAGTAGGTCTTAAGGGTACGCGGTCATAAAAGATTGAAAAGTACTCAAAACTTGTAAATCCATAGAACACTTGTATTCCAATTTTTATTTCTCCCACCCTCCAAGACTTTCCTTGTACATTTTCACGTATAGTAGGGAAAGTAAAAGTAGAACGTCCATACAATAATTACAAAAATCTATTATCCGCCCCAAAAATCTTGCCGAGAAACATTTCACTAAAATACATTTATTTTTTCTCAATTTTTCAATATCACGACGACGTAAATGGAAGCGCCTCTGTAAAAGCGTAGATAAAAACGGAAGAGCAAGATGTTAAAAATAAAAAATGCAAATTGCTTGTCCTCAGAATCGAATTACCTTGAGCATTTACCTCCTTCCCCGGAACTGGAAACAAGTTTTTTCCTAATTCAATAAAACTTGGGAGTGCTTTGACAACAAAACAACCGCTTTACTCCGGTAGAACAAGCCCCCGCATTTTTATGGGCCGAACAGTTTATGGACGCATGCATTCGAATTATGAAATAGTTTTAAATTTAAATGAATCTGATGCAATAATAAATTTTATCGATGAATTTTGCTTTCGCTTCAATAATGCGTGATGCATTGAGAAAATACAAGATTGGGCTCGAAAATTGGGATTCGAGTTTTGGATAAATTTACATATTATTGGCAAATTTGGAATATGTCCCTGATGACATATATTTTTAACTGATTTTCCCCCTCTATTTATAATTTTTTTAATCCTAACATTTTCTTGAAATATTCTTTATTTAAAAAATTGATCGGTTTAACTCAGCTCCACGTCGTACTTGTCCCCTATTGAGTATACACCATATATACTACTTCTATGCAAGTTATTATGCATTCACAACACGGGGTAATTTATATATATATATATATATATATATATGTATATGTATATATATATATATATATATATATATATATATATATATATATATATATATATATATATAATTTCTTTTAAACATCCAATTATTTATAATTCTAGGAATTTTAGGAATATATTTAACAAGTTCAAACATTTATTGCCTATGGGGGGATTTGAATGTTTCTAAGACTTTTAAATACAACAAGCCTATTGATAGATCTATTTTTAATTACAATGGACTTTCACAATCACTCTCTATAGATTTAAAATTCCATGTTAAATGTAGATTATGAATGTATTTGCAAAGAAGACATATATATGCGAAATATATAAATCCACACTTGGGGCATACAGTTACAGGAGACTTAGCCATAGTAAAAGACGAAACGTTAAGAACTATTTTGTCATTTGGCACTAAATTTAGGATACCTTCTTGTAATAATTCCTTTAAAGTTTTGAAGTCAATAAATCTTAACCTTGATAAATATGTTTATAAATTAGCTTCTAAATATGCTCTGCCTTTAGAGGCATTTAATATGTGGAAATTTACTTTATTAATATTTATTATAAATACTATTTGTAGTATTAAATTGTCTGGATCTATATATAATATTGGTAATATAAAACACTCCATTAATGATTTACAAAGATAATTTGTTATTACTTATGTTGATAAAGCCTCTAATAATTATGTAAATTTATCTGTAAAATGTTCTATATAGAATTTTTGTTAGATTATTTAAGGAACAATAGTCTATTTAAACTAAATTCACAGTCCATTAATAGTATCAAACTGAAAATTACCAATATGTATAGTGATTTAAATATGAATTATAAATTTCTTAAATTTTCATATATAATGCTTATTCCTAAATTTCATAAAAATCCTATTAAATTTAGAACAGTAACTAGTAGACATAATACTTACTCTGCTACTGCGAGTAAATTATTACTAAATTAGTTAAATGTAATAAATGATAGTTTACGTTATTCTAGCAATAATTACCTTATTATAAATAATAATAGTAAAGAATTAAAGAATAAATTAACATCACTAGATAAACTTATTGGATTTCAAACTTTTGATTTTAATGATCTTTATAACAATATTAAGATCTCTGATCTATATTTAGTAATTTTAGCTCTATATAATGCTTATATTACTAATCAATCTACTCATACTATATTCACCAATTTTCCTAAATTTCTTCACTTTGTTCTTTTCAATAATTATATATTTCAAGGTAATAAATTATACTTACAAGTCTCAGGGGTTCCATAAGGTGATTGTAGTAGCAGTATTTTAGCAAATTTATACCTTTATCATTATGCAAAATCTTTTACTTCAACAGATTATAAAATTTACAGATATGTTGATGATCTGATTTGTTTAGTATTTATTGACAACTATGTTATAGATATAGATTTCTATCCGGATAATTTGGAATTACTTCCTAATGAAGCCACTATTGATAATACGATTAATTTTTTGGATTTAAATCTAATTATTGAACCTACTAATGGAATAGTTACTAATTTATCTGATAAAAAAGACTATTTTAATTTTAACATTAATAAAATATTACCATTTAATTCCTGCAACTCGCTTCAATTGTTTAGAAATATTATTCTTAATCAACTTTTTAGAATTTATAGATTATCAGATAAAAATTTTCATGTTATGTATATTAATAATCTAAAAATTACCAGCAAATTATATAAATATCTAGCATATTTAGTAAATGGTATAATTAAAAAGTTTGGATTAGATGAATAATCTTAAATTCTCTTAGCATTTTATATTAGCTAGACATCAACTTTCTCTTGAATAAGCATTACAATGTATTTACATCCTCTTATACTTTAACCTCTATGTTTCTATAGAATATATATTTTATACAGAATAATAGGGCGTAAATTACATTATACGCCTTATTATTTTGTAGCTCTTACTGTAGAATATCACCTTTTATTGCCTTTTCGCATTACTGTTATTTATTTCTAATGATTGGCAACAGTAGTTTTCTTCTTTTGTCTTTTGCGATTGGCAACATTGGTCTCTTCATTCAAGGCGCCAATGAATAGAACATATGCAGTGTCTTTTTCAGGTATTCTTATTTCCTTTATACTTTTTCAATTTTTATGCATGTAGTACGAGTAGAAAGAGTTTATAGATTATCTATCTCGTTCTTTAGAAACATGCATATTTTGTGTTCATTTTGATTGAATACTTGGACTTGACAAATGTTTTTTTCGAAATGAACAATTTATTTAGGTTTAGTGCTTATCCACGTGTATAGCTTTAATTCTTGGATTTTAATTGATTTTCTATTATCGAATCCACTCCATTGATATTTGTTGATTATCTTTAGCTTGATGGCTAGGAATTTGCATTTCATTTTAAATAGGATTGTTGATTCTCTATTTAATACTTCTTTTTATTATGTAGGCATATATTATATATATATATATATATATATATATATATATATATTATATATATATATATATATATATATATATATATATATATATATTATATATATATATATATATATATATATATATATATATATATATATATATATATATTATATATATATATATATATTATATATATACATATATATATAATATATACACTACGTGACAGTGAAAACGAGGCACCAAGAAGGAGTGGACAGAAAAATATGCAAATTGCAAGGTAGACGCAGCTCACAGAGTTACGTAAATGACGCGAAAATGAGCAGCTGTCCTGCGCACGTTGAGTGAGATATAAGAGAAGGAACCTGCAGAATCGGCAATAGTCGCGCAGTTCTGCCTGCCAGGGAAATCATTTTGCAATTTATTTTGTCTCAAAGGAAACGTGTAGTAGCAGAGAAAGCCAGACCGCCGCCAACCGAGGCAATTTCAGCAGATAGACGATTTTACGAGGGGTATGGTGATCGGACTCACAAGGGCAGGTTGGTCTATACGTCAAATCTCAGCGGACAGAGACGCGTTCACAATGCACCAGCTGCGGCGAAGATAATTGGAACACGAGAATGTGGCACGTTTGAGGGGTGCCGTTACGTCCAGAGTGACCTCAGCATGCGTGGACCGACGCATCTGCAAGCAAGCGTTAGCGGCCCAGCAGCCCACTTCCGTCGCCCTTTTGAAGCGTGTGCAGGACACCCTTGATGCTTCCATATCGACCAGGACTATTATCCGCCGATTGGTCGCCGGCGACTTGCACTCATGGCGCCCGTTAAGAGGACTGCCATTGACCCAACAGTACGGACGCCTCCGTTTGAAATGTTGTCGGGATAGAGGCACGTGGGCGGCGAAATGACACAGGGTGGTGTTCTTTGACGAGTCACTATTCTGTTTTAGCAATAAAAGTCGTCGTGTACGAGTCTAGCGCCGAAGTGGTGACAGGTCCAATCCGGCCATATTTGTGGAACGCTACACTGCGCGACCACGCGGCATCATGGTTTGAGAGCCATCGCCTATGATAGCAGGTCACCTTTGGTCCGTATTGATGGCACTATGACAGCCTAACGATACGTGGATGACATGCTGAGGCCGGTGACACTAACTTTGCTTCAGTAGGAGCCCCATTCCATTTACCAGCAGGACACCGCCCGACCACACACGGCTCGCATCAGCCAACATGCCCTGCAATGTACTCAGGTGCTTCCCTGGCCACCAGTCTCCCTTGATCTCTAACCAATCGAACACGTCTGGGACGTGATTGGATGTCACTTGCGTACGCTGCCACCGCCGCGTTTAGAAGACGAAATCAGGCAAATGGTTGAAAGGAATGGGCAGCCATCCCCCAGGACACTATCCCCACGCTCATTGACTCTATACCTAGAGATATCTTGCTGCCTGTACGCCGCCCGCGGTGGTCCTACAACCTACTGATCAGACGGTGTTATAGCTCAGCGTATAGTGTATCATTTTGCCATAAACATCACTTATTGTTGGTTGCTGGCTCTCTCTGTTTGCCGATTTTCATCACATCCTGTCCACTCCTTCTTGGGGTCTTATTTTCAATTGTTCGTATATATATATATATATATATATATATATATATATATATATATATATATATATATATATATATATATATATATATATATATATATATATATATATATATATATATATATATATATATATATATATATATATATATATATATATAAATTATCTTATAGATGATCAGATATATATAATTAAAGTTCATCTAAATTTCAAATACATTTAAAAGAACTTTGCGCGAACTAATTATAAGATAATAATTCCATATCAATCATTATTTAAGCTTCATAGCCAATCCTAAGAAATAGATGTTCCAAGTAAAATTGTTGAAGTGGAAGTGGAAAAGGAGGCAGAAATGAAAATTCTTAGTATATCACCCTATCACTTCTAGATTTTAATGCTAAATACGTATCAGTTATAATTATAGTCAATCTTGAAAAATGCATTTTTCAATGAAAATGAAAATATTCGAACAAGAAATGAAAAAGTAAACTTCAAAATTCGATACTGAATCCATATCAGTCGTCATCTAAGTTCTATCTATATTAGATCCTGAGAAATAGGTACTTCAAAATTTTTTGGTAAACACGTAGATGAAAAATTTGATTGTCATCAATAATGCAAGAATTATTTTGAAGTATAGAATCAAATACACTCAGTTCTCCAGACTAGTCTACAAACGAACGGAGTTCTATAAGTGGCACAATTATCGACTGCAGACTGAGTTGCGGATGTCATAAAATAAATATTGGTAGGAGAGGCACAAAGTCACTCATTTCTCATGTCCTGTATCCTTCTTAAAATATACGGCTTTTAGGGCTGCAAGAACGTGGTTTCGCGGACAGCATATTGGACTTTATAACTTTGTATATATACAAGAAAACACTTAAAAATTTAAGTTGAGGAGTAAAAGTTTGACAAATACGTGACGCTTCCAATTCTCTAAGTGATGGATTTCAGACTTGAAGTGATTTAGAAACCGCCGCAGCGCTTCAGGAGCATAACTGGGAAAAAGGCGCCTCTAGGGTGCTATTTAATAAATTTGCAAAATTATGAGCATGGATCGAAAAATTGTGTACACATATGGAACTAAAAATATTAGTTTCGAATTTGAAGATTTTGACGAAATCATACGTTTAAAGATTTGCCTGATATGTTTCTGTCTTTTTGGAGTCATCTATACCCCTGCTACATTGTAAAACATTTTGCAACCTTTGCTCATTTTTTCCGGCTACTTTGTTGATAATTTCGTCAAAATGACAAGAAAAGTCACAATTACAGGTGTTTATTAAAATTACTAGGCGTTCATCAAAATTTATATATATATATATATATATAAAGTTTTATAAGTCATGGGATACTTCTCTAATATCTTGTCGGTCACCTTTAGCTCGACGAAGGCAACTCGACGTGGCATAGACTCAAGTAATCGGAGGAAGTCTCCAGGAGAAATCTTTAGCAATGCCGTCTCGATAGCAGCCCATAATTACGTGGTTGTGGTACATGCTGGAATTTGGGAACAAATCGCTCATTCGATCATATCCCAGATATGCTGCAAGGGGTTCATGTCTGGCGATCTACGTGGCCAAATCATGTGCTGTATTGTCCAGAGTTCTCTTCAAAATCCACAAGTTTAGCAATGCATTTAATTTACAGCTGATTAAATCTATATAAATGAAATTGAAATTCTGTCGGTCGGTCTGTATGTGTGTTTGTCTCATCATCACGGGAGATTGACTGCACTGAATTTCTTGAAACTTTGTGAATGGTTGTGAAATAGCCCCCTTGAAATTTAGTCCATATTTTGAGTTTCAAGGACCAGAAGTTGTTGAGATATTAATCAAAAACCACAATTAAACCTTCTATAGAGATATAATTAAATCTGTTTATAAACGGGACCAGGATGTTTTATTCTTCAGATCTTTCTGTGAAGATAATTTTGTATAGCAAGAGCAGACATTCTTAAACCTTTTTTTAAGGAACATTTATTTAAATATCTTAATAGAATGTTTTGAATAGCAATGTTATTTAGAATACTATAGGAAATTGAACATACTTGTAAATTTGAAGTTTCTTTATAATATATATTTCGTACGAAGAACGGGTATTCCGCTAGTATATGATAAAATAAAAAAAAAAATCGATATTCATAGTTTTCATACTATTTTCATTCAATATTTACGACTTTCATTTAATATACAGGTTTACTAGGAAAGTCTTTAAGCATCTGAATAATTTTGTAAGGAAATGCCCATGAGTGTACAGATTAGGCCTGTCTGTCTATAGTATCGAAAATAAGTCAATGCACCACCTCTAGTTGATAATTTAAAAAATTAGGATTTCCAAAGATGGATGGAAAGAAACTGTTAGTTGTAGAGTATTCTCTAATGACTAGTAATCTACAGAAATTTTTATAGAGTGCATTTATTTGATACCGTAGGATTATCGGCGAATTGCTCTCATATTCAGAAATGCTAATATAAAGAATACTTACATACACAGGAATTTAGTACATGTGTTTCCATTTATATCACAGATATGTGAAACGTCACTGGTACTTACTGCATATTTTTGTGAATCGTTCAGAAACGTTTAACAATATTATGGCGTGGCTGCGGATCCAGGAACCTATTAAGTATGACTGGCATTTATATCCTTCCGTATACGCTTTTCGTTTGTTCCCGTCATTGATGTCTACTCATCAAATCAGTGATTCCCAATATTTCCTTTTTGACGGATCCTTTGAACTATATTTCGTAAAATATAGTTCATAAATAATAATTAACTCATATTTTTATTAAAGTATCACAAGAATATTTAATGCTTATTTCTATTTATTAGTTATTTTTAATAAAAAATGACAAACATATTCATTTTACATCTGACCTATCGATTACAAACAAACATTGTATTTGTATATATATTTTGTAATGATTTTGTGTTAATATAATTGTTAATCATAAAGTTATTAAAAACATAAGTTACATTTTACTGTTTTATTATACATTCACATTTTCATATGACGTGATTAAAACAAATATGTTTTAACTACTCTGGCATTATTTTATTATTGTTTATCAGTTTTTCCAAATTTTTATCAGAAAAACCTATAAGTAGTAGGCGGGAATGCTAGTGTAACGAGACAATAAACACTAGTTCCGGAGCACGCATCCTCATGGGTTCATGAACGCTCCTTCCCTTCAACTTTCAGCTCGCACGCCTAATCTGCAACCCAGACAATAACAAGTTCGTTCAGTAATCAACAACTCATTTGGAAAGGGGAGTACTGTAGTGAACGCTCATAAGGCAGTATTAAATGCCTTGAGATGGAGATGTCTTTAACTCAACGCTATGATACTGAACAACCACTCTTTGGCCCCGGGATCAAACCCGAGCACTGCCAAATTGGTGATTTCACATTCCCGCTACTTATGCCCATTACTGCCAATTAAATTCCTTATTGTTATAAAAATCATCTGCTTCGATAATTTTTTTCCCAAGTGAAACTCTCGTTACTAAAATTTTAACTTCCACGCGAATATCTAACCAAGTTAAAAGTTCCACATTATTCATTGCTCTCTATACTGACGAGTTCGTTGTTCTTTTGGAAATTTTCCATTAAGGGCATTGCAATTGCTTTTATTTGATCTATTAAGATCACTTTACTATAGATAAACTTCACTATACACTTATGGACCTATACTTACAAAGTTATTGTGGTGCCTAAGGACTTTTACAGTATGGTTTTCATAACAATTTAAGACTTTCATAACATGAATAATTCAAAAATGTTGGTTTTATATACTAGTTCGCATAAAGCTATATAAAATTATAAATTGCAAGAAGTTGGAACTGAATCATTATCAGCATATTAGATATTGTTGAACTGTTAGACTGTGATGAACAGAATAAAAGGCATACATAAATTGGATTTTGAATAAAGGAACATGTTTTTCATATTTTTATTTAGAGATTTTTTTACTTCAACATTCGCATATTGTTAATTACTGTTTTATTAATGCATAAATTGTCTGATTTTTAAACATGTAATTTCGAAGATATGTTATAGATCTAAAATTAAATAATTGCGTTCACTGTCCGCAAGAATATTGTTTAACAAAAGTCACCAGAAACAGATTTCTTCATAAAGTGAAGCGCTATTTAATGCTTATATGCATTAAACCTAAACTTTTGAAGTTATTTTACATAAAAGTATTTTTGAAAAATCATAAATGCTAATTCCATATTTTTTTTTTCAAATCACACAAAAAATATTTTTATTAAAAAAAAAAGTTTAGTGCTTGCATACTTATCAATTTTACAAGCATATTAATTTCTGGGCAAATAGGACATTTTTGTAATCATGCCGACAGACAGAAACAATTAAAAGTGGAGAAAATGGTGTAAAAATAATATCAAATTAAAGAAATTGCAATGTATACATATGTACTTTTTATCACTGTACAATCTATTTACGTCCGATTTTAATGCAGCTTTTTTTAAATAAATTCTAAAAGTATAATATTTGTTTTTTAATTAAATTCGAAAAATCTATTAACTATATATGATCTATTAACTAAATAGGATAAAAACTTTTTGTGATTATGCTGACACAGACTTAAAAAATTCATAACCGAGAAAATTGGATGTAAAATAACAATCAGAAAACGCTCAAAAACTGATGTAATAACTTCTTATTATATAAACATTTCGTAAATATAGTTGCAAATATATACTGCTCAATTGGTTTTTCCCTTCCTTCGATGTCTGTTGACTAGTTTAAATTTCTGTGCATGCTATATTTACGAAATTGTATGTAATTGAATTTTGAAAAAGTCCAACTGCGGTAAATTACAATGTATAAAAATGCATATTTTATCGTTGTATGCTTGATTTGCTTCTGATTTTGATGCAATTTGCTTTAAATAATTTCTAAATATGTAATTTATATTTAAATGCAGTTTAAAAATCAATTTTTGAAGGTTTAAATGTACTATAATGATTTGGGACGATTTGGTTTTGATGATTTGGCATGATAATGATTTGGTTTTGGTCCTTGGTTTTAAGTTTCTCCAATTTATTTTATCACAATTTGTAACTGTTTACGCAAGACAGTGTCACGTGACTGTTCCCTCGATGGAGTGTCAGAGGTGTAATAATTTTTTTCTGAAAATATGTTTTTCTATACGGAAAAGTCTTTTCTCCCCTTTCAAATTACGCGGCATTGATGGTGAATCTCACGCACCCTTAAATGCCGCGACGCATCGTTTGAATGTTAATGCTTTAAATCAAACTTCTCAGCTGTTAAAAACAAAAGGCAGGTATTTAACACGTTTTTTCTTTTTGTGCAAAAAGAAAAAAAAATCTTCTTTTTCTTTCTAAAGTAAAATTAAAGTCATTATCAACAATAATTTTTCAGTGCACCATACTATCCATGCTGTGGCACTTTCTTGGGCGCCCGAGGGAAAAAGATCTCGGATTAGAACCAAGCTAACTTGGAGGAGACTAATGGAACAAGAGAGAAATCTGATGGGATGGGCGAGCTGGTCAGAAGCAAGGACTGCGGCACAGGATCGACCAGGGTGGTGGAGCAAGCTGAAGGCCTTATGTGCCACTAGGCACGATAAGTGATGATGATGATGATGATGATGATGTTAATACTATCATCAATAAATATTTTTATTCATCGGCACAATTTCTATTCATCGGCACAATTTTTATTCATCCGCACAATTTTTATCGATAACAATTAGTTTTATCAAGTTGTAGTATAATGCAATGTTGCTATTGCGAATTTAAGCATATTCCATTGCAAAAGTTGCAAATAAACACACTTCTCACAATGAAATTGGTGCTATTTTTTCGCCTCCAAAATATACTTCTATAACTAGCATTTTATTAATACATTTCAGCATATTTTGTATTTTATAATAGCTTTTGACGATTTTGTGGGCCATTTTGTAAAAAGAGGTAGATTTTCTTTTTCCAAATAATGCCAACTATGACTTATCAACAAAATTTGGAAAATTTCTTTGAATAGTTTTTGATCAAAAGAGGATATATACATTACCCAGGCACACACACACACACACACAGACGTTATGTTAAAATTGACTTTTTATATTCTACAGTGATCGCAACGTCTAGATTTGTCGAAAACTCGATTTTTGAAACGATTATAATACTTCCCCTATATATTACCATAGAAATGTAGGGAAAGTAACAAAAAAAAAACATCTGATGCAGGCAGCATATGACTCATACTTGTTTTCTCTTTCATAATCCATTAATTGCCAGTTATTAAAAATTCCAAAAAGACCTAAATATATCAAAAACGGTTCATCTAGAGTAATAAGATTAGTCTAATACTTTTCGTCGTCTGTCCAATACTTTTCGTCCGCACCCAAATCTAATGAGCACCAGGGTAAACTACAAGTGACTTACCTGTCAGAATTTTTGACATTTCTTTGTATAGTTTTTGAGCTAGAATGGATACATACATTACACAGACGCACATATACACATACAGACAGAGATATATACATACGTCACGTTAAAATAGTTTAATGTAATTAGTTTAATAGTTAAAAATAGTTTAATATAATTAATTTTGATACTACTCCAATACTTTACATATACATTGCCATGTATTGTAGGGGAAGTAATTAAAACGTTTTTACTCTCCCTGCATACATAGTACAATGTATAGGAAAAGTCTTGAAAGGTATCCCCGTGAGTCTGTGAATGTGATATCTTACGAACCAATGGAGCTTTTCGAACGTATTAATTTCGCACTATTATTACAATCTGAGAATACTGGAAGCCTATTTATTTATTTTAAACGCGATCGAGAGGTTGGAAGATATTGAAAAATCACAGATAATCACGACTTTCAATAATGTTAAATAAATAATCATAATTTTTTAATGTAAAACGAATGACTCAAACGCTAGGTTGAAACTATTCTAGAAATATTGCAAAATTTTTAAATAAATATTATCTAAAAAATTACATTAAAATGAACAGTAGCATAAAATATATAGCACTTGGTGATAAATTTAGTAACCTTTACGGCTCATTTAACGAAATATAGCTAACTTAACGACTTTTTAATGTAGTGCCAATTTAACGAATATGTTGCCAAATTTGCAAAACTGACGTTAAAGTTACAAAAATGGCGTTTAATTGATGAATAATAATTAACATATTTTATTATACTGGCATTTATTGATCAACGGATGTTAGCAATATTTTCAATTGTCCAAATAAATTACTTCAAAATAATTTTACACTGATATTTGGCGCTGTATTGGATGACAACATGTAATTTGCAACGTTAAAAATATTGAGCCTTGGACCTTGCCCATCATTATTTCGCATTGAAATAAGTAAAGTACTTGCATTATGTAGAGGAAGCTATGTGCTGCCAAGAAAATATTTTTAACATGTATTTAATTTTCTATACAATAAATAACATGTATAAAAAAGTTGTCAAATATATAAAATAAGGCCATTTGAATGAAATTTGGTTCGAATATTGTGCTTGGTAAACAAAGGACGTCAAATACATTTCACTGCGATTGAGTCATAAAAAAGTTTGCATTTTGTCTAACATATTTTATCATTAATTGAAAACGAAATTAAAACAAAAAGTAATTACAGCAATAAAGTTGAACGAATAGCATTTTATCTGCAATTTTTTTAATTTAGAAATAAATAACTTATAAGAAATTAACGCGCACTGTTCTCAAGATATTTTACTTTATTTGGAAAAAGAAACGGAATAATTACAAAAAAAAGTTTTTGATGCAGAAAATGGGGAAAAGTTTCATATTTCTTATATATCACTCTGGATTTGGACTTCTCAGGATCCAATTTCGAGATATTAAAATTAAGTTCTTCATAAGTCGTATATCTGTCGCAGCAGTGTTGCGTGGGAGAAAGAGTTTTTCCTAAGGAAGTCACGATGGATTATATGGGGGATTTTAGGTGTTACATGAGCAAGAAGTTCACAACGTTTTTATAATACTTTAATAGGTCTCCGAGGGAAAAGCACCTTAGATCTCCCCAAGTGTGCATACTCTCGATAGGGGAACAAAATTTATTGGGACAAAATTTAGTTCAATTATTTCCATTGGTAATTAGAAATCGATTAATTTAAAAAGAAATTAAATCATATTAAGACTTCCGTTATTGTTATTATATATATATATATATATATATATATATATATAAATCATATATATATACATATATATATATTTATATATATGTATACATATATATATATACATATATATATATAAATTATATATATATATATGTATACACACACACACACACACACACACATATATATATATATATATATATATATATATTTATATATATATATCTATATATATATATATATATATACATATATATATATATATATATTTTAATTTTAATATATCTTTGGTTTTTATAAATTATTTTTACTCTTTATTATTTATGAAATAGCATGTAATTTGGCCGTATGTACTGTTTTCCTTTTCCTCAGTTATACATTGTTAAGTGTATAAATATGGTTTTATGAGTTGCAACTTATCGCAAATCTATCATTGGAATTCCATATAATATTTTTATTGTTGAAATCATTTTATTTATAAACTGCATTTGCGATATAAATTAAATGTATTTAGCAATCGCCTTACTTTATTACTTTAGTACCATTAGTTTATCTAAATTTTCATACTTACCAAGTATAATTAAACTTTTAGTTTGCTTCGGTATTTATGAATATTTTAATATATATATATATATGTATATATATATATATATATATATATATATATATATATATATATATATATATATATATATATATATATACATATATATGTCCAAGTAGAAATAGTTTATAGATATAATCTGTCTATTTCTTCAGAAACATACATTTTTGTATTTGATTCTACAAAAAACTTGGGCATGAATACGATTTTTGTGGAAGTGAACAATTCATGACTTAGGCTTAGAGCATTGTCCTTGTGTATAGTGTTTGTGCTTGATTTCGTTTGTTATTCTTTTCTCGATTACATACCTTTGTATTTTGATACTTTTCACTGACTTGTTGATTCGATATTTATTTTATTTATTTGTTTTTTATTTTTTTCCATTTGCTTGAGGATTTGTTGATTTATACTTTTATTTCGTAAGCCTGTTAGATATTTGAATTTTCGTGTTACAGATTCTCATTTTCATTCATTGGATCTTCAAACCTTTTTTTCTTTATATATATATATATATATATATATATATATATATATATATATATATATATATATATATATATATATATATATATATATATATATATATACATACATATATATATATATATATATATATATATACAAATACATATATATATATATATATATATATATATATATATATATATATATATATATATATATATATATATATATATATATATATATATATATATATATATACATATATATATATATATATATATAAATAAAAATTGAAAGATTTTAATCGAAAACTGTGCATAAACTACTGTATGTACAAAAAAACCCATCTCTAGCATATCTGTTACAAATAAGTAACTATAGAACAAGACTAAGGATAAAAAAAGAAGGTAACATTTCACTACAATGGAAAGGGGGATGAGAAGAATATTAGGATACAAAAATCACAATTGAAAAGTATATATAAAAATAAAAATGAAAAAGAAAACACGGCAAAAATGAGAAAAGCCAATAATAATTAGCTCAAGATAAAAGATTAAGACATTGAGAACAATCAGTTGCAACTGCACAAAAAATGGCGGTTAGTTCGAAATTGCATTCTCATAAGGACAGCCATACAATTCGAATTAAAACCGATAGAATAGCCAGTTTCTGACAATGGCGATAGTATTTACCTATGGACACTATTGGAACTGTCTACTGGCTAGTGGAAGGAGAAAAAATAAATCAATTGAATTACAAATCAGAAAAATAAAAAAACATCATCGAACAGAAATATTAACTCACAAGTACTGCTACCACGTGTAGGTTGAACAACCGACTGAGCACTTCACCTCACTTCGTCAATGCGAGTGGGCACCAGAATGAATACATTTGAACGAAACATAATATAAATGGAGAGTTTCAAAAATAGTAATCAGTATAGGACTCAGAACAAGTGGAAATTAGTCTTTGGAAAAGAGTAAACAGTATTAGACTCAAGCCAAGTTGTAAGTTAGGTGATAAGAATGGGTGAAATTCACAAAAATGTGTTATCCAATCAAAGAAAAATAATGCATGTGTAAAATTATTACGTGGTATATTTGAAATTATTAATAATATTAATTACAAATACTTCCGGATATTGGTAATTTTGACAAATGCGTTTAAGATTATTGATGTGGAGAAAATTAAACTGAGGATCAGGATGTCAATGTATTCGACATAGCTGGATTAAAATGATGTTTCTAAACAATTGAATAGAATTACAAGATTGATATGATAGTGAAGTTGTAAGAATCTTTTTAATCATATAGATTGGTGATTACATGATTATTGAGGGAATCTAAATTTAGGTCTAAAAAATTTACAGTTTGACTAACGCTAGGCTCATTAGGAATTAATTCTAGGTTAGATGGGTAAAAATCAATATTAATTTGATAGGAATCATTAATGATAATACAAATTAAGTCGTCAACCTATTTATATATAATATATGAATTATAGTTAAAATGACATTCATAATAATAAAGATATAAGTTAGCGAGAATACTAGTACTACAGCCACCTTGTGGTACACCACATGTTTGTAAATAAATGTTATTACCTTGGATAATATAACTGTAGTATAACACAAAGTGCAAGAGCATAGGAAAGTTTTTGACATTAAATGCAACATTATTGGAAGATAGATAGTCATGATAAAGAGAGATAATAACTTTATATAAATCTTTAATGACAATATTATTAAATAGGTCTTTAAAATCAAAGGTATGGAAACCAAGAATTTGTGGAAGTTTGCTAAGGTGATTAACTAAATTAAAACTAAATTTCAAAATGAAATATCCTGAATTCCTAAATTTAAGAGATTCATTAATTCTATTTAAACAGTTAAGCAAGTACTTACTAGCTGTAGAGCTAAAGGTATTATGTCCACAAGTGACCGTTCTAAAACTGAGAGGTGATTTGTGGAATTTAGGAAATATATATATATATATATATATATATATATATATATATATATATATATATATATATATATATATATATATATATGGTGGATACAATAGTGAACGAAAAAGATACAAAAAGTGGATACATATTCTTTTAATAAGAAACTAAATGGAAATTTTTAATAAAACTTATCTAATTAATTAATCGCATTTTTATTTCTTTTAGAGATAAAATTGAAAATGAAAGCAGCAGTGAAGGTGTAAAACTCAAAGAAAAGTACAATCGAGCTGTAGGGGGATACTTGTTCCAATAAAGGTTGATAATCGCTGCTGTAGGTCATACATGATGTGTATAGATTTAAAAAAAAAATAGATATTATTTTAACTTAATGAACAATTATTATAAAAAAATGGTTAAATATTATTTTAAGCTTGTATACTGATTTTTAATTTTGATGTCATTTTTTGAATCTCATTTAATTATTTTGCAAGAGTTAAAACAATTATTAACAAAAAAGAAATAAATATTATTTTAACTAAATGAAAACTTATTTTTAAAATTTGTCTATTGTATATATATATATATATATATATATATATATATATATATATATATATATATATATATATACTATATATAATATTTAAAGAATAAATAAATTTTATTTTTATATAAAAATGCTCGTCGACTGAATTGATATTTCTTTCAGTTTATTTTTATTTATTTATTTTGCAGGAGTTAAAGCAATTAACTTATCGGAATTTTTTTTTTATTCGGCATTTTAATTTTATTATTTAGGGGACAAAAATAATAAAATACCGATATATTCAACAATGCAGATTATAAGTTAAAACGAAATATACATTTCGGATGGCAGTTATTTATACCATTTAAAATTTAGTGTTCGATTTAAATAATATATCACGTGTTTTTAGAAACATAAAATATTCAACATAAAACTTACCTAGACTTTTATCCTTCTAACCACTTCTACATAACGCTATTTGTGGCGGGCCCCTTTGCATCGTCGTTGTTTGTCAGCTCCTCGGAGTGTGGGGGATGTGGTTGCTTAGCAACGGTTTTTGAATCAATCTCCATCCTCCCTGCGCCATTTACTGCTTCCCAGCCTCACAAGAAAATGAGAACTCTGATTGACAGATGGGCGGAGCCTCATCCGCCATCCCATTGACCACACCTGATCCACAGACTATAGGTGAGCTGCCTCTTTTATAGTATTATTAGTAGTTTGTTTGCATGTACTCGTTGGGATGGGTTGAGAGTAATGCGTGAGATTGGTGGGTTTAGGATTCGGAAATTTATGAAGTAATTTGTGAATGGTTTTATATTAAATTTTAATTTTTTTACTGAAAATAATTAACATAAATTTCGATGAATAACGATTTATACCAAACATATATTTTAGATTTGGTCTTGTGTTTTGTCAAATAAGAGTGGGTGAAAAATTAACATATTTAATTATGAATTCTGGATATGTTATTTATTTGATTAGCGATATTTTATGAGTGTCGAATTATTTTTTGCTATAAATTTCAATTAAAACCATCCATAGATATATTTTGTACATTGGAGAATTTAATTTGTTTTCTATAATTTATATTTTCATTCGGAAATGTATTTGTTATATAACGAAGTTTACGCTATATAGCATTTAAAAGAAGATGAAATTTACGAGTTTGTTTTTCTTCTTCAAACATACAGCTTTTATAAATTTAATTTTACGCCTTATATCCTACTATTTAAAAAATGCTTAAATTTAAATGTTTCAAAGTCTATAGTGAAAGTTTTGACACTGAAATGACCGGAACCGAAATCGGACCTGGACCTCCTAGATTGTGACCAGACAGGCTGTCTGCTGTACCACCTTTTCTTTGTAAAGAATTATAGTACAACTGGCGTATAATTGCTGCATTAGATAATTATTTAAAAAAATTATATGTGGGTATTTATTTATTTTACGCAATTCACCATGAAAAGACATAATGAAAAACAGAAAAGTTATAAATTTATCACTGTACAATCTTTTGAAAAGAGGAAATAAAACTATTACACTTATGCTGAATAGAATATATATATATATATATATATATATTTAAAAATATATATAAAAATAGTAATATATATATATATATATATATATATATATATATATTACTATTTTTATTTAATTTTATAATTTTATAATTAAAATGCCGTATAAGTTTGAAAATAAGAAGTATCATTATATACTGAGGAGTCACAAACAATACTTATTTGCTATGTAAAATATAAATTAACTTACAATTTCAGATTCTTTTAACTTTATAATTAAATAAATGCATATAATTTGAAAATAAAATGAGTGTCATTATAGTCACGTGCTACAAATAATACATATTTATTTTCTATATTTTACATAAATAAATTTACTATTTTTGATTTTTTTAATTTCATAATGAAATAAAATCTTATAGTTTCAAAGTAAAACGAATGTATGGCGTATAAGTACAGTGACGTGCACGAACAATATTTATTTGCTATATTCAATTTAAATAAGTAAACAATTCGATTTTCTTTATTTTATAATTTAAAAAATAATTACATAATTTTGAAAGTAAAAAAAGTGTAATTTTTATGGTGGCATGCAACAAACAGTCTTTATTTATTCTATTTAATATAAATTTAGTAACAATTTCGAATTTTGAATATTTCAAAATTAATAAAACTAATAAAAGGGGTATAATTAATACAGTGGCGTGCCGCAAACAATATTTATATGTTATATTCGATATATATGTACATTATTTATTATTTTTCACTTTTTTGGATTTTTATTTAAAAAAAAAAGCTATATATTTGAAAGTAAAAGGAGTGTAATTTTTATAGTGATTTGCGCTCCATACAGTATTTATTTACAATATTCAATATAAATTTTTGATAATTTCAATTTTTGAATTTTCTAAATAAATAAGACTGTATAAGTTTGAAAGTAAAAGGGGAATAATTAATACAGTAAAATGCCACAGACAATATTTATTTGCTATATTTAATATATCAATATTGTTTATTATTTTTATTTTTTTAAGTTTACAGTTATAAAAACCGTACAAATTTTGAAGTAAAACGAGTATTATTTATATAGAGACGTGCAATAAAATATGTATTTGCTATATTCAACAGGAGGTTCGGGACATACAATTTTATTATTTTTTATTTTTGGGCGTTTTTTAAAGACTTTTTATATGAAGTATAAACGTTTTTCATATGTAAAGATTACTTTACATATGAAAAATTATTGAGCAATTTGAAATTTTATTTAAAAAATTTCACATTTAAGATTTTAAAAATGTTTTAAATTAATATAAGTGCTGAACCAATTGCTCAAATCGAATATATTTTTTCACTTTTATCCACAGTAAAGGTTTCATGTTAAATTTTTAAGGATTTGAAAAACATTATTTATGAAACTTTTAATAATTTTAAAGGCAAAAATTGATTTTAAGTTATATTTGCTTGAAGAAATTTTTTTCAAAATTTTAGTTCAAAGTCAAAAATCCTAAAGGCAATTTTATGAAAACAGAATACAGGAACTTTGCACAAAATTTCATATTTATATGTCTTCAGATATATCCTTCTAAGTTTGACAAATCATGAAAAAACCCATTCCGAGATAAATGGACTTAAAATTTAGGTACTCACCTAGCAACAACCAGATAGTACAACATAAAATTCGTTATATCAGACGATGTAAATCATTGTAGAAACATACGGTTTGCGATATTTGAGTTTAAAAACTCTATACTTTTTAAACCAAGGAAATAAAAATGTGGTCTTTTTTGTAGATTTTGTGTTCCGGACCCCTTTAAATTAATTTACTACTTCTGATAATTAAATAAAATCATGTAGATTTGAACGTAAAGGAAATATTAATATAAAGACGAGCCACAAATATTCTTTATTTCCTATATGCGATTTAAATTTAAATTAATTTACTTTTCTAATTTACTAATATATCTAATTAATTTACTATTCTAATTTAATATTATATTTAATTAATTTACTATTCTAATTTACTATTATATTTAATTAACTTACTATTCTAATTTGCTATTATATTTAATTAATTTACTATTTTAATTTACTATTTTATTTAATTAATTTACTATTCTAATTTGCTATTATATTTAATTAATTTGCTATTCTAACTTACTATTATATTTAATTAATTTACTATTCTAATTTACTATTATGTTTAATTAGTTTTCTATTCTAATTTACTATTATATTTAATTAATTTACTATTTATATTTTTTTTCAAATTTATAATTAAATAAAATCGCATAAGTTAATATATAGAGTATTATTAGTACAGTATCGTTCTATAAACAATATTTTTTACTATATTCGATTTGCATTCATTTGTTTTGTTTCCTTACATTTTATGAGAAAACATTTTGTATAAGGTAAACGGAGTATCATTAATATATTAATTTGTTGCAAAAACTTTATACAATTCCTTTCATCAAGAAGTTTATTTGCAAACGAATATTTTAAGGACACACTCTACTATCAAAATCATGATAAAAAAGTCACTTTTTTTTACTATCTAGTTGTAAAGTTTAGAAAATTCTGAACATTTTGATACTATTAATATTTCTGAATGTCAATTCTTTCCGGAGATATTAAGAAAATACAAAAGACCAACAATATAATACCAAACATATATTTATACTTTGACCGTATAAAATAAAAAATTTATAAGTAAAATATTGTTAAAATATCTGAAAAAAATTAAATTGGAGAAGAGATATATTAACTTGTCCCATTAAAAGTAAAATAGTTAAATAATGCTACAATGCAAATATGTATTATGACTATTATCAATAATAAAATCCCAAAGTAGTTTGATTATATCTATAAAAATTTAGATATCATACGGGCAAAAACATACCATGAGTTTATCAATATAGGAAAATTATAATTTTATTTTGTAAAATACTTCTCAATTTTCAATTATTTTTCATTTTTATTTTAAAGAAAAATATTATTTTTATCTACTCCAAATATTTTATTCCAATAACTTCAATGGATTTTATTTTAAACTTCTATTCATTTCGCTGATATTTTCGCATTATAAGAGGAGAGTGTCCCCTTAGTATAGTTTGAATATACTTATTCAACAAAAATATTTGTGAAAGTTTATAGAAGCTCATTATGTCTGTAAATTATGAGCATTATTTATCATTAAAAACATATATTGTTAGGTAACAATTAACATAGTTTGATATATACCGTCTTAAATTTTAATTTCAAAAATGTTTGTATAGACTCCCTTTTGTTAGTAATTATTCTGTTTATGAAATTATTCTTTTAAGAAGAATTATTTATTAATTTATTTTGTCTAGGACGAATTATAATTTATTCTTACGTGAAAGGGAGAAATTCTATATTTGCGTTGGAGTTCTTTTATAAATCTGAATTGTGCAAAACTATTTTTTAAAAATGTTGATTCAAAAACTTTCTAAGCATTTTTAATATTATTATGTATATTTAACTTTTCAGATTTTTTGTTATCCAATTCTGTCATTAACTAAATTTCAATATTTTAGCACAAAAAATCTCTTGTAAGCAGAAAATGTATTTCGATACTTACCTTATACATTAGCCTGTATATTATGGAGGAAAATCTAGCGGAAACTGTTGATATTAACAATGCTGTCCTGTCATTTATCGTTAGAGAGGGTGATTGTTGCCAAACACAACATGAGAAAAGAAAGCAATTATTTAATAGGAATCAGTCTTTGGGGGAATACTGTAGCCATCCTTCTCCCAAAGACTGCTCACTAGTGAGTTATTATTTACAACCTCCTGTCTGGGGTAGTAGATATAATCCGCAAAATATTTTGAATCCCGGAAAGTTGAAGGAGGAAATATTTCTTCACCAAGAATGCACGAAAGTGCTCTTGGTTGTAAGTCTTAATTTGTATCATCTTTTCAAATAGATATATTTTAATTTATTTAAAATATGCTTCATAACTTTATATAAGAAAACTTAAAATAATTCATGAATGTATGAAACTATTCTTAGTTATACTATTTGAAAAAATCTGTTTCACTTTATTTAGAAAGATATATTTTAATTTATTTGAATTGGCTTTTCAACTTTATATAAAAGAAACTTATAAATAGAAAGCAGGAATTGCATGAAAATATTATTGATCGTAAGTCTTGACCGCAAAAATTTGCATCACCTCATTTAGGTAGTTATATTTTAATTTAACAAAAATATGTTTTTTAACTTAATATAAGATAAAATTATAAAAAGTATACAAGAATGCACAAAACTTTTCTTGGTTGTAAGTTTCTACAAAAAATTGTATCACTTTATTTAGGAAGATATATTATGACTTATTTAAAATAGGCGTTTTAACTTTACATAAAAGAAAATTATATAATGTGGTACATTTATTTATAGTTAAAATCCTTGCAAAGATTTACTAATTTCATAGTAATGTGCATGTTTAGTGTTTTATGATTTTTTTACAGTTTCGGTGAAATACGAATAATATAATTTTAGAATATTACCTGTAAACTTTCTAAAAAAGGTAAATTTACTTTTTTAATAAAATATTTCACATAAAATAGCTTTACTTATACTAATTTCAAATATATATTTTTTTACATATTTTTAAAAATGGAAAGCCATCTTCTAGTTTCACCTCTAGTAATTTTTTTGTTCTAGTGGCGTACCATGTATAATATATGTGAGGAAATTCACAAGATTTCTCATATTTGAAATTATGTGCATACTACTATATTTCTTTGATTTTTTTTTGTTAAAGGAAGAATAATGGACAGTTTGTTTTTTCTGATGCATAAAATCTTCCAAAACACGACATTTTTAATATGTGATTTCCTCGGGTTGAAAACGCAGAAATTTTATTTATAGGGGCTTTGCATGAGTTGAAAGGCCAACAATTAGCCAAACAGTACGCGGTTCAGATCTGTTAAGTTCCGTGTTGAAACTTGGTATGTAAATGGGGCGCTTTGAATATGCATTAGCTAACACTTCTAGTCAAATTAGCTCTTATGTGCATAAAACTGTGAGATCGCCAAATTAATCCAATTAGGCTTAATCCAAGATCTGGAAGTTAATGAGTAGTTTTTATTTAATAATATATATAGATATATATATTATTTAACACTATAGGGAGTATTCACTGACGTCACGTTGCTCCTAGCAACGAGTCAGCAGTTTCATTCCGCAGTACAAGCGGACTTAAATAGTTGCATTGGCTACTATGGCAAAAATTTACAATGTATGTTGTTTTTCGTCTAATGAGAAAAAATTGCAAGCAAATGCTTATATTTTGCGTTTCTGAGGATGTTTTCGCTATAGATCGCAAATTTGGTAGTAAAAGAATCGATATTTATGACCGAAAATTAGTTACTAACATTGGTATGGGATGGTGATATAGACAAAACTCAAAATAAAATAAAATCAGAATTTCAACATTTACTAAATTTTTTTTAATACATATGCATTTTGGTAAACAATTATTTGATAAATTGGCGAAAATGATAAAATCTAGTGAATATATGAATTGTGTTATTTGTGCTCAAGTTTTTTTTAAGTTTGCGATGCTAAAGATTTATTTCAATAATTTATTTACAACCGTGACATTTTAAAAATTGCATCTTTACCACCCATTGGAAAATCTAGGTTAAAAACTAGAATATTGAAATTATAACCACTCGATCCAAAATACAATCATATACACTTGTAGGGCTTTTAAAGATATACATATTCTTGCCTATTGTTCATAGTTAGCGCTTTTAGTTTTTGAGGTACGATATATAGATATAAGCATTACAAACTTGAAAAACGGAAAATTTTCAATCTTCTTCAACTTGGCAGCGCAATTACTCAAAAACTATAAGAGATTTTTATAAAAAGAAATGTAGATTTAGAAACTAAATTTTTAATACATATTTTTGTCGCTTACTATTTATATCTATCTTTTATAGTTTCGAAGATATTTCAAGTAAAAATAAGAAATATGGAAAAAAAATCTCGCTTGAAGAATTACTTATTCTTATATATTCATAATTAAAAGGTCTATTTCTTGCAAAACAAGACAAATTATTTACATTTTTATCTATTAGGTCCGAAGACATTAGAGTCCAAAGTGTTTACATTTTTCGTAAAACCCTGATTTACACCCAATATATACTAAATCTAGATGTTATTCACGGTATATCCCCCCCCCCCTTCCAAAAAAAAGTTAGACTTCAATGAATGGAAATCTGCTTGATGAAAAATCAACTTTTAATTAAATAGCTCCTAATAACTTTTATTCAGCGAATCATTAAACGTCTGATGTGGGCAGCACATGACTTTACCTATAGACTCAAATTCATTTTCATTTTATTTCTCTATGTCTTTTCTTTATTTCTCTACGTCTTCTCTTTATTTCTCTACATCTTCTCATTATTTCGCTGCATCTTCTCTTTATTTCTCTACATCTTCTCTTTATTTCTCTACATCCTTTCTTTATTGCTCTACATCTTCTCTTTATTTCTCTACAGCTTCTCATTATTTCTCTACACCTTCTCTTTTTATTTCGCTGCATCTTCTCCTTATTTCTCTACATCTTCTCTTTATTTCTCTATATCTTCTCTTTATTTCTCTAATTTTCTCTTTATTTCTCTACATCTTTTCTTTATTTCTCTACATCTTCTCTTTATTTCTCTACATCTTCTCTTTATTTCTTTACATCTTCTCTTTATTTCTCTACATCTCCTCTTTATTTCTCTAAATTTTGTCTTTATTTCTCTACGTCTATTCATCAAATTGAATTTAATTGCACAAAATAACATGCATAATTGTTTGGAAAAAGATAGTAAAACATATAGAACATTGTGCTAATAAAATAGCCCTAAAAGGTTCAGTCAAAGACACTTAAACGTCTCTAAAACCTTAAATAAAAGGGTTGGTAATTAAGACTGATGACATCGGATTAAAAAAATGTCAAAAAATACAAGTCGTTTCAATGTCCTCGACTATATAACAGTGGCGCACATTAAAGTAGAAAAACTTCAATCATCCGCGAAGTTGACCAAATAAAGGATGTAGGCAGATTCAAATCAAAACAATGCTATATAAATTTGAGCATTATCCAAAATTTATATTATGCAAAATTATCGAAGGAAAATGAGAAGAAAGGCAAATTAAATAGTTTTGACAATTTTGCATAATACTATAAAGATAATAAGAATTATATAGTAATGCTGCGAATTAAATGTCTACAGCTTCATTTCCCTTCTCCTATTTTATATAATATCAATTTTGGATAGTGGTATGATTTGTTTTAAAAACGTGGCAATGATCTACACCGCCAAGTCGTCATTTCCATATCTGTAGTGTATGTTATGCGTGACGTGACAAAACCCGACTTTCAGGAGTCTGTCTATCAGCCCCAGCAACTCCCCGAGGTTTTAAAAGGCCCCAAGTGAACTTTCATAAAAAGACCTCAACTGAACCATAAATATATTAACACTTCGCACATATAAAAATTGTTATTTCGAAAAATCGATTTTACGGTAATTTAATTATGATGCTTTTACAAGTTAAAAAAAAATGCGGATTCATTAAAATAATAACCTATACGTTAGTTTTCCACTTTAGGTTCTGAAATAGAATTTTGGGTCCCCGGGTCAACAATATTTTGGGGACTTTTGTATGACATAAAATAAAATTTCCCCGAGTCCGAAACTATCTTGTCCAATCCAATGGATAATCCGGACCTGATTATATAAAAACGCTCACCATGGAAATTACAGTATCATGATCTCAATATGCTCAATTAAAATTCGATAAATAAGTTTTATCCGAAAAGTTGTAAAGAACACTATAAACTGCTACACAAATGCATAATAATAAAATTTTAAATTATATAAACCACCAAGAAAGCGCCGATCCGGTGGTCGAGCGGTAAGGGGCATGCGTTTCCGTCTGATCGCTGGATTGCCGGGTTGCGGTTCGAATCCCGCCAGCGGGCATGGATGTTGTCATGTCGAGGCCAAATCAGACTTCCACCCTTCAGGGAGCCTCTATAAGAGTGAAGCTGCAAATCTTCTCCCCTTCGCCATGGGATACCCTGGGGGGTCTTGTGGACGTGGTGCCCCTTCACCACGGGGGAATTAGTAACGAACGAATTAAGAAAGAGTTGGATTAGGTATAATGTATAATGCAAAAAATTCAAGTCCAATAAAAATATTGTACAAAATTTTGAGGCCCTTTGCAAACATCAAGCCCAAGCTGTCGCTTGGGCTGCTTAGCCATCGGGGCGCCACTGATCAACCAAGATAGGTAGACCTGATATTTTTCGTGTAATATTACCGCCAAGCTGATAAAACAAAATAAAACACAAAAATACTAATAATGCTAATAATACTAATAATACACACTGGCACGCAAAAATCGTTAAATATAAAAATAAAGGACTGCGTGTGCTCAATTATATCAAATAAATTCCTATTTTATACGTGATTTTTGACAACAAAAAGAATAAGACTAACTCCATTACTCTAAGACTAGCCGTTCTTGAGATATTCTAGTTTTTTCGCGTTTTCGCTACGCCACCTTTGACAATAAGTCCAGCTATCAAATGTGAACCAAATTTAAGTTTAACGTGCAAATTCAATACCATTTAAAATACTTATGGCTGTTATTTTGTGTAGATAAACTCAAATTATTATTGAAGAAATAAAGGGAGCGTGAATATGAGTCTGCAGGGAAAGACATGTGCTGCCCACATCAGAATTTTTAACAATATTACAACAATAATTTATAGAAGTGAACGGGGATTTTTTGCAAGCCATTTCGAAAAACATGTATGATCTATATTTAAAGATCCACCAAATTTTTATAGAATAAAATGTTCATCCAATTTAAGCTGTGTACCAAATTTTAACTCTCTAGGACATAGGAAAGTGCATTAAAAATGCCATCAAATAAGTATATCATGATGAGTTATATAAAATTAAAAAAAAATTTGAAAAATTGTTATCTACCAAATTTATTTTAAAATGTGAAGCCTCTCTCATATACAAAACGATTAAACTCTTGGAAAGATATTTATTATATAATATATCTCTTTTTTCTTTCTGGAGGATATCCCAAAAGTCAGAATTTAATTGAATTTGCTTTTTTCCTTATATTAAATAATTTTTAATTAAAAAACTACTTAACATATTTTACTAAAATTTCTTATATATATGTTATGGGATAATGTGAATATTTCCTAAAAACGTCGAAGCAATTTGTGAACTTTAAATTTGCTTAAAAAATGTTTGAAAAATTACGTCCCATAAGGTTCAATGTACCCGAGTTCAATAAAAAACTAATTGGGTGATATTATTTATTTATATTCCCATAGGTCTTACGGACCGTCTGAAAAACATACTAAAATTTCATTTTGATAAAGTCATTTTTACGGCAGTTATCGTGCTAACGGACAGACAGACAGACAGACAGAATGAACAAAGTCATAAACACTTTTCAACTATGTTGTAAAGTGTTAAAAATACACGAATGAAAGGGTGCTCGACAGCAAAATATAATTTGCAATGTCTGATGTATCATTAGTGCGTAATCATGTTGATTGATATTTCTATAAAAGGTATTGAAATGTCGCAAAAACACCACTTTTTGGTAAAAAAAGCTTCCCCCCAAGTGCAGAAAGCAAAAGCTTTCATCTAAAAAACTTATGATATTTCAAAATGGTTTGCGTTAAGTTTATACAGAACCGGAGATGTACATTCTGGTCTAGATATACCAAATATTCCTAGCACTATTTTAAATCGCACGCTGCCCGTTTCATGTATAGTAGTCAATTAAAAAAAAAGAAAGATCAATCATGCTTAAAGCATTGATTATGAAACACTTTCCAACTTCAATGCAATTTTATTTAAACATCTCTAAAATGCAATACATTCCTCGGTAATCTTTTAAAACTTATCATAATACTACATTAATTTATTATATTTGAAAACTTAAACCTTCATCGAAAAAAATGAACTTCATTAAAATAACGTCATTGAATTATAAATTGCCTAGTTTAAACATCTCTAAAATGCGATACATTCCTCGAAAATATTTTTAAAACTATCACAATACTACGATAATTTATTATATTTGAAAACTTCATCGAAAACAACTGAAATTCATTCAAATGACGTCATAGAAAAAATAACACGTCTGGATCTTTCTATAAAAACAGCATTTCAATCATAACATTTTCCCATTCATGTCATTCATCAGAATACTATAATTTATTTTATTTAAAAATTAAGACCATGGAGTTACATGTAATTAAACTCTATGCGTAAAACTTCATCGAAAAAATCGTCCATCTGTTTGTAAAATCAATGATTATTTGATTCATATCAGCTATGCAGACTCTATGAACTAAATGATTTTGCGATAAAGAAATACAGCAATTCTAATACAACTCATTCTACATATTTTTCTGTTTACATTTTACATAGGTGAAATATAGGCTTCGTTATAGAAATAATCAAATTTGTATGAGCATTTAAACTCAAATATATTGCAATTGAGTTGTTTCAGTATGTAGATGCACAGAATTTATGCAAAAATAAAGTGATTTTAGGACGGATACAACATTCAATATGAATTATAAAAAGAACTTTAAAAATCACGATTTTGAGACAAGATGGATGCCATATATTATTTTGAAGTGAGTCACGTGATATTTTCAGATCATGGTCAGGTGATCGCTTCATATAAGAGATGTTATTATTATTTTAATTTTTATTTAAAAAACTACTGAATATATTTCGCTAAATTTTTTTTATATATTTTATGGAACAATTTGAATATTATCTAAAATTTTCGAAGCAATTTGTGAATTTTAAATCCGCTTAAAAAATATTTGAAAAATTAGATCTCATAGGGCTCAATGTATTTCATTTTTTTAACCCGGGTTCAATCCAAAACTAATTGGGTGATATTATTGATTTATATTCCCATAGGTCCTATAGACCGTCTGAACAACATACTAAAATTTCATTTTGATTAAGTCATTTTTACGGCAGTTATCGTGCTAACGGACAGACAGACAGACAGACAGACAGAATGAAGTCATAAACACTTTTCAACTTTGTTGTAAAGTGTTAAAAATACGATTAAAATGGGCTACTTTTTATTTAATTGAGGGTTAACATCCTTCAGCAGGATACCTAGCTATAAATGCACAATTCATATTTTGCGCAAACTTGGCCCAAACTATTTTGAGAGTTCATAATATTTTTGTACGGTGGTTTTTTTCTGTACGTGGCGAAGAATTTTGTTTATTATGAGTGATGATTATGGGAGGTATAACATTGTTTAGATCTGTCTCTACCCTAAATTTGGTTCAATATCGTGATTAAAATTTGTTTTTTACTTTTCTGTACGCCACTGTTGTGTAGCGGAAGGCATTTGGAAAGTTGTTTTTCTCATAATTTATATTTTTCGTTTTCGTTTTCATTTTTTGACGTAATTTACGCTTAAACATATGCGTTTTACATGGATCGACGCGTTAGAATCAGAGAAATATTCCATTTGAAGATACTGAATGGTAGTTCGTAAAGAAAATCCATGAAAAGGGGAAAACACATAGTCATGGCGTACATCAATAGCGTAACGGCTTAACATAATGACTTGAAATATTGATAGATGAAAATGTTCCAAGAGGTGAAACTGTGTGCCATGCTTTAGCTTTATACGTGTCCTAAGAGCCGAGAACGAGCCCGTCAAATATGTTGAACGAAGGAATAATGATAGTTAATGTGAATGTAATAAGAAATGTTGAGAAAAATATTAAGATAATTAAAGTATTTCCTTACACTATAGTAATGTAGCTGGAAGCAAGAATTTCACCAATCCAGGAAGTCCGAATTCGATCCCCGGTTCAGTTTGAGTGTTGTAAGCTCAAATTAAATCTAAAACGCTATTCCTCTTTCCCGAGAGGCAACATCATGACGTTCATTACAAAGAACACCTAAAAATTAAAAGAAAGCATATACAATATTATATTAATCCAATAACATTAATAAATGTGCTATTCAAGATACTTATAAGTCTCTAAAATCTTTAAAGGAAGTGAATCTTTAAATCTCTAAAAAGGAGTAGGTAATTAAGACCGATAACATAGAAATAAGAATAAATCAGCAAATATTACGCGATATGCCCAGATTGCTTTTGTTTGTGCTCGGAAAAATTGAGATCAATTTTGCTTAATTTTGTAATCATGATAAACAAAATAATAATTTCGGCCCTTGGTGTGAAAATTCTCTCAAATTTTTAAAACTGAAATCCCTCTAAACAGGTCCGATTACCCCAAGAAAATTTGCTCTCAATAATATAATGAAGTTTTTCAAATTTGCTATGAAAGTTTCTACATATATGATTGCATGGAAAGTTTATTGTTCTCATTGGACATCCGTGGTGAGCGGTTGTATGATTGGCTTCCTGAACAATTTAGACAGAGGAAGTAGACCACGGTCATACATGGGAGACAGGAACCGGCGAGCATCAAGTCGAATTTTGTGAAAAGTTATTAGATTCTACGAGAAATAACTCAATTTAGGTGTAATTATTTAAAAAAAATTATTGAATTCAGCATCAGTGAGTTGAGTGCATGAGTTTTTAGCTCGTAAAATGACTCAATCACTTTTCTAGAGCAACTTTTAATAAAAATAGTGAAAAAACCCCAAACCTTGAGATGTTATTTTTGCATATCTAAGGGGTAATTTGAAAAATAGATTTTCAATTTTTATACAGACTGGTCAAATAAACATGCGTAAGTGTTTTCAATCCTCGGGGTTGCAATCTGTCTCACATTCTGACATTGATCTTTTATGTTAGGGATAATCCTTTTTGAAATAAAGATTTAAAACAGGCTGATTATGGTAGTGCAATTTAATCAATGGCATTAAAGAAATGACATTTACCGTTTTATTATACGTAAAATGACAATAAGTAAATATTTCATATTTTTAATGACAATTACCACTTAAGCATGCTGAAATTTATTCTAAGCATCGCTGAAAATGTTACTCTTTAGTTATATATCATGTTTTAGTACTTATACTTCGAAATATCCATTTTATTATTGTGGCATTGATAAAATTTTAATGCTCACCAACATATACAGGTATTTATAAATACAGATCTTAACACTGTTAGTCCATTTACCAATAAGAGATGGGATTGTTGTCAAACTCCACATGAAAAAAGAAAGTGATAATTTACTGGAACTGGAACCGGCGTAGCTTATTAATGTTAAATTTGTTATTTCTATGTTTATTTTTCCTAGAAACTATAAATACTATTAGTACAAATTTTTCATATCTGAAAAATGTAAAAATTTTTAGTTGAGAATATCGCCAGTGATTTCAATCCAATGGAGCGGAATTTGTTTTGCGGGAATAACGTCTTGTAAAATAAAATATAAAACTTTCAAAATTTTAACAGTTACATTTCAAGGAGTCCGTTCCAAAATCCATTATATATCATTTTAGGGATTTCAAAGGGCTACAAAGTACTACCTTACTGTTCATAGCTATAACGTTAGTTTTATAGATATAAGCATTATAAACTTTAAAACTTTCAGTCTTTTTCAACTTCACAAGACGATTGATGAAAAACTATGAGAGCTTTGTAAAAACAAATTATTGATCTAGAAACTGGATTAACTACAGAACACTTTCATCGATTATGATTCATACAGCTTAAAAGATATTTCGAGTAAAATGAAGCAAAATCAAGTGAAAACTCACTCGGACAAAATTTTATTATTTATTTATTTAAACAGCTCAAATTATTAAAATATTAGATCATTTTTTATATTCATAAATGGTACTCTATTTCAAAGAAATCAAATAGAAATTGTTTACATTTAATAGTGTTTACATTTTTCTAGCCAGATAACCCGACCACAGACGTTATTAACGTCAGAAAAATAAACAACTTATCTTCAAAATCTCATTCAAAAATATGCATACACATGGTCTGAATAAATCATAACCATGTTAATGTGTTGTGCTCAGTAGTTGTTGAGAAGGACATAAACAGTAAAAAAGCACTTTGAGACTAAAACAGCTAATATGACCCAGACTGTGATGGTGGAATATGGTAAAAATATGATGTGGGAAGCACATGATTTTTTAGTACAATTAATTTATTTCTTTCACATTGAAAAAATGATGTATAATATCCACGGTCCAATGTTTTTAACATTGAAATGGCATCTTTCTGGATGACGACATACAAAATTTTCTATTGCTATTTCTAAGTATCTAATAGACTTACATTGGCCGGAAATTTATAATTATCATTATATAGCATTCGCAATAAGCAATATAGTTCATGTATTAAAATATTTTAATTAATTCATCAATTTGGCATCATTTTTGCAATTTCGACAATATTTTTGTCAATCTGGGGCGATATCGCTAAGTTTGCGATATTTCGCAAAATAAGTCACCAAGTTAACAAAATTTATCGCCAAGCGTTACATACAGACAAAGGGAAGAATGTTCTTATATATAAATGACTATCAGCGAAAATGTTTGGTCATACAAATACAAAAATATTACACGAGTATCTTTTTTCGTGAACGGAACGAATTAGATCCGCAGGAGTGATGCTAATAAATTTGTTGCATAATAGTTTATGAATAGTGAACATATTTTATGATAGTTATTACATTTAATTTTATGTAATATTTTTGGTAATTATTTTAGAAAAACTTATGTGCAATATTTTGAGAACGGTTCATGATAACCTTCTAATGTTTATGCCATTCGTTTTCTAATGGAAATGTACGATTGAAAAAAATAAAATCAGCTAATTTTGAAAAGTGGCCCATAAAAGTTGTTAAAATCTGAAATATAAGACCGTAAATATTTTTAAATATATTAATTTAATGCTTGATGCGTGCAAGACATTTCCTACAAAATCAAATTAATTTTATTTTTTGTTGTTTCTTTATATAAACAAATTTGAATTTTATTGCGCAAAATAAAACATATTTTTTTCAACTTCAAATCTGCATTTAAAATAAAATTTTATTTTTCATTCGGCTACTCGACGCATTTTAAAATAGCGCCAAGTTGGCAATATCAAAAAACCTGAAATATCTCAATAACATTTTCCCGACAGCCTGGTTTTATTTGTCTCTTCATGAAAAAAAAACTAAGCATTTATTAAATATCATTAAGCATATGTAGTATTTAATTCCTCCCGTTGTCACTTTTTTGGACTTGTTTAAAAAGGGACAGTTCGATTTTACCTAATCGTATCAAAATCTAATCAGCTGAAAGGTTTTGAATCCAGTGATAGGCGGTGATAGGATTTCTGCAGCTTCAAATCTGAAACGAATATCGAGGCTCATTCCGAGATAACTACAAAACTGAAGGATATTTTAAATATAATTTTCCAGCAAGATACTGCTTCCCCACATTGGTCTTTGGATGATCGAAATTGTTTAGACCAATTTTTCTCGGGACGTTGTATTAGACGTGGGGGTCCGAAGAATGGCTGTCCCGCTCTCTAAATATTATTGTGTTGTTGTTGTTGTTGAGACCCAGACCGTCCGACCTACCAGAAAGGTGTAAGGTAACTGTATGGACGGCCGGGAAGTGCCACCCAATTTAGACCGGAACCCAGTGGGGGAGGCATCCACAGGCACCGTACCCTCCTTCCCCTACCACCAACCTCTCGGAAGGACTTACGGACCCACATGTTTAACGTGATCGTACTCCGCATGAACACGGCGGCATTTGTGGTAGCGTGCAAATCTAGCGCGCAAACCACGGGGATACCGCACCCGAGATGGCCAACAGCACGCGGTGTTCCGAGGTGGTCACCCACCAAGTACTAACCGCGCCCGATGCTGCTTGACTTCGGTGATCTAACGAGAACCGGTGTTTTCAGCACGGTACGGCCGTTGGCCCAAATATTACTGTGTGTGACTTATTAATTTGGGGCTTTATTATAGACATTATCTAAAAGACAAAAAACTCACATTGGGCTCAAAGAATACATTACTGCAGTTTTCCTCTATGACATTCAACATTCTGCAGCGCGGTCTTGTGATATCGAAATGACGTTCCTTGAGAAACATCATGCTAAGAAAAACATGTCAAAGTTTTTTAAATGGACCAATGTCATTAAAAACTATACCAATATATATTTTTCTGTAAAATGGGTCTAAATAATTCTTTATGTACCTTTACTTTTGATTACGCTTTTTAATGTACTTTATACAAATTTCTCACTTACGACTTTTAACCATATCAACTGTGACGAAATTTGCAATATAGTAGCTTATTTCTCACTTATGCCGTTTTATCATATTAACCGTGAGAAAATGCCTTAAAATGAAGTGTATTTCTCACTTACGTCGTTTTACCATATCAACTGTGAGAAAATGCATAAAACGGAAGAGTACTTCTCATTTACATCGTTTTATCATATCAACTATGAGAAAATGCTTCAAAGCAAAGTATTTCTAATTTAGGTCGTTATGGTATATCAACTATGAGAAAGTGCCTTAAAAAGTAGAGTATTTCTCATTTACGTCGTTTTACCATATCAACAGTGAGAAAATGCCATTTCACATTTACGTCGTTTTACCATATCAACTGTGATAAAATACCTTAAAAATAAAAGTATTTCTCATTTACACCGTTTTATCATATTAGCTGTAGAAAATATGTTTGAAATTTAATGACTTACTTATTTCGGCAAAATGACGAAAGTTTATTTTCAGCAACAAGGAGACTCATATTTGCATTTGTGTCATATTCGTATTATCATACCTGCTTTAGTAGTTTATATACGCCTTCATCAAAAATAGCGTTGAATTAACCCATTAAAAGAAAGCACAATCAGTCTTGTAAAGACAAAACGACGTAATTTGAGATATGTCTTTCTGCTATCTCAAGACGGATTGTACGTCGGATCAAATAGATTATCATCTAGAAGTCCACTAATCAACCAAAGCAGCTCACATAGAGATGAACTAATTATGCTGAAACGAACTTTCAGAATTGCTATACATTGTATAAATTATTCTAAGTTCTTATTTATCTAGTTTTTGCGTAAATATAATATGAAATTTCATCTTCATTTATGAACATTCCCTGTACATTACTATGTATTGTAGGAAAAGTAAAATGCATCCATGTTGGTGTTAAGCTATTTACTGTTAAGGGAGTGATTGTTGTCAGACACAACACGAGAAAAGAAAGCAATTATTTAATAGGATTCTGTCTTAAGGGAGAACTGTGAGACGGATACGTTATTATTTATAACCTCCTGTCTGGATAAATAAGAAAGGTTTGGCAGGTATTCTGACCCCGAAAGAGACGGAAAAGGAAATAGGTCTTAACCAATAACACGTGGAAACACTTCTTTATAATTACTTATTTTTTTCGCACATATTTTAGCATCTATTGTAAATTTTGAATCGGTGTCACTGCTACAATACGCCACAGAATATCGCCTTGAGATTCCTTTGGCATGAAAGAAAAGTCTGAAAAAATCAATACTACGATAGTTCAAAAGCATAAAAGGTTGATTAAAAATTTCAGTCGGTTTTGCAGGGCTCGGTTTTAAATTCGTACTATACAACAAGGAACTTTTTTAAGCTGTAAAGAGTTGAAATTAAATTTTATATTTTTAATGGTTTTATATTTTTCATTTTAGAAAAGTACAATTTGAAAACATTAATATAAGTTTAACAAAATTCTAAAAATAACAGCAGCAACAACAAAAAAATATAAAAAAAGTAATTAGAAATAAGAATGAATAAAATAATAATCTTCGACAAATTTGAAAAAAAAACTAAAATTTGTACTTGACGTGCTCCTTACTTGATTAAAATCCTACGCAAATAAGTTGTGCTTAAATTTTCTTTTTGCGCATTTTTTTATTGTGTGTGCTGTATATAAACACATGTTGCCAACAAATATGTATTGAATTCTTAATTGATGATGAATACAAAAATCGGCCGTGGCTCCAGTCCGATGGAGCCGAAATAGTTTTGCGTGAATAACATTTTGTAAGATAAAAATCCAGTAAAAATTCCATATATTTTGTTTAGGCTTTCAAATCACTACAAGTTACTCTTTAACTGTTTCATAGCTTGTTAGTTTTCGCTCCGATTTCATCTGGATACTCCGACCATAGACGTCACGTCAAAATATCAAATTATTTTACTAACTTGCTTGGCTTATGTCAGGTATAAATTAAACTTATATATCTGACGAGAGTTTAGATGGAAGCTAATCTATAAACTTTCCTGGCGGGTCACAAATATATTCTTGAATATGTATAGTTACATATATTCAGTTGAAATCTCATCAATCATTAAACATCATTAGAATCTCTAAGTTCATATAACGTCCTAATTTTTCTAAAACAAAACAAAATATTTCGTGCTGATGTACCAATTTATACCAAGTAGTAAGTAAACACATTAAGTTGCAGCACTTAGTACATTTTAAATTCTACAGCTTTGTCATCCATTAGAAAACCCAGATTAAAATGTTAAAATATCGAAATTATAACCATTATACTTCGGAAACTAAGAGTACGATACAAAATGCAATTATGTACCTATAGGGCTTTTAAATAGCTACAAATCATTTTGTAATAATAGTTGTCACTAAAAATTATCAATTTTCTTCCAACTTAACAAGACGAATACTCGAAAACCCGGGTTGAAAAAATGAAATACATTGAACACTATGGGACCTAATTTTTCAAACATTTTTTAAACCAATTTAAAAATCACAAATTGCTTCGAATTTTTTAGAAAATGTTCAAATTATTATCCCACAAAAAGTATAAAAAATAATTCAGCAAAATATATTCGGTAGTTTTTCAAATAAAAATTAAAATAATAATTACATCCATACCATATGAAGAGATCACGTGACCCATTTCAAAATAAAATATCGTGTCCATCTTGTGTCAAAATCGGGATTTTTAAAGTTTTTTTAATTTATATTTAGTATTGTATTCGTCCTAAAACCGCTTTATTTATATTTAATTTCTGTGCATCCATATTCTGAAATAGTGCAATTACAATATATTTGAGTTTAAACGATCAAGGGCATCTTTCTTGTGTCAAAATCGTGATTTTTAAAAATTTTGTAAATTTATATTTAGTGTTGTATCCGTCCTAAAACCGCTTTATTTCTGCTTAATTTCTGTGCCTCTGTTTCCTGAAACAACGCAATTAGAATGTATTTGAGTTTAAATAATCATCAAATTTTGATTATTTCTACAACGAAGCTTAATTTTCACTTATGGAGAATGTAAACACATGAAACTGTAAGATAAGTTGTATAAGAATTGTTGAATTTTTTAATGCAAAACTATTAAGCTCTGGAGTCTGCAATATAGCTGATATGAAGGAAACATTCATTGATTTTACATAGAGACGCAGACGATTTTATTGCAGACTTCTTCGATGAAGTTTTAAGCATAGAGTTAAATTACTTTTATCTCCATGGTTTTTGTGATGAATGAAAGGAATGGAAAAAGTGGCTAAATGAAATATTTGCTGCTTTTTCATAGAGAGCCAGGCGATATATATTAAAATGACGTCATTTGAATAAAGTTCATTTTTTTCGATAAATCTTAAGTTTTAAGTTCTCAAATATAATAAATTATTGTAGTATTGTGATAATTTAAAAAATATTACTACTAAATGAATCGCCTTTTAGAGATGTTTAAATAAAATTGACTTGCAGTTGGAACGTGTTTCATAATCAATGCTTTATGCATGATTGATCTTTCTTGTTATGTTATGTATTTTCTCTTAACTGTTCGTTTTAAGTTTTTTAAAACTGTTGCTCGTTTGTTTTATATTTTGTGGTTAATTGATAGAGATGTGTTTTATCTTACCACGTTATTTCTTTTATAGTATATTAATTTTTGTTTCCTTAGTATTGTTTTCCATGTTTTCCGCCCTTTGACTGATGTTTCTGTATTTCCCAATTATAATATTTTTGAGTTGTTTTTATCTATAAGTAAATCTGTGGGGTGTGTGTGTGCATTGGACCGTCTTAGTGGTGGCGCCTTTGTCTGGTTGATCCTGGTCGACCGGGATCCTGGGCTGCCGGGTGGACGTCCCTTCCGTCCTCGGGTCGGAGAGTACTTTCCCCGCCACACAATTTGTAGCTTTGCTTCTTTGGGTAGGTCGTGTGATTTGGGTAGCAAATATCTGCTCCCCCCTAAAAAATTATGGGGTCCGGGATCCCTTTAGAACCCAGGCCTCACCACTTTAGTGGTGTCCGTCTCTCCTATGGGTACACAGTGGTTTTCAATCTTTTTGAGTTCACGGTGCCCTTGAAAACCGTATTCTTTCTCCGGCTTCATGTAGCTGCAATATTAGTCACAAATCTAGCAGTAGTCGAATGCATTCGGATATTTAATGTTTTTTGGAACAAGTAATAATCATGTTCACCCAAGACTTACGTAACTACCATTCAGTTCCAGGCGGCCCTGGGCGCGCGCAGTGCACCGGTTGAAAAACACTATGTAATATCTACTGCACAATGTTTTTTGGATTAAATAAATATCACGTAAATTGAAATTTGGCGCTTGTGGCAAACTATTAGTCCAAACTTAACGGCTTATTCATACTCACATTGAAAATCTTCATCAAAATGCAAATGGCATTTAATTGATATCCAGTGAAATGTTTGACTATTTGCGAATTTCTTGACGTCAAACTACAAAAATGAAAATACTAATGAAAAATTAAGCATGAACTGATAATCGATTTATCATTATTGAAAAACTTGATATTTTAGGAATTTTTTCAAAAATTGGGGACGGTTTCATGTATTCGATTATTTTTTAAATCAATAAGGTTTCAGTATCCACTAGCAGTAATAATAATATCAATTTTTTTTCAAAACGCGCCATTCGTTCGTGAGATATCGCTGTCACATACATTAGAATACACACTAACACACACTAACAGATACACAATCACACTATCATATATACACACATACAGATAACACCTCAAAATCTCTGGATTCGAATTCAGGGAGGCTTGAAATGTGCTTTTCCATCAAAAACTCGCATTCAAATTTTCGACTTTGTTACAATACTTTCCTTATTTTGTCAATTATTCCTTTTCTTACATAACATGTATCTAGGATAAATAAAAATTGACAAACGGTGGAATTGTAGAGTCTGTTGAAACATAATCTAAACGCACTGCAATGTTTAAAATTCAATAAAGACTTAATACAGTTGTTAAATCCTATTATTAGAAAGCAACTTCATTAGTTATACCTTTCTATCACATTCTTATTCCTTGCAAAAAGTTTTTTTCTTTTTCAACTTATTAGAATAATTGCAGTTGAATTATTCATACAACATTATTTTCTCTTTCTCCCTTCCAATATATTTATTTCTTATTACAAAACGGGCAGAAACGTTTGTGACATAATTCATAACCAATTGCACATTTTAAAGCCAACATTCTATGCAATGTCACAGTTAATACACAAACACTGCAAATATATTCGAATACGCAACTTCTAAATAAAACAACACTTAAAATTTTCCTCGAAATTTATGGAGGGGTGCCTTCATATGTTTTAATTTTTAACCCTAAACCCAGCTCCAAACGATGACACTTTTCCGCATTCTGCTGAGAACAAATCTCTTTAAACCTTGCATCGCATTCTGACATGAAGAAGAGATTTTATGCTTCTCTACCTACTTGCTCCCTGCTGGAAAATCCAATATCATGTAGGCGGACTCAACTTGTCAGCTAAAACAGTTGTTTTCAAACAGGGTGCTCTGTTTGAAAAATTTACACGCTTATAGAGTTTTCCTTGCCCGTAAAGGTGTAGTTCAAATTGATGTATTAATTTGATTCTACGGAATGTGATTCATGCCAAATTTTATTTTAATCAAAACGTAATTCATTGGCGATGTATTTTAGTTTCGACAATTCAAGCATGTAGCGGGATGATTAATTGCTTGAATATCTCTATATTAAAAACATCTGATGTGGACAGCACTTTATTTTATCTCCATAAAGCAAGTGCTTTGCTTCTTTTAATGTGAAATAATAATGAACAAGATCCACAGCACAACGTTTTAACGTTGAAAAGTAAACTGACATTGGACGCTTTTCTCGAACAATCAGCGGTTTTCTAGATGACAACATGTAAAATTATTTAACTTATATTTCGCGCAAATCTAATTTGACTATTAGAAATATTGCTAACATATCCTTTATATTAAAGTATGTTAATTATAATTTCATTAATTTGGTGTCTTTTTCGTAACTTTACAGTCATTTTTGATGATTTGGCGAAATTTTCGTTAATTTGGTCCCATATTACAAAGTCTTGAAGTTAGCGGTATTTCGACAAATTAGTCACCAATGTCATCTTCATTTTCGACAAGTGTTACATATTTGGTAATACTTACTACTGTTCGTTTTTATGTAGTTTTTAGATCGATTTAGTTGAAAAACTTGCAATGTCTCTAGAATAGTTCAAGCTAACTTTCTAAAATTTGTGTTATTCGTTTTAGAATGAAAAATACGTACAAAATTATTATTATATTTAACATTATTGAATTTCTGAATTTTTTATAATTTTTTTAATTCATTCAAAAATTTGGGTCTTTTCGAACATTCGATTGCGTTTAAAATCATTAGGGTTCCAGTATTCATGGATCGTGAAATTCGTATAAAATTTCGTTCGTGAGATATCGAATTCACAGAATTCCGGACACACCTGCACGCATGCAGGCAGACACACACAGATAGCACCTCAAAAACGTTCGATTCGAGTTCAGAAATGCTTGAAACCTGCTTCAAATAAAATTCCAAATACGTCCAAGGTCTTCAAATAAAATTCCAGGAATAATTACTTATCTTTATGACAAGATATTATAATGAGAGTAGTATATAAAAATCTGATGATGGCAACACATGCCTTTCGCTGCAGACTCCTACTCTTTTTCAACACTTTCCAACATAGTTGGAAGTGTTTATGACTTTGGTTATTCTATTTGTCTGTCTGTATGTTCGTTAGAACGATAACTGCTGTAAAATGACTTTAATTGAATTTTAGTTTGTTATTGAGAAGGTATTTAAAGTACTCGTATTTTGAAGATTCGCATAGTATTATTTTGAATTAAATCTGCTTACATCCTCAATTTGGTTTAATTTAGTGTGTGATTACAATTTATTTTTTAATTTTCCGTGTGCACTGTTGTGTAGAGAGGACATTGAAAAACTTATTTCTGCACATAATTTATTTTCTACTTGTAGTTTTTATATTTTACGTAATTTATATTAAAACCTGTTGTATTATACATCGAATAATACGCTAGAACCAGGTGAACATTTCATCTGAAGACTCTGAATCGTAATTTGAAAAAGAAATGCAATAAAACAGCAAAAACAGTGTGTCTTATGTAAATGAGATAACGACGTAACGTAATGAAATGAAAATGATAAATAAAAATGTTCCACAAGATGAAACTGTGGGCCAAGTTTAAACTCTCTACGTGTTTTTGCCCGTCAAAAATGTTTGACAAGGGTAATAAAAATGACTTAACTTGAAGTTAACAAGAAGTGTAGTGAATAAATAAAGCACGTTACCATGATTTTTAAACATTTTGTGAATATTATTCAGAAAAAGAAAAAATTCCGCAGTGTCATAAATTGCAGAATCGAACACAAAAAAAACACCTATACGACAAATATCTATACTTTAACTGCATCCAAATAAAAAGAATATGTGGTTGTTTACGGGAAAATGGTCCATTTGTCGGAGTTTTTAAAATTGAGTTTAGGACCCTGTTAAATACAGCTTTTTAGACTGATTCAAAAATACAAAGCCGCATGTCTTTCCGATAATTATAACTTATCTTACAGATTTTACATCATTCATCAGTTAGAACATAAAAAAACAAGAAAGATCAATCATGCATAAGCATTGATTATGAAACACTTTCCAACTGAAATGCAATTTCATTTAAAAATTTCTAAATTATGATACATTTAGTGGTGATATCTTTTACATTATCACAGTGCTACAATAATTTATTATACTTAAATATTTAAAACTGTATCGAAATACAAATCATCTGATCCTCTAATCGAAATAAATGAATATTTCATTCATATAACTTGTATTCCAGACTCCAGAGCTAAATAATTTTGTGTGAAAAAAATTCAGCAATTCTTATGTAACTCACCTTACAATCGCTTGAGATATTTGTATTCTGCATAAGTTAAAATTAGGCTTAGGGATCATTTAAAATCACAACTATTGTAATTGCGTAGGCACGGAATTTAGATACACAGATAACAGATACACAGGTACACAGATAATATATGTGTGTGTGTGTGTATGTATTCAAAGTATTGGAATCGTGCCGAAGATCGGAACTCGAATTTTCGAAGGATCTACACGTTTTGGGACTTCTAGAATACGAAAAAACTATTTTTAGGAAGACGTCTGTGTGTGTAAGGGTGTATCTGTGTGTGTTTCTGTGTGTCTGTGAGGATATTACATCCACTCTAACTGAAACACTGATGGACCGAATTTCATAAAATTTGGTAGGTATGTTTTTTGTGGGAAACCCTGATGTTCATTAGATTATAGTACGATTCGTATGCATGCCTTCGTATGCATGCCTTAGTATGCATTCTTAAGAATATGCCTTCTTTGCGAAATGGCCGGCAGTAATTGCCTTTATCCACTCTAGCTAAAAACTAATGGAACAAATTTAACAAAATTTGGTGTATAATACTTCAATAACCTACAAGTGATTTATATACCAAATTCAACACAATTTGGAATATAAATCATTTGTAGGTTATTCTAGTACGATTCGGGAAAAAGGAATGGGCTATTTTTACGAAATGGCCCGCAAAAATCGTTAAATATAAAAGACTACGTGTGCTCAATTATATCAATTAAATTCTTATTTTATACGTTATTTTTGACAACAAAAAGAATGAGACTAACACCATTACTCTAGGACTAGCCGTTCTTGAGATATTCTAGTTTTTTCGCGTTTTCGCTACGTCACCTTTGACAATAAGTCCAGCTATCAAATGAGAACCAAATTCAAGTTTAACGTGCAAATTCAATGTCATTTAAAATACTTATGGCTGTTATTTTGTGCAGATAAACTCAAATTATTATTGAAGAAATAAAGGGAGCGTGAATATGAGTCTGCAGGAAAGCCATGTGCTGCTCACATCAGAATTTTTAACAATATTACAATAATGATTTATAGAAGTGAACGGGGATTATTTGCAGGCCATTTCGAAAAAAAAATGTATGATCTATATTTAAAGATCCACCAAATTTTTGTAGAATAAAATGTTCAACAAATTTAAGCTGTGTACCAAATTTTAACTCTCTAGGACGTAGGAAAGTGCATTAAAAATGCCATCAAATAAGTATATCATGAAGAGTTATAGAAAATTAAAAAAAAAATGAAAAATTGTCATCTACCAAATTTATTTTAAAATGTGAAGCCTCTCTCATATACAAAATGATTAAACTCTTGGAAAGATATTTATTATATAATATATCTCTTTTTTCTTTCTGGAGGATATCCCAAAAGTCAGAATTTAATTGAATTTGTTTTTTTCCCTATATTAAATAATTTTTAATTAAAAAACCACTTAACATATTTTACTGAATTTTTTTTATATATTTTATGGAATAATGTGAATATTTTCTAAAAATTTCGAAGCAATTTGTGAATTTAAAATTTGCTTAAAAAATGTTTGAAAAATTAGGTCCCATAGGGTTCAATGTATTTCATTTTTTGTACCCGGGTTCAGTAAAAAACTAATTGGGTGATATTATTTATTTATATTCCCATAGGTCCCACAGACCGTCTGAAAAACATACTAAAATTTCATTTTGATAAAGTCATTTTTTGAACCCGGGTTCAGTAAAAAACTAATTGGGTGATATTATTTATTTATATTCCCATAGGTCCCACAGACCGTCTGAAAAACATACTAAAATTTCATTTTGATAAAGTCCTTTTTATTTATTTATATTCTCATAGGTCCCACAGACCGTCTGAACAGCATACTAAAATTTCATTTTGATAAAGTCATTTTTACGGCAGTTATCGTGCTAACGGACAGACAGACAGACAGACAGACAGAATGAAGAAAGTCATAAACACTTTTCAACTATGTTGTAAAGTGTTAAAAACAAGAAAGAGCTAGAATGCTTTCAAATAAGGCTAGCTGATTTAAACCCCATTGGTTTAAATCTAGGTTTAAATTATGGTTTTCGGATTTTATTTTTAAACCCGGTTATTTCCACGCCTGGTTGATAAAAAAAATAATTTCTAATAATTGGCAACACGCAGAACATAATGAAAATGTTTTCCGTATTTGCGAAGAAAGCGGCTACCTAAATCTACTTAAAGCTAAAAAGGGTACAGTTGTCGGTCTTTAAACCACGTTATCGCATAAGTAAAATTACTGACACACACACAACTGGACCCTTTTAATGTAAACCGTTATATATACTTGTAATTACAATGTTTCTTAGAATAAAGTCCTGAACAGATTCAAAGTACTGAAATATAAAAGTTACTTTTTCACAATTGGGAAAGAAAAATACACGCTAATTTTATTGCAAGTATAGGATCAATTATTATGATCAATATTTAAAACAAAATCCCGTTACCACCGTTTTTGAACACACGGTATATATTGTTGAAGACCCACACCGTCCTACTCATCCGAGGACATAGAGAAACTATTTGGACGGCCGGACACTGTATATAGTGTACAATTTTTTATTCTATTAAAAAAAAAACTTTGCAATTTTAAGTATAGATCAATTGTTGTAATCAGTATTTTAAAAATAATGCCTGTTATCAGCATTTCGAACACGCTAAGTATAGGGTATATTATTTAGAAAAAGATAAAATTTGCAGCGTCATAAATTATAGAATCGAGTGTAAGATAATAACGACATACACCTATATTTAAACTGCATCCAGAAAACGAATGTAATGAAAAAATAACGTAAAATGCAAACCTACAGTATTTCTGATCAAGAACTACCACGACGAAGCCACACGTGCGAATAAAAAATTTAAATTCACTGATTTCACATCTAATTCAAAGTATTGCGCGCCAATTTCTTTGCATAAATTCAGTTGGGGACAATCCACTGCGTTTGACATTTAATAAATATGATGGATTACCACTATATCTCGTTAACTTTTTACGCTCTAGCCTATAAGGAATGCTCATTGTTGGTGTAGGATGGGTAGAACGGTAGCAAGGAGTGTGTGATTAAATTTTTCGGCTCTGTAACTAAATTTAAAGTTTGTCCACTTCGTTGCCGATGGTTCAGACAACGAAAATTGGGTAGAATTACTTTCATTTTTAGGATATTTATGTTACATAGTTTATAACGTGTTTTGGATGTTCAATGTTGTTGTGAATTTGCCTTGAGCTATTTACAATTATATTCGTTTTAAATGGTTGTGTTTCTTAAAAGTTGTGTGCAACACGTGACTTTCACTACAAAGTGGAAAATTAATAACAATCTCAGAAGTCTAAGTCGCCATTCGATTTTCTTAAATATTAATATTTTATCTTTTCGGTCCATACAGCGGGTTCCTGGGGGCCAGAGTTCGCTAAAATGCACAATTACGCGTCTGGTACTCACCGATATACCCGTTTACTCCCCGAAATTTTACAAGTGCGTAAAAATAATCATACTGTTTTTGCATTAAACTGCAATTTTTCGCGTGTTTTTCGCTTTGTGATATATATATATATATATATAAATATATATATATATATATATATATATATATATATATATATATATATAAATATATATATATATATATATATATATATATATATATATATATATATATATATATATATATATATATATATATATATATATATATATATATATATATATATATATATATATATATATATATATATATATATATATATATATATATATATATATATATATAATTAATCGAATTATCAAATGTTAGTGTTATTCGTCAGTGTAGACGTATTGGTCCGCGTAGCGAGAGCGTATGTCGCTGCATGAGCCTACTAAAGATATCTTGGAATTTTTTTCAAAAACTACCTGGCTGGCCATCAAAGCCGTTAGTTTAAAATATTTTGCAAAAAAATCTTATAAATATTTTCTAGAGTTGGCTGCAGATCTGTCACGTCTAAAAATCCACATGCCCAATATTATCTCTATTCTTCCGGGATCTATCATTGTTACTTTCCCTATATACCTTGCATAATATATAGGGAAAGTATTGCGATGGTGTTTAAAATGTTTTTGACGGAGGAGCACGTTTCAAGCATCCCTGAACTCGAATCAAATGTTTCGAGGTCATAACTGTGCATGTGTATTTGTGTGTTTGTGTGTGTGGGGGGGATGAACGCGATATATCACAAACGAATGCAACGTGTCAAGAGAAATTTAGAACAAATATTACAATCAGTGAATACTGAAAGCCTGATGATTTTAAACGCAATCAAGTGTTCGGCCCCAAATTTTGAAAAATTCATTAAGAAATCAGAACTTTCAATAATGTTACGTAAAGGATCTTATGTAATTTTTATTAGAAAACAAAGACACATAACTTTAGAAAGCTAGTACGAACTGTTCTTGAGATATCGCGCATTTTTCAAATAAAGGTATTAAAAATTCATATGGAATTAAGAAAGTATATTGTGAAATATGTTTACTTTTCATATATTATATTATGCGATATGTTTCTTAATATCATCTAGTTCGTTCCATTTATGAAAGATGCTACTTACCATCACGAGAGATGATGCAGCAATTTATATATAAAATTTATATATAAGCCAATAGTCATTTATATATTAGAAAAGTTCTTCCATCCGTTTGTCTGTAACGCTAGAAGACAAAGATCGGTTAATTATTTAGGGAAATATCATCAACTTGGCGATATTTCGAACTAGATTGACGAAAATATCATCAAAATTGCAAAAATGACACTAAATAAACAAAAATAACGCCAAATTGATGAATCAATTAATAAAATATTTTAATATATCGATCATATTGATTATTGTGGATGCTATTAATATTGATAATTGTCAATTTTGAGTTGCGTGAAATATAAGTTAATTGGGTACTTCGAAATAGTTTTACATGTTGTCATCTGAAAAAGAAATAAATTTACAATTCAACGTTAAAACATTGTGCCATGGATCTGATACATCATTTTTCCACTGTGAAAGATGTAAATTCCTTACATTATACAGGTAAAGTCATGTTCTGTCCACATCAGATATTGTCCATATAATATGATAGAAAATTTTAAATTCCAAATAATTCAGTATCTAATCATTTCTGTTACAAAAATTATATTAAGTAATAATTTTTAAATAATGAACCCACACTTAAAATATTCCAGCCGGAAGTGCGTTTGTTTTAGAGTTGTGCTGATACTCACATACTGACACACATACACATGCAGAGACACAGCGGGGATTTTAAAACATATAATTCTTTCAGTCATAAAGCTCTAATTTTTGGTTTCTTTTCTTACAAAATGAAAAATTGCTTTTATTTGAACAGAAAATAATGTGTTGGACACATTAAATAACTTTACGATTTAAAACAAGCAAACACAAAACTCATCAATCTACACAGATTTTATGTGCCTGTGTATGCAAGAAAATGCGTGTTTATATATAGTATATATATATATATATATATATATATATATATATATATATATATATATATATATATATATATATATATATATATATATATATATATATATATATATTAGAAATATATAACAATAACCAATTCCAAGTAATTACGAAATATTAAAATAATATATATATATCATTGATCATTATCATGTTAGTTTAATATATTGCGTTGCTACGAGAGATTTTGGCTTTCACATATTTCCTAGAAATTATAAAATTTGTCACAGTTTACATAGATATTCCTCTGTGAAAGACGTATTCTACGGCAGCATGGCCATAGCTGCTCCGTGTCTAGTCACTACCTATCTTTATTTAAATCGTTATTTGTTACTATACGACTCCTTAAAACTTTATACTACCCCTAACTAAAAATATTCCCTGTGCAAACGCCTAATAAAGTCTTTATTCGTTCATAATTTTTCGATCCTCAAGAAAAATATATGACATCCTGCAATAGTAGAACACAGACCAGACCAAGAGGTTAAGTTTAGTGTATTTATTATTTTAATTATTTATGCATAATAATTATAGTAATATTAAAACTATCCACACAAACAGCTTAAAGTTCAATAGCGCTCGAACTCCTATCAATCAGAATATTTATCTCATTATTTCACGCAGTGCCTCTAATTACGATAAGAATTCATATATATAGTCTGGAAGCTAGCTCATTGGCATCTTCGTCGGAACTTTGATAAGGCATTGTTTGACATTTAAGGGCTCTTTTGAATCCTTCCTCTTCACCACGGTCATCTAATTTACCCCATCTTCACGATGCAGGGTGTCCCCAGGTGCAAAGCGGGACAAATTTACACATCCTTAGCGGAATGGCTACATCTTGGATGACTAAGAGACAGCTAATGAACTTAAATCAGGGTTTATTGAAGATTATATGAAAATTACTTATCGTTATATGGATATACAGGGAATTCTTGTTTCTTCATAAATGTCTGCTTGAGGTTGTGATGGCGAAGCTTTTAAAGTTGTTATCTGTAGTATTTGCAGGCATTTGCTTTTCATGTTAGGGTAGGGATTAGGCGATAGATATTTGAAAAGCTCGCTTATTATATTAAGAGTTACATTAACATTTAAGAACACAAATTATGGAATTTAATATGAAGTAACACATAAACGGGGAATAAGACATTGGGTCATTAATTTTTATATATTAACGTTAAATACCTTAAGGGGCCAAAAGAAAGCAATTAAATGAATAAGATTCATTAAAGAGACTGACTTTACAGTTAAATTATTTTGTTTAATGATTTTGAAATTCAAAAGGCAATAACGTCTTATGAAATTAAGTGTATTTGGTTGGTAAGTTCTGACATTTTATTTGAATTAAATTTTATGTTATATATTATGCATTATGTAGTTATGCAGCAGTTACTATTTAATTATTTTGTTTAATGATTTTAAAATTCAAAAGGCAATAATGTCTTTTGCAATTACGTGTGTTTGGTTGGTATGTTTTTACATCCTATTAGAATTAAATTTTGTGTTAGATATTGTGCATTATGTAGTTATGCAGCTCTTACTATTAAATTATTTTGTTTAATGATTTTGAAATACAAAAGGCAATAATGTCTTATGAAATTGAGTGTGTTTGGTTAGTATGCTTTTACATTCTATTAAAATTACATTTTAGTATGTAATTATATATATATATATATATTATAGTATATTGTGTATTATGTAGTCATGCAGCTGTTATTACATTATTTTGTTTGATGATTCTGAAATTCAAAAGGCAATAATGCCTTATGAAAAAGTGTGTTTGGTTGGAGTGTTTTTAACACTTTACAACAAAGTTGAAAAGTGTTTATGACTTTGTTCATTCTGTCTGTCTGTCCGTTAGCACGATAACTGCCGTAAAAATGAATCAAAATGAAATTTTATTATGTTGTTCAGACGGTCTGTAGGACCTATGGGAATATAAATAAATAATATCACCCAATTAGTTTTGGATTAAACCCGGGTTGAAAAAATGAAATACATTGAGCCCTATGGGACGTAATTTTTCAAACATTTTTTAAGCGGATTTAAAATGCACAAATTGCTTCGAAAATTTTAGGTAATATTCAAATTGTTCCATAAAATATATAAAAAAAATCAGCGAAATATATTCAGTAGTTTTTTTTAATAAAAATTAAAATAATAATAGCACCTCTTATATGAAGCGATCACGTGACCATGATATGAAAAGATCACGTGATCCACTTCAAAATGATATATGGCATCCATCTTATCTCAAAATCGTGATTTTTAAAGTTCTTTTTAATTCATATCGAGTGTTGTATGCGTCCTAAAACCACTCTATTTTTGCTTAAATTCTGTGCATCTACATACTGAAACAACGCAATGGATATATATTTGAGTTTAAATGCTCATCCGAATTTGATTATTTCTACAACGAAGCCTATTTTTCGCCTATGTAAAATGTAAACAGCAAAATATGTAGAATGAGATGTATTAGAATTGCTGTATTTCTTTAACACAAAATCATTTAGTTCATGGAGTCTGCATAGCTGAAATGAATGAAATATTCATTGATTTTGCAAAGAGAAGGACGATTTTTTTTCGATGAAGCATAGAGTTTAATTACTTGTAGCTCCATGGTCTTAATTTTTAAATAAAATAAATTATTATAGTATTGTGATGAATGACATGAATGGGAAATTATTTATGAATGAAATGCTGCTTTTATAGAGAGAGCCAGACGTGTTATTTTTTCTATGACGTCATTTGAATGAATTTCAGTTGTTTTCGATGAAGTTTCCAAATATGCCGTCATTTGAATGAAGTTAATTTTTTTCGATGAAGGTTTAAGTTTCAAATATAATAAATTAATGTAGTATTGTGATAAGTTTTAAAATATTACCGAAGAATGTATTGCATTTTAGACATGTTTAAATAAAATTGCAGTGAAGTTGGAAAGTGTTTCATAATCAATGCTTTAAGCATGATTGATCTTTCTTGTTATATTCTATTAAGATTTTATGTTAGATATTGTGCATATAGAGAACTTGGAAATGCGTGCGTATCGTTGCAATAAACGCAAATAATGTTTTGTCTTTTATTTTCTGTTTTTAAGGTAAATTCGTGTATGAAATCAACTTTATGTGGTACAATATTAAAGTGTAAAGTTACATTTAGAGTTAGACGTTCACGAACGTCGAAAAATATGCATACGTACATTGAAATATTAACATTTTTACTTCGATTTATATAACATTTATATATAAAGGTAATTTTATATGAATAATGAAATATTTAGCGCTACATAAATAACTACATAATGCACAATCTGCGAATAGACAAATTTTGAATGTTATCAAATTTCCATATGTTACATTTTACAGCAATTTAATATGAGGAACTTGATAACCGGGTCCGAGATAAGCGCCCTCTACGTAAATAATACAGGCACAGATAAAACCACTCAATTTCCAAATCATATGTTTAAAATCAAAATCTGAAGCATAATCTGTCTTGCATTTTCAGTACCCGAAAAATCGTGTGATCAGTTAAATTGATTTTGAAGCTGAAAATAAATATAAATTTTTATATGCTCTTTTCAGAAGTTTAAGTCAGATTCAAGGCAAAATTTCGTAAGACACTTACAATATTGAAATAATTGTATATTCGAAAGATGGAAAATTTATCTTTATAATGCCCATGTAATTAATAAATTGCAAATTTATTAACACTCATGGTCTAGACCAAATATCTAAACATCGTTCGCAGAACAAAATACTGCAAAAAAGCATGCAAGCATTCTAGCAGAATCATCTGTTGGATAATTGATTTGAAAACGGCAAAATTCAGCTGAATTTTGGCTTTAATGTTCATAACTTCAAAACTAATTCGAATTTTTTTAAAAAAAATTTCGAACCATGTCGTCCGAAAACCTGAAACACTCTGTCCGAAGCTTACATTTTCCGATGCAGACGACACAGATAGACACACATACATCTTTTATTAAGTAAGTTTATTAATCTAATAACTTTATTTTTCCCAATTATATACAGACTATAGGTTTGACAGATAATAAATAATTATGTATTTCTGATAATCAAGTACGTGTTTAAAAAGCTACTAGAGTATATTAAGTAATTCAATTTTCGGTAGAATAGGCTTTTAAATAGTGTAATTCTTTTATTTTGAGCATTGTGGGTTTTACAGCATTTTCTTAACCATGAAACAGAAGCTATGCTGTGTTTTACAGCGAACGAAATGGTTAGAGACGGCAATTACGTCACATTTAATGTTTCAGGATCCTGCATTTGGGCAACTTTCTATCTTCGTTTGATTGTGGTAGCACTGAGGCACTAGCAATTCATTGAACTTTATGGGTAAAATACTTCTGCTTGTACGAAATAATTAATAAGGCAGTACTGGAAATATGCAGTTCTTGAATGCAGTTCTGGAAGGTTCAGTTTTGGAAGAAAGTTTCTGCCTCACACTGTATGGGGAGAAGGGAATTTTATAGTGCAGCATATGACTTTAGCTACAGATGTATTTTTATTTTTAAAAGCTTTTATTTAACTCGTCATGACCGATGTGTGGATGTCTGTCTGTTTCAATTTCATTGATGGCATTTTAAACATAATTTCCTCTGGCATAATGTCCTCCACTTACAATTCGTAATTCGTATGCATCACGAATACCAAGCTGTTTCATTGAATTATGTTTTCACTAGGGACTGTTAGCAGGGCCATCTCTCTCTCAATCGGTCATTTTTGGAACATTTTTTTTGCGTCATGTGTTTCCCTATGTTCTGAAATGCATACCACGCAAATTTGGCGTTCATATGACCATTGGTTTTTTTTCTCTCCAATGCTCTGAATAGGGAAACTTTAATTATAACCACCCTGTATATAGTATACAGGGTGGTTATAGTAGGTGGGGTGGTAGTCTTTTGGGACACCCTGTATATAGTATACAGGGTGTCCCAAAAAGATTGAAACGCGCTTTAATTCAATACCTGTTGGAGATAAGTGGGCAACGTAAATTGAAAAAATGTTGAAAGTAAGGTAGGACATAATACTACGTTATTGAAATAGTCCTCCCATTAATTTTCAAAAAGTTACACTTTTCAAATTTTTATACGACCCCCTTAGACAAATTTGGTCAGTCAGAAAATTTTTATTTTTAATGCAACAAGATCATTAAAAAACCGCATATATGTATCTCTAAAATCAACTGAATTATGATGGAGGAAAAAAATCTGACTTATGCCACTTTTCCGTGCCATGTGAAAGGCTGTTTCATCAGTGAAAATAGGGAACATAAATAAATTGACGATGGAAATTGTTTAGATCAAAAATACGTTAATATGTGTCAAAATTTTCTATCACAAATGTATCTAAATAAATCATTACACAGACAGAGATCATATAAAGCAGTGGTACTCACTACTCTGTTGGGTATCCTAGGTATTATCATCCAGTTTTATCTTTTTTCTGAAATTTCGCAAATTTATATTTCCAATTTGATATATGGTCCCCATTTACAATGTTCAATTTTCAATTAAATATAACTCGCTGAATTTTAAAAATACAGATATGTGGTGTTTTTAATGATCTTGTTTCATTAAAAATAAAAATTTTCTGATTGACCAAATTTGTCGAAGGGGGGCGTATAAAAATTTAAAAAGTGTAACATTTTGAAAATTAATGGCAGGACTATTTCATTAACGTAGTCTCATTTCCTACCTTACTTTCAACATTTTTGCAATTTACATTGACCACTTATCTCCAACAGGTAAAGAATTAAAGCACGTTTCAATCTGTTTGGAACACCCTGTACATTGACCTCGGCTTTTATTCTTTAAATGTTGAGCTTAGGCATATATAATAAATTACAAAGCTGCGTAAAGAAGGTACAGAATTTTATGAAATCGATTAAAATTTTCAAGGGAATTAAATTTTAAGAAATACAAAATTTCAATTTTTATACGACCTCCGTACAAAAACATTTCCAATGAGTAAACTGTGCTCCATACACTAATAAGTTGATGTACAAAATTTCAGCATTTTATTATAAAAAGTCCCAGAGATATGAAAACACAAAAATGCTGACTTAAACTACTTTTAGTTGCATCGACATGGGTTCTCAGAGGGTAAAAATCATGTCGGCAGATCGCGTTTCAGGGATCATACACAAATTACGAAAGAAAACAATGATTACATAAATAAATAATAATTTTGCTATTTATTTGTACAAAAGAATCTACACTGTGTAGATATAATAACTTTACACAAAGATTACAAAGCTTGTTCAAAATGTTTTCCATCCATGCCAAATATCCATTAAAGTTAAGAGGCAGATATTATTTGCCTATGATGCATTTCTTCGTTGCGTCATTTGCACTCTTGCTATAAACATTTACATTTTAATTTGTGATTAATCAATCACCAACTTTGTTTAAACATATCTTTGGAACTTTTTATGATAAAATGCTCAAATTTTGTACATCATCTTATTAGAGTATGGGGCACATTTAATATGGGGCACACATTGGAAATGTTTTTGTACGGGGCTGTTTAAAAATTTACATTTTGTATTTCTTCAAATTTAATCTCCTGAAAATTTTTATCGATTTCATCCTGGACCTTTATCCTGTACCCATTTTCTGTACTTTTTTCTACACAACTTTGTAATTTATTATATATGTCTAAGATCAATATTTAAGGAATAAAAGCCGAGGTCAATACTATATATATATATATATATATATATATATATATATATATATATATATATATATATATATATATATATATATCCATATGGAAAAAGATAAAAACCAAAGAATGGACAAGCGATGTACCACAAATTGGCTGGGGGGGTTGTGATCCCCACTCCCCGGTTAAGCATGCTTTATGCCGCGGCAACACTCCCGGGAGCCGGTACATCACTCGCGAAAGATACAAATAAAACAATTATTCCAGAATCTCAATGAATGAAATTAATACAATTGAATGAATAATAAAATTGAATAATAAAATTGGATAAAGTCTATAAATTAAATGAAATATTAAAAAAAAAATTTAAATGAAAAATAAAAATACAATTGAATTAATTTTAAAACCCACTCCACACATATGATGCCATTGCTGTTCATACATACTATTTTTTCAATAGAATCTCTATTCTCATCTCATACATATACACTATTCAACATAACTGTTTTCAGCTTAACAAACACTCCACTTATTGCTCCACTACACTTCAGGCAAGCACTCCACATATTAATCCGCGTATCACTTATCACTTGAATCGTAGTCAACCCTTATTGGCTTAAAGCTTAAGTACCTAGCATACCTCTCAGTTACGATTATATCATAAAATCTTGCATATATATATACATATATATATATATATATATATATTAATTTTAAGAATTTTAATTTACTTGTATTATTATATATTTAACATTATATATATATATATATATATATCCCATTTAGTTCCCATTTTTCATATATTTCTTATGATTTGCCTTCGTCGAAGAAGTTCATGAAGAGTTATAAATAGAAACTTTTGACCAAAACTTTTAATCAAAGTTTTTACATGTATTTGTTTTTTTTTCTTATATGCAGAAATTTCAGTTTGAAAGCAAAAATTAATACATAAGATTGATAATTTTTGGAAACTATACGCTGTTAATTTCATATTATATTTAACGATATTAGGCATTTCAAAACAGTGCCTATACACTACCTCTACACTAAAACATCAAAAATAAAATATTTTGAACAGTTTATCCTACAGTAATGAAATTGGTCTTTTAATATGGCGTATAAAAGAAATATTTAATTAATTAATACGTTTAAGTTTATTGTTTTATTATTTTAGACTAGCAGTTATACCCGCCATTGCTCGTGATTTAAAATATGTGCAAATTTAAGCAGCCTCCGAAAGGATACTATTCTTCAAAAAACTGTAATAAAATATTTAAGTAATTACCCCGAAAAGAAATATAAAAATTTCTGTTCTCGCTATACGAAATTATTTTTGCAGGCTGATTGAAGAACAAAACGTTCTTGCCCCGGTTGTAAAGAATGTTACAAAGTAAGTAGCTTGCCAATTGTCAAAATGCGTCAAAATGAAGACGCTGAATTGGTCGAAGATATATATTCGTACTATTTTTAACACTTTACAACAAAGTTGAAAAGTACTTATGACTTTGTTCATTCTGTCTGTCTGTCTGTCTGTCCGTTAGCACGATAACTGCCGTAAAAATGACTTAAATCAAAATTAAATTTTAGTATGTTGTTCAGACGATCCGTAGGACCTATGGGAATATATATGAATAATATCAGCCCATTAGTTTTGGATTGAACCCGGGTTGAAAAAATGAAATACATGGAACCGTATGGGACCTAAGTTTTCAAACTTTATTTAAGCGGATTTGAAATTCACAAATTGCTTCGAAAATTATAGGTAATATTCAAATTATCTCATAAAATATATAAAAAAAAATTCAGCAAAATATATTCAGTAGTTTTTTAAATAAAAATTAAAATAATAATTACACCTCTTATATGAAGCGATCACGTGACCATGATATGAAAAGATCACGTGACCCACTTCAAAATGAAATATGGCATCCATCTTGTCTCAAAATCGTGATTTTTAAAGTTCTTTTTAATTCATATTGAGTGTTGTATCCGTCCTAAAACCGCTTTATTTTTGCTTAAATTCTGAGCACCTACATATTGAAACAACGCAAATACAATATATTTGAGCTTAAATGATCATCCAAATTTGATTATTTCTACAACGAAGCCTATTTTTCGCTTATGTAAAATGTAAACAGCAAAATACGTAGAATGAGTTGTATAAGAATAGCTGTATTTCTTTAACGCAAAATTATTTAGTTCATGGAGTCTGCATAGCTGATATGAAAGAAATATTCATTGATTTAACAGAGAGAAGGACGATTTTTTTCGATGAAGTTTTAAGCATAGACTTTAATTACTTGTAGCTCCATGGTCTTAAGTTTTTAAATAAAATAAATTATTTTAGTACTGTGATGAATGACTTGAATGGGGAAATGTTTATGAATGAAATGTTGCTTTTATAGAGTGAGCCAGGCGTGTTATTTTTTCTATGACGTCATTTGAATGAATTTCAGTTGTTTTCGATGAAGTTTTCAAATATAATAAATTATTGTAGTATTATGATAATTTTAAAAATATTACCGAGGACTGTATCGCATTTTGGAGATGTTTTAACCAGGCAATTTATATTTCAATGTCGTCATTTGAATGAAGTTCATTTTTTTCGATGAAGCTGTAAGTTTTCAAATATAATAAATTAATGTAGTATTGTGATAAGTTTTACATTATTACCGAGGAATGTATTGCATTTTAGAGATGTTTAAATAAATTTGCATTGAAGTTGGAAAGTGTTTCATAATCAATGCTTTAAGCATGATTGATCTTTCTTGTTGTATATTTCAACAATTTGTTAAATATAATAAAGATATATGAGGTGGAAAAACATTTACCAAAATAAAACTGATGACTTGAAAAATTCAAAATATGAATAATCTACGTAATCTTAGAACCCAAGATATGATTTTTAACACTTTACATAATAGTTGAAAAGTGTTTATGACTTTAGTCATTCATTATGTCTGTCTGTCTGCCCGTTAGTACGATAACTGCCGTAAAAATGATTTAATCAAAATGAAATTTTTGTATCTTGTTCAGACGGTCTGTAGAACCTATGGGAATATAAATGAATAATATCACCCAATTAGTTTTTTATTGAATCCGGGTTGAAAAAATGAAATACATTGAACCCTATGAGACCTAATTTTTCAAACATTTTTTAAGCGAATTTAAAATTCACAAATTGCGTCGAAAATTTTAGGAAATATTCAAATTATCCCATAAAATAATTAAAAAAAATTTCAGCAAAATATGTTAAGTAGTTTTTTAAATAAAAATTATTTATTATAGGGAGAAAAACAAATTCAATTAAATTCTGACTCTTACTATATCCTCCAGACAGAAAAAATATATATATTATATAACAAATATCATTCCAAATGTTGAATTATTTATATGTAAGAGAGGTTTCACATTTTAAAATAAATGTGGTAGATAACAATTTTTCAAATTTTTAAATAAAATAAATTATTTTAGTATTGTGATGAATGAAACGATTGAAAAAATATTTATGAATGAAATGCTGCTTCTATAGAGAGGCGATTTATATTTCGATGACGTCATTTGAATAAAGTTCATTTGTTTTCGCTGAAGTTTTCAAATATAATAAATTAATGTAGTATTGTGATAACTTAAAAAATATTACCGAGGAATGTATCGCATTTCAGAGATGTTTATATAAAATGGCATTGAAGTTGGAAAGTGTTTCATAATCAATGCTTTATGCATGATTGATCTTTTTTGTTATATTATAACCGAATCGAAAGTATAGTATGATACAGTTCAGTTTTAAAAATTTATCTATTGTTATTTTTTAAATCGTACACACTGAATAAAAATTGTTTGCGAAAAATACGTTGGATCTAATTCTAGTGATAAGCACAAGGATACAATTTCAAATAAAGTTTCGAAAAATAGTCATCTGCATACTTTTATTTCTGTGAAAGGTTTAATTTTGCGTTCTCTGTTAATATCTCGATATGCTCTGGTCCACAAAACTCAAAACATGTGCGAAGTTATTCGTGGTAAAATAAAGAATATTCAAACATTTCTAAAAAATCTGTCAAAAACTGTAAATTTGCATACCGAACATTTAAAAAACAAATATACAAACAAACAAATAAACAAACAGCCTTTCAATTTTATATGCTTAGATATTGTCAATTTTCACAATATCATTGCATCAACAATCAGGTGAAGGAGTTATAGAAGGTTTGTTTATAAGTGAAATAGAAGAATTTAGACTTTTATAAGAACATATAATACTTTTTAGTATTTCTAAGACAATTTACCCTTGCTTTTATGCATAAGAAAAGTACTCGAAAAGTATGTAAAGGAAAAACTTGAGTTTTCTGCACGTTTCAGTAAAATTTAAAACAAGTTTTACATGTAATTTCTGATAAAAGTAATTAAATCAGACTCAGAAACTCTAGGATGACATCAGGATCGTCCGAGAGACATTTTAATTTTAAAGGAAATGGAAGTTATTTTAAAACAGCAAATTAGATGTAATTTCAAATAAATATTCGTTTTATGGGTTATTTAGTGCAATATGACTTAAACAAAGCTGTCTTTCGCATCCCGAAACTAAAGCAGAAAAGAGTATTTAGCTACATGATTAATAAATGTGACGTTTATTTCAATAAAGTTGTAAATACTCAAAATATTAAATACGCATTAATCCCCATTAATTAAGATGACGTACTGAGTATGCCATTTAGAGTTGAAACTCCAGTGACTCTCGAAATAATGAAGTACATGCAACAGGACGCCACCTAACTTCTCTTCAGAGAAAGAGTAATGTGATTTAGCCATCACATGCTAGTTTTACCACATAGTAATACGAAATTATGCTGCATTTGTTATGTGAAGATAACATCTTTTGATCTAGCGTGACTATATCGTTGCACTCTAACAGTTAAAACAAAAAATATCAATCATGCTTAAAGCATTGATTATGAAACACTTTCCAACTTCAATGAAATTTTATTTAAACAAGTCAAAAATGCAATACATTCCTCGGTATTATTTTAAAACTTATCACAATACTACATTAATTTATTAAATTTGAAAACTTAAACCTTCATTGAAATAAATAAACTTCATTCAAATGACGGCATTGAAATATACATTGCCTGGTTTAAACATCTCTAAAATGCGATACATTCCTCGGTAATATTTTTAAAACTATCATAATACTACGATAATTTATTATATTTGAAAACTTCATCGAAACAACTGAAATTCATTCAAATGACGTCATAGAAAACATAACACGCCTGGATCTCTCTGTAAAAACAGTATTTCATTCATAACATATCCCCATTCATTTCATTCATCACAATACTATAATAATTTATTTTATTTAAAAATGAAGACCATGGAGCTACAAGGAATTAATTTCTATGCGTAAAACTTCATCGAAAAAATTGTCCATCTCTTTGTAAAATCAATGAATATTTCATTCATATCAGCTATGCAAACTCCATGGGCTAAATAATTCTGTGTTAAAGAAATACAGAAATTCTAATACAACTCATTCTACATATTTTGCTGTTTACATTTTACATAAGTGAAAAATAGGCTTCGTTGTAGAAATAATCAAATTTGGATGATCATTTAAACTCAAATATATTGTAATTGCTTTGTTTCAGTATGTAGATGCACAGAATTTAAGAAAAAATAAAATGGTTTTAGGACGGATACAACACCCAATATGAATTAAAAAGAACTTAAAAAATCACGATTTTGAGACAAGATGGATGTCATATATCATTTTGAAGTGGGTCATGTGATCTTTTCATATCATGGTCACGTGATCGCTTCATATAAGAAATGTAATTATTATTTTAATTTTTATTTAAAAAACTACTAAATATATTTCGCTGATTTTTTTTATATATTTTATGGAACAATTTAAATATTACCTAAATTTTTTGAAGCAATTTGTGAATTTTAAATCCGCTTAAAAAATGTTTGAAGAATTAAGTCCCATAGGGCTCAATGTATTTTATTTTTTCAACCCGGGTTCAATTCAAAACTAAATGAGTGATATTATTCATTTATATTCCCATAGGTCCTACAGACCGTCTGAACAACATACTAAAATTTCATTTTGATAAAGTCATTTTTACGGCAGTTATCGTGCTAACGGACAGACAGACAGACAGACAGAATGAACAAAGTCATAAACACTTTTAAACTTTGTTGTAAAGTGTTAAAAAATCTGATGTGGGCAGCACTTGAATTTTCTTATATAATGCAATGAATATACTACTTTTACAGTAAAAAAATAAGTTTTTCTTATAGTAGATACTTATATTCTTATAGTAGATACTTATAGTAGGTTTTTATTATAGTAAATACTTATATCCAAGATATTGAATTTTCGACTATTAGTCGTCATTTTCATTGATTTAGCGTCATTTTTATCTATTTGGCGAGATTTCCGTTAATTTGGCAACATTTAAAAAGTCGCTAAACTAGCGACATTCCGGCAAATTCGTAGCCAAAATCTCGCCAAACGTTATGGACGGAGAAATAAGTTATTCTTATAGCAGATAAGTGACTATTAGAGTTCAAATACAAAAGTATTACTCAAAGTATCTTTTCTCATGAATGGAACGAGCTAGATCCACGAGAATGATGTCACCAAATTTATGGCATGATATTACATATGAAAAGTGAATGAAAACATATTTCTCAACAATTAATATATTTTTTTTAATTTATGGGATATTTTGATAAATTTGTTTGAAAAATGTGCAATATTTTGAGAACAGTTCATGCTAGCGTTCTAAAGTTTATGTCAATCGTTTTCTAAGAATCTTAAGAAATGTCTATTTGCCTAACTTTATTAAAGGTTTGATTTTTTGATGATTTTTTCAAAATTTTACTCGAAAATTTAGGTGGGTTTTGAACATTCGATTACGTTTAAAAACAATGGACTTCCAGTATTCACGGATTTTGATTTTTGTATCAAATTTCATTCGAATTGCTCCATTCGCTCGTGAGATATCGTCTCCACAGACTCACTGACACACACACACACACAGACATCACCTCAAAAATGTTTAATTAGTGAGTTGTTTATTAGTAGTGTTTTATTACTTCAGGGATGCTTGAAACGTGCTCTCCCGTCGAAAACTCGAATTCGAATTTTCGACCCCGTCACAATACTTTCCTTATACATTATATAAGGAAAGTAATAAATTAATGTTTTTAAATGCAATTGTTCCTAACCAAACAGTAACATCAGGTGTAATTTATACCAAGAGTAACTTAAAAATCCATGTGAAATCGAAACTCCGGCTTTTATGTATTAAAAAAAGAAAGATGTAGACAACTTACTATATGTTATTCTTGTTTAACGTTAAAATTGGATATTTTTTGTGGAAGTATGCATTTAAACTTTAGAAGTGAACTAAAATTAATAAAATAAGAAACACTAGATACAAATATGGAAAACGAGGAATCTGGATAGGAAAAGTATATTGGTGTACTGATTACGCTGCTATGTCGTGCGAGTATCGAAAAGTTACATAATTAATACAAAAGGCAGCATGGTAAATTGTTGTATAAGTTGTAACAAAGCAACAGAATATTCTGTTTGGCCAGCGAATATTCTGAAATTTGTTTTTCTCAGCAGACTTATCATTATCTAACTCTTAACCTCCGATATCTTATATAAATCGAATTTCAAATTCGGCTTCACCGTGACCATGATTAGTTCTCCCCATGTACAAAATTTCATTCAAACCGACTGAGTTTTACTTGGTCGCAGAAACTTTCCTACAGAATCAAATCTGAGTAGACTTAAAGAAAGTTATCCAAGCTTGGAACTCGCATCGCTCCAATTCATGTACAAAATGAATTTGAGTCTGCAGGAAAAGTCGTACGCTGAACTCATCAGATTTTTATTTTACCAGACTTCATAATCATGTATATTTTAAATCTAATTCACTGTAATATTTTTCACGCTACGGAAACCGTGCATTAAATAAAATGCTTTATTTAGTCCTCTATAACATTTAAGGTTATTATGTAAAAATTAATGACCCCGTGATTTACTCTCAGAAAATGAGTTACTCTAGTTCAAAATTTCATACATTACACTCTCAAATGTTAGTACAACACTTGATACAATCAGGACATACACATCACCTAATCCCAACGCTAACATTAAAAGTTAGACTATCCCCAAATACGATAGATCTCACCTTCAAAAGCCTCGCTCATCACAAACCTTTGCAGATACTTAATAAGAAACAAGAATTCCCCACATATTCATATAACAATAAGTAATTTTCATATATTCTTCCATAAACCTTGATTTGAGCTCATTAACAGTATCATAGGCGTTTAAGTTGTTGTAATTTCGCTAAGGATGTACAAATTTGTCCTGCTTTGCCCCTGGGGACACCATGCATAGCGAAGATGAGAATGTAGTAGATGGCTATGGTAACAGAAAAGGATTCAGAAGAGTCTTTAATGGTCAATAAATGTCCTTATCAAAGTTCCGACACGCTAACAGGTCAGGCTACTTTCATGAATTTCTATCATGGTAAAGTGAAATATGAAAATTAATAGGAGGAGGGAGGATAAAGTAGAGACTTTAAGCTATTCAATTTTCAAAAATATTTATCAATTTAAAAATAATAATAATACTGTTAACTAATATTATGCTTTATGTTGATATGTGTTTTTGCACGAAGGTAGTCCTTTATTCATTATAGGTCTTACAAGAAGTTCATGAATATAGTTTTATAAAATGGATGATTTACCAGACATAAGAAATTAAAGTGACCACTACTTAAAATAGAAATAAAATTAAATAATATAGTAAATAAGAGGCATAAATTATATTTATATTTTCCTTATATACATAGTATAATGTATAAAGAAAGTGTTGTGATGGGGTCGAAAATTCGAATTCGATTTTTCGATGGGAGAGTACGTTTCAAGCATCCCTGAACACGGATCGGACGTTTATGAGGTGATGTCTGTGTGTATGCGGTTGTGTGTTTGTGTAAGTGTGTGTGTGTGTGTGTGTGTGTGTGTGTGTGTGTGTGTGTGAGTGTGTGTGTGCAGACGATATCACCCGCACGAATGGAGCGATTCGAATGACATTTGGTACAAAATTACAATCAGGGAATACTGGAAACCTATTGTTTTTAAACGAAATCAAATGTTTGGAAGACCCCAAAATTTTCAAATGAATTAAAAAAAAATCATTAAAAAATCAAAACATTCAATAAAGTTACGTAGATAATCATTTCTTATGTAATTTCTCATTAGAAAATGATTGACATAAACTTTAGAAAGCTAGCATAAACCGTTTTCGAGATATTGCCCATATTTCAGATCAATTTATCAAAAAATACATAAAATTAAAACAAAACCAAGTATTTTGAAATATGTTTAATTTTTATACAATACATTTGTTAATAATATTTTCGTGGATCCAGCTCGTTGCATTCACGAGAGAAGGTAATTTAGGTAACAGTTTTGTATTCGGATGCCAATAGACATTTATCTACTACGTATAAGAATAACCTATTTATCCGTCATAACGCTTGGCGACGAATTTAGCTGAATATCGCCAACCTGGCCTAATTTCGAATGTTGCCAAATTGACGAAAAGGTCAACAAATTGATAAAAACGACGTTAAATCGTTGAAAATGACGACTAATTGATGAAAAGTCAATATCTTGGAAAGAACAAAATAATCGACTATAAGAATAACTCACTTCTTCGTCCGTTTGTCCGTAATGTTTAGCGAAAATTTTGGCGAGATGTCGCCAATTTAGCATCTTTTTTAAATGTTACAAAATTGACGAAAATGTCGCCAAATACCTAGATTGACGGAAATATCGCCAAAATTACAAAAATGACGCCAAGTTAATGAAAATGACACCTAATTGATGAATTATTTAAATAATTTAATATATGGACTATATTGCTTAGTGATGATGCTATCTATCAATATTGATAATTGTTAATTTAGAGTTGCTAGAAATTGTTTACATTGAAATAGTTTTACAAGTTGCCATCCGCTAAAGCGTCAAATGTAAAATTTAAAGTTAAAAGTACTGTGCCGTGTATCACATATATCATTTTTCCACTGTAAAAGAAGAAAATTCATTGCATTATATACGGAAAGTCCTGTGCTTCCCACATCAGATTTTTATTAAATGTACAAATATCACTAAAACAATTTACAAATAATAATATATTGGTTAAGTAATATTGTAAGGTAGACCTTATATATATATATATATATATATATATATATATATATATATAGAGAGAGAGAGAGAGAGAGAGAGAGAACATAGCCGTTCGTTCATATGTACTATATGTATTTCTGACAACTTTTTAAGTCATATCACGCGATTATCACAGTTTGGCAGCATTATAATAGACTCCAAATTTTTTGCCAGAATTGCCAAATTTATCGTTAGGTAGAATGGAGAGACTCTGAATTTCTTTAAAGAATTGCAATTATTTACGACCTCTAATCACTCCAGCTACATGCAACTGTCCCAAGGACAGCGAAACTTGCTATATTTTCAATAAAGATTATTAAATGAATAACTTCCTCAAAGCGACAAGAACTATCAAATAAATTTAATTTAAGTAACTGTGTAGATATTTTATTTATTTATTTTTGACAATTTTCCGTTGTTTTTCTAATTATGCGACATGTTTTCAAGTGTTGCTAAGGTTGCAAATTGGGACAGACAGACAAACCTATCGTAGCATACCATTAGTTTATTCATTCATTTGAATTCCAAACCTTTTATTACGTTTTAAAAAAAAATTCAAATTATTTATATTTTGATTTTAAATTTGACGTCATTTGACATCCTTTTCTTCAATTTGACGTCAGTTTTCTTCAATTTGGCGCCATTTTAAAAAGTCAAGTAGGACAGACGGATAGATAGACTCTATTGAAATATACTTAATGTATCATCCGCTTATTAAGTAGTGGGAATTTCAATCCAATCATAAAATTTAAAATCACAGTCGTACTTACCGATGTTTTTATTTTAAGTTTTATCAATTCGACGTCAATTTCGTACGTTTAGGGCAGTTTTCATCAATTTGGCGACATTAAAAACAGTCGCCAAATTCAACTATAAATGTTTCGCCAAGTGGGGCAGACGCACAAACAGTCTCTATTAAAACACACTTAATATACCATGCATTTATCAATTACTTTGAATTTCAATTCATTCATAAAATGTAATATCAAAATCCTATTCTTGTGATGATTCGAATTTTTATAAATTTGGCGTCATTTTCGTTAATTTCTTGCCGTTTTCATCAATTTAAGGACAATTCCGTCAGTTTTGCGCCATTTTCGTCAACTTGGAGACATTTAAAAAAGCCGCTAAGTTTGTCGCCAAGTGGGACAAGCAAACAGATCCATTGTATCATACTCAATATAACGTCTGATTAGAATTCCAATTCATTCATAAAATGTAAAATCGAAATCCTACTCAAAATCCTATACCCTTTTGAAGCATACTTTATATACTATCCGTTTATTAATTAGTTTGAATTATAATCCATTTATAACATTTAAAATCAAACTCCTAATTATGTTTTGATTCTAAATTTTAGCAATTTGACGTCATTTTTGTTAATTTAGCATTGTTTTCTTCAATTTGGCGATATTTTCATCAATTTGGTGACATTTCAAAACAATTTGGCAATATTTTCATCAATTTAGCGACATTTTCTTCTATATGGCGACTTAAAAATTCGCCAAATTTTTCGCCAATGTTCGATGAATAAATTATCCTTAATTAAGGGGCTAAGTTAAAATAACTGAACATCTTCCTAATTCAATATTTTTAAAACTTTTCCGTTTTTTAAGATTTTTGACTTCAAGTAAGGGAAGGTTTTGGTCTAGAAATTCAAATTTTTAGGGAATATGCCACATCCTATTTGTGAACATCTCTGAATATTTTGTCAAAAGAAGATTAATTTTTAATGTACTTGTATGTACTTGTATGTAATTTTAATGCTGTTTGAATAAGAATGAAAAGGAAGACAAAGAGAAAAACTCTATATGTATTAGCTTTATTTAAAATTCAAAATAATGTATCATTTTCACTTTTGAAGTTACAACATGCAACTAAGAAATAATATTTTTAACTACCATAGACCGTTCTAACGAGTCATTTCCAATTCTTTTAATTACTATAGTTTCGAGATATGATTATTACCCCCTTCCATGTAACATTCTTCTGGTTTCCAGCCATAAATTCAAGTATATATATTACTAGCAGCATACCCGTTCTTCGTACGGAGTATATAATATAAAGAAACTTTAAATTCATAATCATGCCCAAATTCTTATAGTATACTAAATGACATGTTTAATCAAAATATTCTGTTAAAATATTTAATATAATGCTCCTAAAAAGAAGTTTAAGAATCTCTGTTCTCGCTATATAAAATTATCTTCATGGACATATCTGAAGAATAAAATATCTTGGACCCCTTATGTAAGCAAATATAAAAAAAAATATGGAATTGAATCAATATATGCAAAATAAAAGCGTTAAAATTGTATGGGACCCGTACTAATTATATACGCGAATATTAGAAAATATAACCTGTATTACATATATAAATTGAAAATACCAATAAACCCGTAATCTTTAAATCTGAAGACAGTCATTTATTCCAATATATGTCAAAATTAAAGTGCTAAAATTATATGGGAAGATATACACGTACTACTTATAATGTCCGATTATTAGTAGAAGATTACCCGTTTTGCAATATGAGTCTCAAATGTTTTTTGGTAAAATACAACAGACAACGTAATAAATTGAATATATAATTAATCCCCTTAATCTTCATACCAGAAGACTACTTGATTCCAATATATATGCCAATATATGTCAAAATATATGCCAATATACCTGTACTACTTATATTCTCGTAGGTTAGAAGATATACCCGTACATTCCTAGAAGATTACTCGTACAACGTACAATATGCGTGTGTCAGCAATTTTTGCCGCAATAAAACAATGGCGTAATAACTTAAAAATATCAATAATCCCTGAATCAATAATTCCGGAAAATATCAATAATAATAATGTTTAAACCTGAAGAGTATAATTGATATTATCCAGTCCAAAATGAAATGGCAATGAAATTTATTTTATATACATATCTTCATTATTCAAATCGGAAAGGATTTAATAAAAATCGTCTGCCGCATAAACACATTGGATTTAAATCCGTTGCTAAGCGACATGATATCATTTGCTTCAAATAAATTGGTAGAAAAAATATCGTTTAATAGTTATATTTCTATGGAACATTTGGCGACAGTTTCGTCAAATTAGCGACATTTTAAAAAATCGCCAAATTTATCGCCAAGTGGGACTGTAGAACTGACAGTTCCACTTTGCGACAAATTGACGAAATATCATCACAATACTATCCCCTAACAAAAAAACAATTAATATCATTTATGTAGCGCAATTTTATCAATTTCAAGATATTTTTATAGATTTGAAAACATTTTTATCAATTTGGTGACATTTTAAAAATTCGCTAAATGTATTACTAAGTAGGATGGTTGGTCTGACAGATAAATGCTAACCAAACATCATTTCAGTACTCTCTTCTAACAAAACAAAAAAAATTTCATTGATATGTAGAAGACCCAAGCCACACGACCAACCCGAAGGTTTATGACAGCTGTTTCTGTTGTTGTTGAAACCCAGACCGTCCGACCTACCAGAAAAGTGTAAGGTAACTGTTTGGACGGTCGGGAAGTGCCACCCAATTTAGACCGGAACCCAGTGGGGGAGGCATCCACAGGGACCGTACCCTCCTTCCCCTACCACCAACCTCTCGGAAAGACTTTCGGACCCACATGTTTAACGTGATCGTACTCCGCATGAACACGGCGGCAGTTCTGGCAGTGGCTGGAATCGAACCCGGGCCTACCGAGTGCAACTCCTAACCAATGGGCTACCGCTGTCCCTCCAAATTCGTAGCTTTGAATTTGCAGATCTGAATGAAACATTCTTATCCCATTTCAATATACTAAATGAAAACACTACAATTGTATTAGAAGATATACCCGCTCTACTCTTTTTCTGTTTCAACAATCGGCTATATGCATTTATTGGCTAAACACAATATATGAGTTTAGTAGCTAAATACGATATAAGCTTGAAAACTCTTTGCCAAAATAAATGCAATTGATGTACGCAGTCAGCAATTAATATAATTAAAAGAAAAATCAAACCGTCCATTCATAAGATATACTTTTATATCCATTTATTTATTATTTAAATCGAAAAAAAATAATAAAAACATTAACAAACACATTTAATTTAATTGCGATGCCGAGCAACATGATATATCCTCCTAAAATGTTAAAATTTATTAACCACTAACAGCACACCCGTTATTCGTACGGAGTGTATAATTTAAAGAAACTTAAAGTTCGCAATCATGTGCAAATTCTGCTAAAATATTAAATTTATTGCTCCTAAAGAGAAGTTTAAGAATATATGTTCTCACTATGCAAAATTATCTTCACGATCAGATCTGAAGAATAAAACATCCTGCCCCCTTTTGTAAGCAAATTTACAGAAGAAAAAATAGGAATTGAATGAATATATGCAACCCCGTACTAATTATATTGTCGCAGATCAGAAAATATGCCAATGTGTTAGTGGAAGATTACCCGTATTACAATATGCGTCTCAACAATATTTGCCAAAATAAAAGAGATGATGTAATAAATTGAAAACATCAATAATATCCGTACTCTTTATACCAAAAAGTCGTAATTGATTCCAGCCAATATATATCAAAACATATGTCAATATACCTGTACTACTTATATTCTCGTAGATTAAAAGATATACACGTGTATTTGTAGAAGATTCGTACAACATACAATATATGAGTTTAAACAATTTTTGTCATAATAAAATAATTGCATAATAACTTGAAAATATGAATAATCCTTGAATCAAAAATACCCGAAAATATAAATAATAATAATTTTTAAACCTGAAGACCGTAATTGATATTATCCAGTCAAAAATGCTATAAGAAAAATCAAATCGTGCTTTTCTAAAATATATTTTTATATCCATTTATTTATTATTCAAATCGAAAAAATAATTATTAAAATTAACAGACAGATTTAATTTAATTGCGTTTCTGAGTAACATGATATAAGATAGAATCTTATAACATGTTAAATATGTCATGTCTTATAACATAAACTGCGAAATTAAATAACGATTTTGATTTCTCTATACTTCTCATTGTTCCGTAAAAGCGTGTTTTAAATAAACCATGAACCATGGAGATAGATTTCCCCTTTAAATCATGTTTCAAGCAATTCATGTTTTCAGAAAGTGACTAATTAACGCAAAAAATCTCCCATCAAACTCAGAGATTAAATTTTAATTCACTTTCAAACGATTTTCAAGCTTTTCGTTTGGATAAACCACGGAGTTAGGGAGTAGAACTCCTAGGAAAAAGTTCCGTTTTTCATTAATATCTCGACAACCCCAGGTCTTAGAAACTCGAAACTTGGACAAAATTTATGGGGGGATATTTCAAGGCTATTCACCAAATTTCATTAAATTCGGTTTAGCCGTTTTTCCGTGATGATGAGACAAACGAAAATTTCGTTTTTTACTAATATCTCGAGAACCACTGGTCGTAGAAACTCAAAACACGGATATAATTTTAAGTGGGGCTATTTCTGGGCTACCCACAAAATTTCATCATATTCGGTTCAGCCGTTCTCCCGTGATGGTGTGACAAACAGACAGACAGACAGACAGATTTTCATTTTTATTTATATAGACTAAGCAAAATTAAATACTTAAACAGGTGAAGATGGTTTATTAGCTTTCTTTCAAGATTTGTTCGGTGAATTCTGAAGTTGATATCTTCTTATACAAGGATTAATTAGACTACTCCAAAGTATTATGATGACTAATTTTAAAACTGCTATTTGAAAAAGCCGTATTTGTTAGTGCAAGTGAATATTGTGAGGCCAGAATATGTCCTCACATGAGGCATTTTTATTGCAATACTAGCAGCATACCCGTTCTTCGTACGGAGTATATAATATAAAGAAACTTGAAATTCATAATCATGCCCAAATTCTTATAGTATACTATATGACATGTTTAATCAAAATATTCTGTTAAAATATTTAATACATTGCTCCTAAAAAGAAGTTTAAGAATTTCTGTACTCGCTATATAAAATTATCTTTATGGACATATCTGAAGAATAAAACATCCTGGATCCCTATGTAAGCAAATATAAAAAAAAATATGGAATTGAATCAATATATGCAAAATAAAAGCGTTAAAATTGTATGGGACCCGTACTAATTATATACGCGTATATTAGAAAATATAACCTCTATTAGTAGATTACATGTATAAATTGAAAATACCAATAAACCCGTAATCTTTTAATCTGAAGACAGTCATTTATTCCAATATATGTCAAAATGAAAGTGCTAAAATTATATGGGAATATATAAACGTACTACTTATAATGTCCGATTATTAGTAGAAGATTACCCGTATTGCAATATGAGTCTCAAATGCTTTTGGCAAAATACAACAGACGACGTAATAAATTGACAATATCATTAATCCCCTTAATCTTCATACCAGAAGACTGTAATTGATTCCAATATATACGCCAATATATGTCAAAATATATGCCAATATACATGTACTACTTATATTATCGTATGTTAGAAGATATACCCGTGCATTCCTAGAAGATTACTCGTACAACGTACAATATGCGAGTGTCAGCAATATTTGCCGCAATAAAACAATGGCGTAATAACTTAAAAATATCAATAATCACTGAATCAATAATTCCGGAATATATCAGTAATAATAATGTTTAAACCTGAAGAGTGTAATTGATATTATTCAGTCCAAATTGAAATGGCAATGAAATTTATTTTATATACATATCTTCATTATTCAAATCGGAAAGGATTTAATAAAAATCGTCTGCCGCATAAACACATTGGATTTAAATCCGTTGCTAAGCGACGTATCATTTGCTTCAAATAAATTGGTAGAAAAAATATCGTCTAAATAATTATATTTCTATGGAACTTTTGGCGACATTTTCGTCAAATTAGCGACATTTTAAAAAATCGCCAAATTTATCGCCAAGTGGGACTGTAGAACTGACAGTCCCACTTGGCGACAAATTTACGAAATATCATCACAATACTATCCCCTAACAAAACACAATTAATTTCATTTATTTAGCTCATTTTTATCAATTTCAAGATATTTTTATAGATTTGAAAATATTTTTATCAATTTAGTGACTTTTTAAAAATTCGCTAAATATATTACTAAGTAGGATGGTTGGTCTGACAGATAAATGCTAACCAAACATCATTTCAGTACTCTCTTCTAACAAAACAAAATAAATTTCATTGATATGCGTCGTTTTTATCAATTTGGCGACATTTCCGTCAAATTGGCAAAGTTTAAGAAAAGTTGTCAAATTAGCGATATCCTGCCAAATTCGTTGCTCTGAATTTGCAGATCTGAATGAAACATCCTTATCCCGTTTCAATATACTAAATGAAAACACTACAATTGTATTAGAAGATATACCCGCTCTACTCTTTTTCTGTTTCAACAATCGGCTAAATGAATTTATTGGCTAAACACAATATATGAGTTTAGTAGCTAAATACGATATAAGCTTGAAAACTCTTTGCCAAAATAAATGAAATTGATGTACGCAGTCAGCAATTAATATAATTAAAAGAAAAATCAAACCGTTCATACATAAGATATACTTTTATATCCATTTATCCATTTATTTATTATTCAAATCGAAAAAAAATAATAAAAACATTAACAAACTCATTAAATTTAATTGCGATGCCGAACAACATGATTTGTCCTCATAAAATGTTATAATTTATTAACCACTAACAGCACACCAGTTCGTCGTACGGAGTATATAATATAAAGAAACTTATAGTTCGCAATCATGTCCAAATTCTGTTAAAATATTAAATTTATTGCTCCTAAAGAGAAGTTTAAGAATGTATGTTCTCACTATGCAAAATTATCTTCAAGGGCAGATCAAAACATCCTGGCCCATTTTGTAAGCAAATTTTCAGAAGAAAAAAAAGGAATTGAATCAATATATGCAACCCAGTACTAATCATATTGTCGCAGATTAGAAAATATGCCAATGTGTTAGTAGAAGATTACCCGTATTACAATATAAGTCTCAAAAATACTTGCCAAAATAAAAGAGATGACGTAATAAATTGAAAATATCAATAATATCCGTACTCTTTATACCAGAAGGTCGTAATTGATTCCAATATATGCCAATATATATCAAAACATATGTCAATATACCTGTACTACTTATATTCTCGTAGATTAAAGGATATACACGTGTGTTTGTAGAAGATTATTCGTACAACATATAATATGTGAGTTTAAACAATTTTTGTCATAATAAAATAATTGCATAATAACTTGAAAATATCAATAATCCCTGAATCAATAATCCCCGAAAATATCAATAATAATAATTTCTAAACCTGAAGACCGTAATTGATATTATCCAGTCAAAAATGCTATAAGAAAAATCAAATCGTTCTTTTCTAAAATATATTTTTATATCCATTTATTTATTATTCAAATCCAAAAAATAATTATTAAAATTAACAGACAGATTTAATTTAATTGCGTTTCTGAGTAACATGCTATAAGATAGAATCTTATATCATGTTAAATATGTCATGTCTTATATCATAAACTGCGAAATTAAATAACCATTTTGATTTCTTTATACTTCTCATTGTTCCGTAAAATCTTGTTTTAAATAAAATATGGAGATAGATTTCCCCTTTAAATCATGTTTCAAACAGTTCATGTTTTCAGAAAGTGACTAATTAGCGCAAAAAATCTCCCATCAAACTCAGAGATTAAATTTTAATTCACTTTCAAACGATTTTCAAGCGTAAAATCTTGTTTTAAATAAAACATGGAGATAGATTTCCCCTTTAAATCATGTTTCAAACAGTTCATGTTTTCAGAAAGTGACTAATTAGCGCAAAAAATCTCCCATCAAACTCAGAGATTAAATTTTAATTCACTTTCAAACGATTTTCAAGCTTTTAGGAGTTCCGTTTTTCATTAATATCTCGACAACCCCTGGTCTTAGAAACTCGAAACTTGGGCAAAATTTATGGGGGGCTATTTCAAGGCTATCTACCAAATTTCATTAAATTCGGTTCAACCGTTTTCCCGTGATGATGAGACAAACGAAAATTTCGTTTTTTACTAATATCTCGAGAACTACTGGTCGTAAAAACTCAAAACACAGATATAATTTTAAGTGGGGCTATTTCTGGGCTACCCACAAAATTTCATCAAATTCGGTTCAGCCGTTCTCCCGTGATGATGGGACAAACAGACAGACAGACAGACAGACAGACAGACAGACAGATTTTCATTTTTATTTATATAGATTTATGGTGCATAGAACGGCTAACAAAGCTCGAGTCTGGCTGACGCCGGTATTTACAACAACGTGAACTTTTAGGTCAAATACAATAAAGCAGAAGCAAGTTTGATACGAAATGTTGTTGCGGGAGTCTGATACAAAATGTTGTAGCTGTTGGACGGATACGAAAGGGGTTGGGAGCAGATACTCATACGAAAGAGGTTGCAGTTGACTATAAGTACAAGATGCAAGCCACACACGAAAGAGTTATGGCCGTACGGTCAGCAATAAGACGGATACAAGCCTCAGCGTGATGAGCCGAAGATTAAACTGTAAGGTATGTGCTCATTTCCCCAGGTCATAGACATTATCGAAATCTAATTTTGCTGGTCACATATCTCCCATTACTAGAGTAATTAAATGATAGTCGATAATTATGATAAATTGTTGTTAGTGATAAATTGATGTTGTTAATAAATGATATTGTTTAAGTTTTAAATAGTCTAATCTTTTTAATATTAATTAACAATTCTTTTCAGGACTTACACAAAAGGTAAAAATAATTGGAGGGTTATTGCGGCACAACAACGAGCGATGTACGATTTAAATGTTAATTCCACTATTTATTGAATTTACGGCAATGTTAATGTGATTTAAAATAATGAATTTAATAATAAAAGTGTAACTTTAACAATCTTTGTGCCACAAATATAATACTTGTAATTTGCAAAATAGAATTATTGGAGTTGTGAGTTCCAATTTTTCAATGGTACACGTTCAGAAAGAAGTATTAATTACTTCAAGTACTTTGTGAAATACGCAATTAGAGTACTTTCTGAAGTATTAATTCTAAGATTTTAATTTCAGGCAATGTGTTTTGAACTAAAATAATACTATCCTATTTATCAAAAACTATAAATTTATTTATCATCTTTCGTACACTTATTTAGCTTCTGTTCAAATGAAATGGACACTTAATACAAGCAACGATCTATTTATAAAATCATTAAAATGTTCAGATAGGCCTACATAGATGTGATTATTTGTGGTAAAATAAATTATAAACTAAATTAGACGTAGTGATTAAAGAAATTATGAAAACAATTAAATTTTCTGTACTTAATTCCTAAGTTTTAAATGCGTTAGGATTTAGGAAAAGCAAATACAAAATATCCAACTTTTTAAATTTTTGTATGTTAACTGGTACTATTTGAAAGTTATACTGAAATATAATACGCTAATTTTGGAGACTTAAAGATGATTATTTTTTTTATAAAATTTCATTTATATTAACCGTCTCTCTCTCTCCCCCCCCAATTATTATTATTATTTATTAAAATTATAAAACTCCATACGTACCAATTGACAGGATTTACTAATCTAAAGATTTGCGATGCCGATGTGATGACGCTGATGTGAAATCCATTATCCTCTTGTGACTTTAGATTTGAATTAAAATATTTCATCATTCTTAACAATAAATAATATATCATAACACGTGTCGATTGGACACATTTGATATGTCAGCCGCTGGATCGATAGGACTCTTCAAAAACATATTGGCTTTGAGTTGATTCGAAGCGTTAGAAACACAAAGGCGTGGTCTCTTTCGTGCATGACTTACAATCATTTATTATCATTTTCTTCTTATGCTTATTATTTTCTTCTTAGACCTTCTCTTTCAGAGTCTCAAAGCAATGTTTAATAGGCCTCATCATTGTCGATACGCAGTAGTCTCGTCTAGCCTGAAGATAGATTTCCACGCTCACTACTTCCAGTATAATTTGGTTGGCTATATTTTGCAAGACAGGCCACCTCTGGAGCCTCTAGTATCACAGGAACTTCAGAGGCGGCAGATGTCACATAACGGCTCCATAGTCTGTCGTTATGTGACATCTCACATTCATCATTTTTACGGTAGCTGTAGGCATTTTGTTTACAGCAAGTATTATAAATTTTATACCTTTTTCACGTCTACCTCCATTCACCCAAAACCTGGTTCTTTGTGCCAGCCATTCGTGTTTTTCGTGCCCTTGAAATTATAAGATACAAATATTAGTTTCATGTCACCACACTATCAATTATCGGAAAGTGATTAAAAAATATTTTGAAGAGCGGCTCGTCTAAGAACGATGATTTTTGAAACAGTGAAAGTTATATGTGCAATAACTTTGCTATATCATTTTGCTATATTAATGTTCTTGCAATATATAGTTTTTGAGTTCAATATAGGATTTATTGTCATTTTTAGCTGAAAATATTTTGCTGTAAGGTGGCCCCAAAAGTAATTTACTATTTTGTGGCGAATATATTGCTGTTTTTCCTTCTGCCATAACAACATGAGTAAAAATATAATCATATTTCATAGAAAATATACGTGTGGTATAAAACATTCCTAAAGAGAAAGATCACACGGATTGCCAATGTAGTTAAACAAAAACACTGGTAATGCTCTAATACATCTGTCAGTTTGTCTACACGTTTGTCTGTATATGTAACGTAAGAGTTTCTGATAGTCAAGCTGCTCTTATGGCCTTAGGAAAGTCTTCTATGACGTCTTCTCTTGTCTGGGAGTGCTATAATGCACTGTGTAATATTGCTAGCAATAATAAAGTCATACTCTACTGGGTGCCTGGACATTCGGGAATTCCAGGAAATGAGCTGGCTGATGTATTGGCTAGGAAAGGCTCAAGTATTCCTTTTGTTGGTCCTGAGCCGGCTTTGGGTGTTCCCAATGAATTAACTAGAGGAACTGCCTATGACATCTTCAGAAAGCTTCAGTGCAAAAACTGGCGTAATACTAAGGACCAAAGGCAGGCTAAAATTCTCAAATGCAATTGCCCTAGCATACGTCAGAAGGAATTATTCAGGCTCAATAGAACTGGCATCAGAAGGGCTGTCGGGCTCCTTACTGGACACTGCACCCTTAAAAGACACCTTAATATTATGGGTGTCACGAAAGATTCGCTTTGCAGAAGCTGCAAATACAGTGAAGAAACAGCCGTACACATTCTCTGTGAATGTGAGGTGTTTTCCGCATATAGGTTCGAGCACTTGGGTCGACATGTGATCGAGCCCTGGGAGTTGTATGACATTCCTGTCAAGTGCCTGCTGATTTTTGCTTCGGCTACTGGTCTCTTTTCTTAAGGACCTTCGCCTGTTGGGGTAGTACAATAGACCTCTGGTCGATGTACTGGGCTCTTCTGGAGCCACCCACCTTCATGTCATTCAACGTAAGAGTTCTTTTCACATATGCGAAAAAATCTGATGTAGGCAGTTCACGACATTTCGACATATAATACGATGAATTTGCTTCTTTCACCATGAAAAACTAATGTATAAGATCCACGACACTGTTTTTAACGTTGAATTGTACATTTGGCGCATTTTCGGATGACAACATTAAAACAATTTCGTAGTTCCCAATAAACTTATATTTCACGAAACTCTGAATTGACAATTATCAATATTAACAGCATCCTCAATAAGTAATACAGTCCATATATTAAAATATTTTAATAATTCATTCAGCAATTTGGCTTAATTTTCATTAACTTGGGAGCTATTTTTCCAATTTTTACGAAATTTTCGTCAATCTGGGGCTAGATTATTCTCTAAGTTTGCCAAATGTACCACCAAACGTTACAAACAAACGGAACGAACAGCATTTCCTATATACTAGAAGGTATGCCAGTTGTATGATGGAATTCAAAATTTGCAAAATATTACCTTCCATTAACGTCAATTTTATAAATTTGGCAACATTTAAAAAGTTCTCCAAGTTGGCGATATCCCGTCAAATTCGTCACCAAATTTTACGATAAACATTACGAATGGACTGAAGGTTATTCTTATAGTAGACTTGCAGTATACCCGTTCTTCGTACGGAATATATAATAAAGAAATTAAAACTTCAATTATGTGCATATTAATTTAATACTCTAGATGCCATTGTTGTTCTAAACACTTTATTAAAATATTTAATTTTATTCTCCTAAAAATATGTATAAGAATTTCTCTTCGTGCTATACAAAATTATCTTCACAGGTAGATCTGAGAAAAAAACATCCTGGTCCCGTTTGTAAACACATTTACAAAAAACTATTATTTAATTCCCACAAAGCGACAGAGATTATCAAGGAAATTGAACGTAATTTTGCAAAATATTGAATTTTCATACATTAGGAATCATTTTCATTAATTTAGTATCATTTTATCAATTCGGCTATATTTTCATTAATTTGACGGCATTTTAAAAATCGCCAAATTTTTTAGAAAATGGGACAGTTGGACTAAGTGACAAACGCTACCGAAACATCATTACAATACTATCATCTTTCAAAACGCAATTAATATCATTGATTTGCTGCCATTGTTTTCAAGTTGATGACAGTTTTATTAATTTGGCGATATTTTCGTTAATTTGGCGATATTTGAGCAATGTGGCCACATTTTAAAAGGCCGCTAAATTTGGTGTCAAGTAGAAGTTAAAACTACCGAAACACCATTACAATACTATCCCTTTTCAAAACAAAATTTATTTAATTAATTTGGCGATATTTTTATCAATTTGGGGACATTTTTATCAATTTGGCAACAGTTTTAGCGATTCGACGACATTTTCATCAATTTCGCAACATTAAAGAAAAGCCCATCAAATATCTCGCCAAGCGTTACAGGGACTGACGGACGTAATCATTTATATTTTAGTTGATTAGAAGATTATACCCATGTATTAAAATATATACCCGAACTACAATAGATGGATTTTAAAATGTTTCCCCAAAATAAAACAGATTGTATAAGAATGTGAAAATAACAATAATCTAAACTCGTTAAACCCAAAGGCCGTAATGATATATATGATCCAATCAAAAATGCAATTCCAATAAACATGTATTTATATATGTATTTCTTTATTATTTAAATCGAAACATATTTACTGTTGTAATAACTCATTGGGTTTAATTCCGTTTCTTAGCAACATTATATATATATATTTTTTCAAATAAACTCCCTGGGTTTAATTCCGTCGTTTAGCAACATTACACCATTTTTTTTTTCAAATAATTTTGCGGAACAAATGTCGTTTTGCATAATACTATCTGAATGGAAAGTTTAATAGTGCGTTTTTTATTAATATCTTCTAATATCTAATATTAATAACCCCTGGTCTTAAAAACTCGAAATCTAGACTAAATTTTAAGTGGGGCTATTTTAAGTCTATCCCGAAAATGTCATTCAATTCGGTGCAGTCGTTCTCCCGTGGCGATGAGACGAATATACACACAAACATATCCACAAATAAACACACAGACAGATTTTCAATTTTATTTATATAGATTATTAGCAGTATACCCGTTCTTTGTACGGAAAATATAATATAAAGAAACTTAATATTCACAGTTATGTGTAAATTCCTATAGTATTCTAAATGACTTTGTTATTCAAAATATTCTATTAAAATCTTTTAATTTTTTTTAAAAATGTAAAAGAACAACTGAACTCGATATACAAAATATATGAAGAATAAAGCAACCTGGTTCAATTTGTAAGCAGATTTAGAAAAATATTTTTTAATTCTCACAAAACGACAGAGATTATCTAAGAAATCGTACTTAATTATGCATAACATTGAATTTTCATCAATTCGGTGTTATTTTGGTAAATGATAAATTTAATGTCATTTAATTAATTTGCCGGCAATTTCGTTGATTTGGCGACCTTTTAAAAATTTCCAAATTTATCGTCAATTAGGGCTGTCGAACTGATAGTCCCACTTGGCGACAAATTGACGAAATATCATCACAATACTATCCCCTAACAAAACACAATTAATTTCATATATTTAGTGCAATTTTATCAATTTCAAGTTAATTTTATGGATTTACAAACACTTTTATAATTTGGCGGCATTTGGAAAATTCGCTAAATATGTTACAAATGCTACCGAAACATCATTTCAGTACACTCTTCTAACAAAACGTAATTAATTTCATTGATTCAGTGTCGTTTTTTTTATCAATTTGGCGACATTTCCGTTAATTTCTCAACATTTAAGAAAAGTTGCCAAGTTTTCAATATGCCACAATACTCGTAGATCTGATATTGCAGATCTGAAGAAGAAAACTGAATCTAGAAGAACAATAAAACATCCCATTTGATTTTATTGCGTTGCTGCGCAACATGATATAAGAAAGAATCTTCCTCATTAAATGCTGATAATTGAATAACCATTTTGATTTTTTTATACTTTTCATTGTCGAATAAGAGCCTGTGAAAAATAAACCATAGAGATAGTGTTTCCATTTAAATTCATATTTCAAACCTGCGATTTTCAAAAGTGATTAATAACCGCAATAAACTCCCACCAAACTCAGCGATAGAATTTTAATTTACTTTCACGTTTTAAATAAACGATTTCCAATCTTTTTCGTTTGGAGGAACCAGGTAGTTAGAGAGTAGAACCCCTAGGAAAAAGTTTCATTTTCCATTAATATCTCAACAACCAATGGCCTTAGAAACTCGAAACATAGAATAATTTTAAGTGGGGTTATTTCAAGGCTACCCACAAAATCCATTAAATTCGGTTCAGTCGTTCTCCCGTGATGATGAGACAAATGAAAGTTTTGTTTTTCATTAATATCTCGAGAACCCCTGGTCTTAGGAAATCGAAACATAGTATACATTTTATGTGGAGCTATTTCAAGCCTATCCACAAAATTTATCAAATTCAGTTCAGTCGTTCTTCCGTGATGATGGGGCAAACAAACAAAGAGACAGATTTTCAATTTTATTTATATAGACTAGCAGCATACCCGTTCTTCGTACGGAGTATATAATATAAAGAAATTTATAATTCGCAATCATGTGCAAATTCTGTTAAAATATTAAATTTATTGCTCATAAAGAGAAGTTTAAGAATATCTGTTCTCACTATGCAAAATTATCTTCACGGGCAGATCTGAAGAATAAAAAATCCTGGCCCCTTTTGTAAGCAAATTAAAAAAAAAAAACGGAATTGAATCAATATATGCAACCCCGTACTACTTATATTGTCGCAGATTAGAAAATATGCCAGTGTGTTAGTAGAAGCTTACCCGTATTGCAATATGAGTCTCAAAAATATTTGCCAAAATAAAAGAGATGACGTAAAAAATTGAAAGTATCAAAAATCTCCGCAATCTTAATACCAGAAGGACGTAATTGATTCCAATATATGCCAATATATATCAAAATATATGCCAATATACCTGCACTACTTATATTCTCGTAGATTAGAAGATATACCCATGCATTTGTAGAAGATTACTCGTACAACGTACTATATATGAGTTTCAACATTTTTCGTCATAATAAAACAATTCCACAATAATTTGAAAATATCAGTAATCCCTGAATCAACAGTCCCCGAAAATATCAATAATAATGATGTTTAAAACTGAAGACCGTAATTGATATTATCCAGTCAAAATTTCAATGTCAATGAAATTTATTTTATATACATATTTTTATTATTCAAATCGGAAAAGATTTAATAAAAATCGTATGCCGCATAACATATTGGATCCGTTGCTAAGCGACATGATATCATTTGCTTTAAATAAAATGATGGAAATCATATCATCTGAATAATGCCATGGAAGGTTTGGCGACATTTTCGTCGATTTAGCGATAACTTAAAAAATCGCCAAATTTATCGCCAAGTGGGACTGTAGAACTGATAGTCCCATTTTGCGACAAATTGACGAAACATCATCACAATACTATCCCCTAACAAAACATAACTAATTTGATTTATTAAGCGCGATTTTATCAATTTCATGATATTTTTATGGATTTAGAAATATTTTTATCAATTTGGTGATATTAAAAAAATTCCTTAAATGTGTTACTAAGTAGGATGGATGGACTGACCGACAAATGCTACAGAAACATCATTTCAGTACTTTATTCTAAAAAAGAAATTTAATTTTATTGATTTGGGTCATTTTTATCAATTTGGAGACATTTCCACTAATTTGGTAAAGTTTAAGACATGTTACCAAGTTATTTAGAGATATTCCTCTAAATTCGTAGCTCTAAGTTTGTATATACTAAATGAAAACACTAAAATTGTATTAGAAGATACATACACCCGTTCTACTCTTTTTCTGCTTCAACAATCGGCAAAATGCATTTATTGAGTAAACACAATATATGAGTTTATTAGCTAAACACAATATATGAGCTTGAAACCTCTTTTCTAAAATAAATAAAAGTGATGTACGCTGTCCGCAATATATATAATTAAAAGAACAATCAAACCGTTCATTTATAAAATATATTTTTACATCCATTTATTTATTATACAAATAGAAAAAATAATAATAAATATTACAAACACATTTAATTTCATTCCGTTGCCGAGCAACAGGATATAAGATAGAATCTTCCTCATAAAATGCGAAATTATATAGCCATTTTGATTCCTTTATACTTTACATCGTTAAACTTGTGAAAGATGAACCATGGAGGTAGATTTTTCCATTTAAATTCATGTTTCAAACAATTCATGCCTTCCTATAGTGACTAATTAATGCAAAAATCCTGCACCAAACTCGGAAATAAAGTTTTATTTCATTTTGGCGTTTTAAACAAACGATTTTCATCCTTTCCGTTTGGATAAACCACGGAGTTGGAGAGTAGATCTCCTAAGAAAAAGTTCCGTTTCTCATTAATATCTCAACAACCCCTGGTCTTAGAAACTCGAAACTTGGACAAAATTTATGGGGGCTATTTCAAGACTATCCACAAAATTTCATTAAATTCGGTTCAGCCGTTTTCCCGTGATGATGAGACAAATGAAAATTTCGTTTTTTACTAATATCTCGAGAACCACTGGTCGTAGAAACTCAAAACATGGACTAAATTTTAAGTGGGGCTATATCTAAGCTACCCACAAAATTTCATCAAATTCGGTTCAGCCGTTCTCCCGTGATGATGGGACAAACAGACAGACAGACAGACAGACAGACAGACAGATTTTCAATTTTATTTATATAGATTAGCAGCATACCCATTCTTCGTACGGAATATATAATGTAAAGAAACTTAAAATTCACAATCCTGTGCAAATTCATATAGTATATTAAATGACATTTTTAATCAAAATATTATGTTAAAATATTTAATATAATGCTTCTAAAAAGAAATTTAAGAATCTCTGTTCTCACAATACAAAATTATCTTCTCCAGGAAGATCTAAAGAATTAAATATACTGGTCCCGCATGTAAGCAAATTTAGAATTGAATCAATATATGCAAAATAAAAGCGTTAAAATTGTATGGAACCCATACTACTTATACAGGGGAATATTAGGAGATATAACATGTAGATTACATGTATAAATTGAAAATATCAATAAATCAGTAATCTTCAAACCTGAAGACAGTAAGTGATTCCAATATATGCAAAAATGAAAGTGCTAAAATTGTTTGGGAAAATACACCAGTACTACTTATAATGTCGTAGATTAGAATATATGTCCTAATGTTAGTAGAAGATTACCCGTATTACACTATGAGTCTCAAAAATCTTTGTCAAAATAAAACAGATTACGTAATAAATTGAAAATATCATTAATCCCCGTTATCTTCATGCCAGAAGGCAGTATTTGATTCCAATATATGGCAATATACCTGTAATACTTATATTCTCGTAAATTAGAGGAACCCGTGCATTTGTAGACGATTACTCGTACAACGTACAATATATGACTTTCAACAATTTTTGCCATAATAATGCAATGGCATAATAACTTGAAAATATCAATAATCTCTGAATCAATATTTCCCAAAAATATCAATAATAATAATGTTTAAACCTGAAGACCGTAATTGATATTATCCAGTTAAAATGCAATGGCAATGAAATTTATTTTATATACATATCTTCATTATTCAAATCGGAAAAAATTTAATAAAAATCATCTGCCGCATAAACACATTGGATTTAAATCCGTTGTTAAGCGACATGATATCATTTGCTTCAAATATATTGGTGGACAAAATATCGTATAAATAATGCTATCTCTACAGAAGGTTCGGCGACATTTAAAAAAAATCCAAATTTATCGCCAATTGGGACTGTAGAACTGGCAGTCCAGCTTGCCGACAAATTGATGAAACATCATCACAATACTATCCCTTAACAAAACACAATTAATTTCATTTATTTAGCGGAATTTTATTAATTTCAATTAATTTTTATGGATTTATAAACATTTTTATCAACTTGGTAATATTTTAAAAATTCGTTAAATGTGTTACTAAGTAGGACTGTTGGACTGAGAGACAAATGCTAACGAAACATCATTTCAGTACTCTCTTCTAACAAAACAAAATAAATTTCATTGATTTGCATCGTTTTTAACAATTTGGCGACATTTTCGTCACTTGGCAACGTTTAGGAAAAGTTGCCAAATAAGCGGTATCCTGCCAAATTCGTAGCTCTGAATTTTCAGATCTTAATAAAACATCCTGATACTGTTCGAATATGCTAAATGGAAACACTAAAATTGTATTAGAATATATACCCGTTCTACGCTTTTTCTGTTTCAACAATCGGCTAAATGAATTTATTGGCTGAACACAAAATATGAGTTTAATAGCTAAACACAATATATAAGCTTGAAAACTCTTTGCCAAAATAAATTAAAGTAATGCACGCAGTCCGCAATTAGTATAATTTAAAGAAAAATCAAACCGTTCATTTAATTGCGTTGTCAAGCATCATGATATAAGATAGAATATTCCTCAAGAAATGCTATTAATTAAATAACCATTTTGATTTCTTGATACTTTTCATTGTTGAGTAAAACTTGTGAAAAATAAACCATGATAGATTTTCCATTTAAATTCATGTTTCAAACAATTCATGTTTTCAGAAAGTGACTAATAAGTGCAAAAATATCCCACCAAATTCAGAGATAAAGTTTTAATTCAATTTCACGATTTAAACAAACGATTTCCAACCTTCCCCTTTGGAGGAACCACGGAGTTATAGAGTAAAACTCCTAGGAAAAAGTTTCGTTTTTCATTAGTATTCCGATAATCCCTGGTCTTAGAAACTCGAATATTGGACTAAATTTTAAGTGGGGCTATTTCAAAGCTACCCACTAAATTTCATGAAATTCGGTTCAGCCATTCACCCGTGATGATGGGACAAACAAACACACAGACAGACAGACAGACATATTTTCAATTTTATTTATTTAGACTAGCAGAATACCCTTTCATCGTACGGAGTATATAACATAAAGAAACTTATAATTCACAATCATGTGCAAATTCTGTTAAAATATTAAATTTATTGCTCCTAAAGAGAAATTTAAGAGTATCTGCTCTCACTATGCAAAATTATCTTCACGGAAGATCTGTAGACTAAAACATCCTGGACCCTTTTGAAAGCAAATATACAAAAATATGAAATTGAATCAATATATACAAAATAAAAGCGCTAAAATTGTAGGGGATCCTTACTACTTATATACTCGAATATTAGAAGATATAACCTGTATTAGTAGATTACATGTATAAATTGAAAATATCAATAAATCCGTAATTGATTCCAATATATGCCAGAATGAAAACACTAAAATTATATAGGAATACACGGAATATACAGAGTGTATATAAATTGTTATGACACAATAAGAGGGGTGATAGTACCCACCAAGACGAACAATATATACAATGGAACCTAGGGAGCCTATATATATATATATATATATATGTGTAGAGTGCATGTAAATTGTTATGACACAATAAGAGGGGTGGGCCAACGGCCGTACCGTGCTGAAAACACCGGTTCTCGTTAGATCACCGAAGTGAAGCAGCATCGGGCGCGGTTAGTATTTGGTGGGTGACCACCTCGGAACGCCGCGTGCTGTTGGCCATCTCGGGTGCGGTATCCCCGTGGTTTGCGCGCTAGATTTGCACGCTGCCACAAATGCCGCCGTGTTCATGCGGAGTACGATCACGTTAAACATGTGGGTCCGTAAGTCCTTCCGAGAGGTTGGTGGTAGGGGAAGGAGGGTACGGTCCCTGTGGATGCCTCCCCCACTGGGTTCCGGTCTAAATTGGGTGGCACTTCCCGGCCGTCCATACAGTTACCTTACACCTTTCTGGTAGGTCGGACGGTCTGGGTCTCAACAACAACAACAACAATAAGAGGGGTGATAATACCCACCAAGACGAACAATATTTACAATGGAACCAATGGAACCTATATATATATATATCCCGTACTACTTATATTGTCGCAGATTAGAAAATATGTCTGTGTATTAGTAGAAAATTACTCGTATTACAATATGAGTCTCAAAAATCTTTGCCAAAATAAAACAGTTGACGTATTAAATTGAAAATATCAATAATCCCCGCAATCTTAATACCAGAAGGTCGTAATTGATTCCAATATATGTCACTATACATCCAAATATATGCCAATATACCTGTAGTACTTATATTCTCGTAGATTAGAAGATACACCCTTGTGCATTTGTAGAAGATTACTCGTACAACGTACCATATATGAGTTTCAACAATTTTTGTCATAATGAAACAATGGCATGTTAACTTGAAAATATCAATAATCCTTGAATCAACAGTCCCCGACAATATCAATAATAATAATGTTTAAACCTGAAGACCGTAATTGATATTATATTGTCAAAAATGTCATATAAATGAAATTTATTTTATATACATATTTTTATTATTCAAATCGAAAACAATTTAATAAAAATCGTATGCCGCATAAACACATTGGATTCACATCCGTTGCTAAACGACATGATATCATTTGCTTGAAATGAATTGATGGAACTCATATCGTCTTAATAATGCTATCTCCATGGAAGGTTTGGCGACATTTTCGTCAATTTAGCGACAATTTAAAAAATCACCAAATTTATCGCCTAGTGGGACTATAGAACTGACAGTCTCATTTTGCTACAAATTGACGAAACATCATCATAATACTATCCCCTAACAAAATACAATTAATTTCATTTTTTAAGGGTAATTTTATCAATTTTATGATATTTTTATGGATTTATAAACATTTTTATCAATTTGGTGACATTTTAAAAATTCGCTAAATGTGTTACTAAGTAGGATGTATAGACTGACCGACAAATGCTACCTAAATATCATTTCAGTACTTTCTTCTAAAAAAAGCCAATTTAGTTTCATTGAATTGAGTCGTTTTTATCAATTTGAAGATATTTCCGTCAATAATTTCCGTTAGCGATATTCCGCGAAATTCGTAGCATTTGCAGATCTGGAGAATAAAACATCCTGATCCCGTTTGTATATACTAAATGAAAACACTAAAATTTTATTAGAAGATATACCCGTTCTACTTTTTTTCTGTTTCAATAATCGGCTAAATGAATTTATAGGGCAAACACAATATATGAGTTCATTAGCTAAACACAATATTTAAGCTTGAAAACTCTTGCCAAAATAAATGAAAGTGATGTACGTAGTCCGCAATTAATATAATTAAAAGAAAACTCAAATCGTTCATTTATAAAATATATTTTTACATCAAATTTATTTATTATTCAAATAGAAAAAAAATAATAAATATTAATAAACACATTTAATTTAATTGCGTTGCTGACCAACATGATATAAGATAGAATCTTCCTCATAAAATTCGAAATTACGTAACCATTTTGATTTCTTTATACTTTTCATTGTTGATGTTGTTGTTGATGTTGAGACCCAGACCGTCGAACCTACCAGAAAGGTATAAGGTAACCGTTTGGACGACCGGGAAGTGCCACCCAATTTAGACCGGAACCCAGTGGGGGAGGCATCCACAGGGACCGTACCCTCTTTCCTCTACCGCCAACCTCTCGAAAGGACTTACGGACCCACATGTTTAACGTGATCGTACTCCGCATGAACATGGCGGCAGTTGTGGCAGCACGCAAATACTTTTCATTGTTGAGTAAAAGCTTGTGAAAATAAACCATGGAGATAGATTCTCCATTTAAATTCATGTTTCAAACAATTCATGCTTTCAGATATTGACTATTTAGCGCAAAAATCCTTCACCAAACTCAGATACAAAGTTGTAATTCACTTTGACGTTTCAAGCAAATGATTTTCAACCTTTTCGTTTGGAAAAACCACGGAGTTAGAGAGTAGAACTCCTAGGAAAAACTTCCATTTTCCATTAATATCTCGACAACCCCTGGTCTTAGAAACCCAAAACTTGGACAAAATTTATGGGGGGCTATTTCAAGGCTATCCACAAAATTTCATTAAATTCGATTTAGCGGTTCTCTTCTGATGAGACAAACGAAAGTTTCGATTTTTACTAATATCTCGAGAACCACTGATCGCAGAACCTCAAAACATGGTCTCAATTTTAAGTTTGGCCATTTCTAGGCTGCCTATAAAATTTCATCAAATTCGGTACAGGCGTTCTCCCGTGATGATGGGACAAACAAACAGACAGGCAGATTTTTAATTTTATTTACATAGACTAGCAGCATACCCGTTCTTCGTACGGAGTATATAATATAAAGAAACTTGAAATTCATAATCATGCCCAAATTCTTATAGTATACTAATTGACATGTTTAATCAAAATATTATGTTAAAATATTTAATATAATGCTCCTAAAAAGAAGTTTAAGAATCTCTGTTCTCGCTATATAAAATTATCTTCATCGACATATCTGAAGAATAAAACATCTTGGACCCCTTATGTAAGCAAATATAAAAAAAAATATGGAATTGAATCAATATATGCAAAATAAAAGCGTTAAAATTGTATGGGACCCGTACTAATTATATACGCGAATATTAGAAAATATAACCTGTATTAGTAGATTACATGTATAAATTGAAAATACCAATAAACCCGTCATCTTTAAATCTGAAGACAGTCATTTATTCCAATATATGTCAAAATTAAAGTGCTAAAATTATATGGGAAGATATACACGTACTACTTATAATGTCCGATTATTAGTAGAAGATTACCCGTTTTGCAATATGAGTCACAAATGATTTTTGGTAAAATACAACAGACGACGTAATAAATTGAATATATAATTAATCCCCTTAATCTTCATACCAGAAGACTGTACTTGATTCCAATATATATGCCAATATATGTCAAAATATATGCCAATATACCTGTACTACTTATATTCTCGTAGGTTAGAAGATATACCCGTGCATTCCTAGAAGATTACTCGTACAACGTACAATATGCGTGTGTCAGCAATTTTTGCCGCAATAAAACAATGGCGTAATAACTTAAAAATATCAATAATCCCTGAATCAATAATTCCGGAAAATATCAATAATAATAATGTTTAAACCTGAAGAGCATAATTGATATTATCCAGTCCAAAATGAAATGGCAATGAAATTTATTTTATATACATATCTTCATTATTCAAATCGGAAAGGATTTAATAAAAATCGTCTGCCGCATAAACACATTGGATTTAAATCCGTTGCTAAGCGACATGATAACATTTGCTTCAAATAAATTGGTAGAAAAAATATCATCTAAATAGTTATATTTCTATGGAACATTTGGCGACAGTTTCGTCAAATTAGCGACATTTTAAAAAATTTATCGCCAAGTGGGACTGTAGAACTGGCAGTTCCACTTTGCGACAAATTGACGAAATATCATCACAATACTATCCCCTAACAAAAAACAATTAATATCATTTATGTAGCGCAATTTTATCAATTTCAAGATATTTTTATAGATTTGAAAACATTTTTATCAATTTGGTGACATTTTAAAAATTCGCTAAATGTATTACTAAGTAGGATGGTTGGTCTGACAGATAAATGCTAACCAAACATCATTTCAGTACTCTCTTCTAACAAACCAAAAAAAAATTTCATTGATATGTAGAAGACCCAAGCCACACGACCAACCCGAAGGTTTATGGCAGCTGTTTGTGTGTCGTTTATATCAATTTGGCGACATTTCCGTCAATTTGGCAAAGTTTAAGAAAAGTTGTCAAATTAGCGATATCCCTCCAAATTCGTAGCTTTGAATTTGCAGATCTGAATGAAACATTCTTATCCCGTTTCAATATACTAAATGAAAACACTACAGTTGTATTAGAAGATATACCCGCTCTACTCTTTTTCTGTTTCAACAATCGGCTATATGAATTTATTGGCTAAACACAATATATGAGTTTAGTAGCTAAATACGATATAAGCTTGAAAACTCTTTGCCAAAATAAATGAAATTGATGTACGCAGTCAGCAATTAATATAATTAAAAGAAAAATCAAACCGTCCATTCATAAGATATACTTTTATATCCATTTATCCATTTATTTATTATTTAAGTCGAAAAAAAATAATAAAAACATTAACAAACACATTTAATTTAATTGCGATGCCGAGCAACATGATATATCCTCCTAAAATGTTAAAATTTATTAACCACTAACAGCACACCCGTTATTCGTACGGAGTGTATAATTTAAAGAAACTTAAAGTTCGCAATCATGTGCAAATTCTGTTAAAATATTAAATTTATTGCTCCTAAAGAGAAGTTTAAGAATATATGTTCTCACTATGCAAAATTATCTTCACGATCAGATCTGAAGAATAAAACATCCTGCTCCCTTTTGTAAGCAAATTTACAGAAGAAAAAATAGGAATTGAATGAATATATGCAACCCCGTACTAATTATATTGTCGCAGATCAGAAAATATGCCAATGTGTTAGTAGAAGATTACCCGTATTACAATATGCGTCTCAAAAATATTTGCCAAAATAAAAGAGATGACGTAATAAATTGAAAACATCAATAATATCCGTACTCTTCATACCAGAAGGTCGTAATTGATTCCAATATATGCCAATATATATCAAAACATATGTCAATATACCTGTACTACTTATATTCTCGTAGATTAAAAGATATACACGTGTATTTGTAGAAGATTCGTACAACATACAATATATGAGTTTAAACAATTTTTGTCATAATAAAATAATTGCATAATAACTTGAAAATATCAATAATCCTTGAATCAATAATCCCCGAAAATATAAATAATAATAATTTTTAAACCTGAAGAACGTAATTGATATTATCCAGTCAAAAATGCTATAAGAAAAATCAAATCGTTCTTTTCTAAAATATATTTTTATATCCATTTATTTATTATTCAAATCGAAAAAATAATTATTAAAATTAACAGACAGATTTAATTTAATTGCGTTTCTGAGTAACATGATATAAGATAGAATCTTATAACATGTTAAATATGTCATGTCTTATAACATAAACTGCGAAATTAAATAACGATTTTGATTTCTCTATACTTCTCATTGTTCCGTAAAAGCTTGTTTTAAATAAACCATGAACCATGGAGATAGATTTCCCCTTTAAATCATGTTTCAAACAATTCATGTTTTCAGAAAGTGACTAATTAACGCAAAAAATCTCCCATCAAACTCAGAGATTAAATTTTAATTCACTTTCAAACGATTTTCAAGCTTTTCGTTTGGATAAACCACGGAGTTAGGGAGTAGAACTCCTAGGAAAAAGTTCCGTTTTTCATTAATATCTCGACAACCCCAGGTCTTAGAAACTCGAAACTTGGACAAAATTTATGGGGAGATATTTCAAGGCTATTCACCAAATTTCATTAAATTCGGTTCAGCCGTTTTTCCGTGACGATGAGACAAACGAAAATTTTGTTTTTTACTAATATCTCGAGAACCACTGGTCGTAAAAACTCAAAACACGGATATAATTTTAAGTGGGGCTATTTCTGGGCTACCCACAAAATTTCATCAAATTCGGTTCAGCCGTTCTCCCGTGATGGTGTGACAAACAGACAGACAGACAGACAGACAGACAGACAGACAGACAGACAGATTTTCATTTTTATATATATAGATTATATTCTTCCCAATATGCATTGAATTTTCATCTATTCGTCGTCATTTTCATTGATTTAGTGTCATTTTTATCAATTTGGCGACAATGTTTTCAATTTGCTAACATATTTTAGTCAATTTTGCAACATTAAAAAAACTTGCCACTTTGGTGATATTCCGACAATGTTTCGCCCAGCGTTTCGGATGTAGAAATAGGTTATTCTTATAATAGATTTTTATATGCTTTCCAAGTTTTTGAAATATCATACACTAGTCGCCATTTCTTTGGTTTAGCTTCATTTTTATCAATTTGGCGATATTTTTGTTAATTTGAAAAGATTAAGAAGTTGCTAACTTGGCGATATTCCATCAACTTGGAGACGTTTTAATGTTGTTAAATTGACGAAAATGTTGCAAAAGTCATAAAAATGTTGCCAAATTGATAAAATCGATGTTAATGAGGGGGATGTGATATTTAGCAAATTTGCAATTCCTTCATACAACGGACATTCCTTGTAGTATATAAGAAATGCTCTTCTCCCTGTTTGTCTGTAACGCTTAACGATGTATTTGACGAACTTGGGAATATCGCCAACTTGGCAATATTTTACCTAGATTGACAAAAATGTCCTCAAAATTGCAAGAATCACTACAAGTTAAGGAAAATAAAACCAAATGGATGACTTATTTAAACTATTTTAACATATGAACTATTTTACTTATTGAGAATTTTTACTTATTGAGAATTACTTCGAGATTGTCACCCGGAATAGCGCCAAATGTACAATTCTGCATCACTTTAGTACTCTGCCGTTGATCGTATACATCATCTTTTTCTTCTGTTAAAGAAGTAAATCCATTGCATTATATAAGAAAATTCATGTGTTGCTCTCATCAGATTTTTTATAAGTGTGAAAGCAGTTCAATCTTTCCATTTTTAAAAATAAAAATTGCATTTAAAATAAAAATAGCAGAACGCTTTGTATATTGACTAAATAAAATAATCTTAAATTTGCGCATAAAATATAAAGTGGCAACAAAAAATCTAGTATCTGTTACATTAACTTATTGGGGAATGTTCGTCATCATACTATCAAACCATATTGATGGCAAATTAGATATAATTTCAAATAAATATTCGATGTCTTATTTTGCACCACAAAAATTGAATCAAAGTAGAAAATAAATTTGAGTCTGTAGGAAAAGTTGTATTCTAACCTCATAATTTTTTTATTTTATCTCTCTCTCTCTCTCTTCATATAAATTAAATTTTAATATTATTTACACAGCAATAATTATCACGGTACTGAATTTCTGCCTCATTGGGTTAATTGCTTTATTTCATCCCCAATAACATTTAACGTTAATATGCAAACCCGGCGTTTTTCAGTAAATGAGGGACTTGAGTTTAAAAGTTCATACATTATACTCTTAAACATTAGTACAACACTTAATATAATCAGGGTGCTATTTAATCCCACTGCTAACATGAAAAGTTAAAATATATACACATGCTACAGAACACACTTTCAAAACTCCGCTCATCATAAGCTCTCCCAGATACTTAATAAGGCACAAACATTTCCCATAAATTCATATAACAATAAGTAATTTTCATATAATCTTCCATAAACCTTGATTTAAGCTCATTAACTGTCTCTCAGGTGTTTAAGATGCTGTCATTTCGGTAAGGATGCACAAATGTTTCACGGTCTTTCCCTGTGGACAAACTGCTTAGCGAAGATGGGAATGTAGGTGACTGATGTGATTCAGATAAAGAACAGAATGCCTTAATTATGCATAGGTTTTGTTGTTTTTATACATATTACTTTCCTTATATACATAATGTATAAGGAAAGTATTGTCGAAAATTCGAATTCGAGTTTTCGACGGGAGAGCACGTTTCAAGCACCCCTGATCACGAATCAAACATTTTTGAAGTGATGTCTGTGTGTGTGTGTGTGTGTGTGTGTGAAAGTATGTGTGTGTGTGTGTGTGTCAGTGGGTCTGTGGAGACGATAACTGACGAACGAATGGACCGATTCGAACGAAATTTGGAACAAAAATCACAATCCGTAAACACTGGAAGCCTATTGTTTTTAAACGTAATCGAATGTTCAGAACCCCAATAAATTTTCGAGGGAAATTTTGAAAAAATCGTCAAAAAATCAAAACCGCTAATAAAGTTACGCAAATAGACATTTCTTATGTAATTTTTCATTAGAAAACGATTAACATAAAATTTAAAACGCTAACATGAACTGTTCTCGAGATATTTCACATTTTTCTAAAAAATTATCAAAAAGTCATATAAAATAAAAAAAAATATATTTCCTATTGAGGAACATGTTCACTTTTCATATGTAATACCATGCGATAAATTAGGTGACATCATTCTCGTGGATCTAGCTCGTTCCATTCATGAGAAAAGATACTTCGAGTAATACTTTTGCATTTGAACGCCAATAGTCATTTATCTGTTATAAGAATAACTTATTTCTCCGTCAGTAAAGTTTGGCGAGATTTTGGCTGCGAATTTGACGGAATGTCGCCAACTTGGCGACTTTTTGAAATGTTGTCAAATTAACGAAAATCTCGCCAAATGGATTAAAATGACGCTAAATCAATGAAAATGACGACTAATTGTCGAAAATTCAATATCTTGTTAAGAATATAAGTATCTACTATAAGAAAAATCTATTTTTTGTACTGTAAAAGTAGTAAATTCATTGCATTATATAAGGAAAGTCATGTGTTGCCCACATCAGATTTTTTTAATAATTACATTTAACTAATCCCAGAAATGGGGAAAACATATGCAAATATTAACACAGTTTTCAGCTATAAAAACTAATTTTTACTAATCATTTCAGGGACACATGCGAAAAAAGCCACTATATTATTTGGACAAAAAGAAAATTTGACTATGCTGCAACAGAGGGGACCATATTCAAGAAAAGTTTTTAAGAGTTTCCTCATATAATTACGGTGCTTCCTAAGAAAACCTTAAAAACCTAAAAAAAAATTATCCTGTTAATACAGCCTGAACGAAGCTGTTTTATGTAAAATATGTAAACGAATTAAAAATGTATTTGGTTGTATAAAATTTCACTCACAAATACGCTTTTTGACATTGAATCTTTTTGTAAGTTTATTCTTATATACTCTTAGAAAATGAGTGTTTTCTTTGTCTAAATTTACAGATTATGGAGACAAAAAAAAAGAAAGAAAAGACGAATTTGGAAAAAAAAAAAAATTTGCTGCCCCTATCAGATTTTTTTGTATGATTAAAGCTTGGAATAATTATAAATGTGGACTTTATTTCCGCGCCAATGGCTATAAGACGGGTTGCTTGCTGTGCAAATCCTCACAAATCTAGAGGACTATCTCGCTCTCTCTAGAGATAGAGAAAAAGTCAATTACAAAGGTGTAGAGCGTTGCCAAATTAGTATAAAAATTAGTTTGTCTGACAGAAAAAGCTGCAAATAATTGTCGAAACATATTTTTAAACTCACAGTTGTTTAACAAAAGATTTAATACATTTAGTTTCAATGCTAACTGTTTCATTTGACAGACAATTGGTCGATAAACATCATCGTAATTGAAGCCAGAAAAATAAGTAATTTAATTTGAGGTTGAAAGAACTTTCTATCTGTAGTATTGTATCTTTATGCTATGTGTTTATCACTTCGTTGTATTTTTTTCGATTTTAAAAGTCATGTTTACAATGTTTAGTAATAAACAATACTGCGAAATGATCCTTACTTTTGAAAAATATAACCGGAATTCCAGTGCAACCGAACGATTATATGCATAGCGTTTCTCAATGTAAGACGTCCCATTCGTCTGAATACGTTAGCGTTATTTTATATGGAAGAATTTAGAGTCTATTCCCTAGATTTCAAAATTCTTTTCAGTTTTTCCTGCATTTTTATATTACTTTACAACGTTCTACAACTGTGAAATTAACTTGTCTCTCTATGTCTAAAAGGGAGTGAGATAGTCCCCGTCCCACCATAAGAATGTGGTCAGTTCACCCAAAGTTGTCTTGTCGTCTAGAGTCATAGAGGTTTTCTACGCAGCTGTAATAAAAAATATGGATAACTCTCTTCGTTTTCAAGAAATTTCGCCTAATACGGACTTTCCTAGGTACCCTGTATACTCTTTCTGACAAAAGTATAGAATGTAAACTTACTTCCCATAGAATTCAGTCTGCTGACTCTTGCTGACAGAAGTATAGGGTGCAAACTTACTCCGAACAGAACTCAATCTATTCTCTTGCTGCAGATGCATAGGATGTAAACTTACAGTCAAGAGAATACGGCCCAGATAATTTAATGTCTATAAGTATACAGTAGATGATATTCTGCGGTTCAAATTTGTCATTACTTGTAGAAGTTGAGGTGAACGAAGTACAAATGCAAGAATAAAAATCGATGTGTATAAATTGTGATATAGTTAAGGGGTTGGGGGCCGTCAAATTTACTGTACATAAGTTGAAATGTAAAACTACAAGTGTATATTATTAAACATTTAATAAGCCGCAAGAAGTATGCACATTATTGTGCAAAATGTGCAGCACCGTATTATAAACAGGATCACATATTTGCAGTGTAATTCTTTACAGTGTAAATTACAAAACTATCATTGAATGAATTTAATAATTGTTCAAGCACTATATTTAGGAAGCTGTAACATTATCATTACCATTTCACAAATTTTAATTTTACAAAGCACCATTACCGCGGCTATTTTAATATTATTCGAACACAAAAATTATTCAAGCTGCTATGACTTGTATACGATAATGGTTTAATGGCTTTATCTTAAATGCTGTTTTCTGTTAACATACAACAATTAATGACACGCGACTTACTCCAAAGTAATGAGTTAAATGAGATTAAAATTTTATAATCTGTGGTCTCAGATGGTGGCATTGCACCTTATAATGGTAACCCTAATTTTCTTTCCCTTAGAATCCAATGGTGCGTTAGCAAGTTTTACCTCATCTTACTTATTTATGGGTAATATAATAAACTCTTAATATAATGCTACTTTCAATTATCTAAAAGTAATTTTCAAATATCCACCACCTAATTCCAACGCTAACATGCAAGTGAACGTCTAGAAATACTCCAGATAACAACTTTGAAATATCCTCTCATCATAACCCCTCAGACAAAGGAGCAACATGAATTCCCGTTAAATCCATATAAAAATAAGACATTTTCATATAATCTTCCATAAACATTGATTTAAGCTCATTAACTGTGTCTGTGTCACTCTAGATGTTGATATTCCGCTGAGGATACGTAAATTTGCCATGCTCAGCATCTTGAAGATGGGGAGAATTTGATGACCGTGGTAAAGAGAGGGATTCAAAAGAGTCCTTAAATGTCAAACAACGGCCTTATCAAAATTTCGACACACACGACAATAGGTTTATTTATGAATTCATATCGTATTTGGAAATAGCGTGTGAAATTTGAAGATAAATAACGTAATTGATAAGAATATAATTTCACCATTTTTATTTTATTTTTTGTTCTTGATAGATATTATCGTAAAATGATGTATCAAATATTACTCATGTCGCACTTTTATTATTACTTCGCGCATTTGAATGGCTAGTGATGATTAAATGTCACAAATACACACAACAAAATGTGTTGAAAACTTTTCAGAATTTCAAAAACCCTTTCAAATGTAAGCATAGATATGTGTGACGGACATTAGATAATTCTATTGACATGTTAATTGAGAAAATGTTATTTCCACCCGCGATAAAATGATTTAATTGTTCAATTTTCAGAATGGCAGCAAAAAGTATTTATATACAATCGTGTTCTAATTACTTCTGACTCGTAATCATCTTGAATAACATTTCCAAGTGACAAAATTACTCATATTGTCAAACGATTCTTTATCAATAGAAAAATTAGATCGACTTACACTTATAAAATTATGTCTTTTTTTCAGTTTTAAGGAGGATCGTTACACAGAATTCTATTTTTATTTAAATCAATATACAGATGAAAAATTAGTCTTGTTATTTACAAGTTACCTTGGTGTAAGACACATTATAGAAAAAAAGGACATATGTATATTCTGCTGCAAAAAAAAATATATATGAATCCATAAAATATTGAACAACAGCCACGAAACTCGCATGCAAATGTCACTTTAAGAGTTATGCAAATGATAAAACTATCAGCGCCAATGATGTTATAGGGCTCATGCAACGCACATGAAAGCAATGCATCGGGCAGCATTTAGAACGACCGCTGTTCTCACTGACGGGCAATTGGAACTGAATTTTCTACTTTAATACTACACTTTGTGTACATAGATACCTTTGAGACGCACTCGACGGTGCTATGAATAATTGCTGCATTTAGAGAGAGGTCGCATCATAGGCCTAAGGGAAACTCTTGGTTGAAGAGATATGGTAGTTGCTCAATATTGAGAGGATTGTGCAGTCAGTAGAGGAGTCAGTAGAGGAGTCACTTCCGCACCAATGGCGTTGCAATCAGCTAGTCGAAGGCATTTGCCATCCTCCACACATCCTATATCAAGGAATACTATTCGAATACTGACCCCTAAACATAGGCAACACCTTCTGGATTAGTGCCGAGCTTATCCTGGACAGTGTTCGATTGAAGACATGTTGTCTTAGCCACGAACCCCGGCTGTTTCTCGGTGCTGATGTCCGCCGCATACGTGTTTGGAGGAAGACTGACCAGCTTTCTGATTCCGCATGTGTTGTCGAGCGGCACACGGCCATCACATGTGATGTGACAATCTGGGGAGCTGTCTCCTGGGACAGACGATCTCCACATACTTGAGCTGAAAATCAATCCAACGACTCTCTTATCTTCGACGATATTCTGCAGCCAATTGTTCTGCCTATGTTGCAAAGCAGCACAAGTTCAGTTTACCAACAAGACAACGCTCGACTACAGAATGTACAACTTTCTCAACAATGTCTTCGAAGATTTAATACCCTACCATGGCTATTCAGGTCCTCAGACCTATCGCCAACTGAACACGTTTGGGACATACTGGGAGGGCAATGATCTATGCCGCACTGAATATCGGTTTGTATAGCTACCAGAGGAGGATTAACCACTTACTAAAATGCCATCTTCTTGTTGCCACCATTTCTTATTAAAACGTTTTTTGGCCTCAAATGCTAAACATTGTCTCCTTAATACATACCTGCTGAGTTTTGCGGCAGTAGTTCAATTTTTTATGGGTGCATATATTTTATTGCAACAGAGTGTATTTTCTAAATTTGTGAAATTTTGAAAAATTAAAAAATTACCTTTAAGATGCTAAATTTTTTTAATTAATTATGATACAAATTAACTTTTTGTGTTTTGTGTATCATTGTATTTTGGGCTATGGAAGTATACATTCCTAGTTTTGATATTGTTCAAGAGAATGTACAATAAATTTATATTTATCATATAAAACATTTGTCGAAAAATACATATTTTTCAATAATAGTTTTCAAAATTATACTGTTACAGTTAAAAAAAAACCTCGCATACTTTTATAATACATAGTCTGAATGTTATAAATATACCAACATATTTCTGATTATTGTAAATTGAAAATGTCTTAGCAGTTCTGATGAAATAATAAATGTGAAATTTATATTCTGAAAAAAAAGGGGCTAAGAAATGTTTCCTTTTATTAAGGTGAGTATAAAATAACACTTTATAATATTACTTCTAAAGAAATAGAAATCTATATTCCTGAGATTTGATTTTTAAGTATATGTAGATTTGAAATTAGGAAGAAAATAAAATCGATATTTTGATATTACATTTAAAATTTTTGTGTAACGATCCCCCTTAGTTATTGGCAGTGAAATGATTTCAAATTGCATTTTTATTATTTCATAGAGGCAAAATAGTGCTAGTTTTTTTTCAAATCCTTTTGTATGGTAACCTCTAATTCGTATTTTCGATATTTTTGATTTTTCAGTTGATCTGGAAACTAAAAAGGATCGACTAGAGAGAATAAAACCAAGATTCTGACTAGTGAAAGTACCAAATAACTTTGTATTTTTTTAAATATCCCCTCGAGTCGTGTTCCTTAATTCAAGTGTTCAAAATATTCGATTTTTCTGTTAATCTAAAAGCTGAGATGGATCGAATGAGACTAGAACCAAGATTCTAGCTGGAGTGGAGGTGCTCGATATTTAAGCAAAGGGGTTTGGTGTTTCTTGTTTATTCTTTTGTACAGTCACTCATAAATCGAATTTTGGACATTTTAGATTTTGACTTTGGTCTTGAAGCTAACACGGGTCGAATTACACCAAACTCAAAATTCTGGATATAGTGGAAGTGTTTGGTAATATTGATACATCATCCCCTCACTGAATCAGTCAGTTTAGTGTATATTTCGACTTTATGAGGGTGCATAGCCTCATGGTTTTGGTTTGGCCATGGCTATATCAAAAGAAATTAGCATCAACAACATATATATAGAGGAAAATAACCATCGCCTCAGAAATTCAATAGCCGGCGCTTCCTATCCCGGAGATCAAGTATTACTTTCATATATACATATTGTATAAGGAAAGTATTGTGACGGGGGCGAAAATTCGAATTCGATTTTTCGACGGGAGAGCACGTTTAAAGCATCCCTGATCACGAATCAAACATTTTTGAAGTGATGTCTGTGTGTGTGAAAGTATGTGTGTGTGTGTGTGTGTGTGTGTGTGTGTGTGTGTGTGTGTGTGTGTGTGCGTGTGTGTATGTGTGTGTGTGTGTGTCAGTGAGTCGGTGGAGACGATAACTGACGAACGATAGGACAGATTCGAAAGAAATTTTGTACAAAAATCACAATCCGTAAACACTGGAAGCCTATTGTTTTTATACGCAATCGAATGTTCAGAACCCCCTAAATTTTCGAATGAAATTTTGAAAAAATCGTCAAAAAATTAAAACCGCTAATAAAGTTACGCAAATAGACATTTCTTATGTAATTTTTCATTAGGAAACGTTTGACATAAATTTTAGAACGCTAACATGAACCTTTCTCGAGATATTGCACATTTTTCAAAAAAATTATCAAAAAGTTATATAAAATAAAAAAATATATTTTCTTTTGAGAAACATGTTCACTTTTCATATGTAATACCATGCGATAAATTTGGTGACATTATTCCCGTGGATCTAGCTCGTTCCATTCATGAAAAAAGATACATTGATTAATACTTTTGTATTTGAACGCCAATAGTCATTTATCTGCTGTAAGAATAACTTATTTCTCCGTCCGTAACACCTGACGAGATTTTGGCGACGAATTTGGCGGAATGTCGCCAACTTGCCGGCATTTTTAATTGCTGCCAAATTAACAAAAATCTCGCCAAATTGATAAAAAAGACACTAAATCAATGAAAATGACGACTAATTGAAGAAAATTCAATATCTTGGAAAGAATATAAGTATCTACTATAAGAATAACATTTTTACTTTCCCTGCAATACATGGTAATGTATAGGAAAAGTATTGGAATCATGTCTAAAATCGCAACTCGAGTTTTCGACGGATCTACACGTTTCGAGACCTCTAGAATACGAAAAAACAATTTTTAGCGTGACGTCTGTGTGTGTCTGTGTGTCTGTCTGTGTATCTGTCTGTGCAGATTTTGTATCCACTTTAACTAAAAAACTAATCGACCGAATTTCACAAAATTTGGTAGGTAAGTCACTTGTGGGCGAGTCTGGTGCTGATTAGTTTTAGGTACGATTCGGGATAAAAGAACCTGCCTTTTTTTTGCGACATGGCTTGCAAAAGCTTGTATCCACTGTAGCTGAAAAACTAATGAACCGAATTTCACAAAATTCGGTAGATAAGTCACTCGTAAGACATTCTGGTGCTGATTAGATTTTGGTATGATTTGGAAAAAATAACCTGCTTTTTTGTAAAATGGCCCGCAAAAATCGACAAAATCTAAAATAAAAAACTATGTATGCTGAAATATATCCATTAAATTCTTGTTTTAAACGTAATTTTTAACGAAGAAACGAATAAGACCAACCCCATTACACTAGGACTAGCCGTTCTCGAGATATTTTAGTTTTTTCGTATCTTTTCTACGCCACCTTTGAAAATAAGCCTATTACCAAATGAGAACGAAAATTGAATTAAAAATGAATTAAATTTAATTTACATATAGAGAAAGTGAATACAAGTTCGAAGAGAAAGTCATGTGCTGCCCACATCAGATTTTTACTTTCCCTGCAATACATGGTAATGTATAGGGAAAGTATTGGAATCATGCCGAAAATCGCAACTCGAGTTTTCGACGGATCTACACGTTTCGAGACCTCTGGAATACGAAAAAACCATTTTAGCGTGACGTCTGTGTGTGTGTCTGTGTGTCTGTCTGTGCAGATTTTGTATCCACTCTAACTAAAAAAGTAACTGACCGAATTTCATAAAATTTGGTAGGTCAGTCACTTGTGGGCGAATCTGGTGTTGATTAGTTTTGGTACGAATCGGGACAAAAGAACCTGCCTTTTTTTGCGAAATGGCCCGCAAAAGCTTGTATCCACTCTAACTGAAAAACTAATGGATCGAATTTCACAAAATTCGGTAGATGAGTCACTTGTGGGTTACCTTGGTGCTGATTAGATTTTGGTGCGATTCGGAAAAAAATAACCTGCCTTTTTTTGCAAAAAGGTCCGCAAAAGTCGTTAAAATCTAAACTAAAGAACAAGGTATACCCAAATATATCCATTAAATGCTCGTTTAATACGTTATTTTTAACGACGAAAAGAATAAGACCAACCCCATTACACTAGGACCAGCCGTTCTCGAGATATTTTAGTTTTTCGTATTTTCTCTACGCCACCTTTGAAAATATGTCCGGTTACCGAATGAGAATGAAAATTGAATTAAAAGTGAAATAAACTTAATTAAACAAAGAGAACGTGAATATAAGTCCGCAGGGAAAGTCATGTGTTGCCCACATCAGATTTTTTTGTATTCCGAATGAGGAGCTAGTTCTTCATAATGACGCTCGAAATTTTTCACCCTGTGGGTAGTGATACACTGAGGTCTCCCAAATGCTGATATTCGATTTTCACTTTTCCTATATATATAGAACAATGTATAGGGAAAGTATTAGGACGGGGTTGAAATCGAATTCGAGTTTTCGACGGAAACGCACGTTTCAAGCATTTCTAAACTCGAATCGAACGTTTTTGAGGTAATGCCTGTGTGTGTGTGTGTATATGTGTGTAAGTATGTAAGTGTGTATAAGTATGTGCAAGTGCGTGTGTGCGAAAGCATATGTGTGCGTAAGTATGTGTATATATATATATATATATACATATATATATGTGTGTGTGTGTGTGTGTGTGTGTGTGTGTGTGTGTCTGTGAGTTTGCAGAAACGATATCTCACGACAGCATAGAGAGTTTGGAACGAAATTGGGTACAAATATTACAATCGGTGAATACTGGAAGCCTATTGATTTTAACCGCAATCGAATGGTCGGAAGGCTCCTAAATTTTTGAATGAATATTGGACGAATGAAATGTCAACGAACTGACCATTTCATGTCAGTGAATTGCGGTACGGGGAGGTAGTAGCAGTAATAAATGCTATTCTGTATAAGCAAACATAAATATAAGGAGGGAGAAGAACAGGATGTTTGGCTGTGTAAATAAACAGAGGAATGGAAGGTGGTAACATGATGTTAGGCATTCTACAAAAACAGAGGGAAAAAGAGGTTGTTGAACGTAATGCAGTCCTGTTTAAAAATACAAGAAGAAAGAAACAGTGTAACTGAATGCTAATCTTTCCAAGAAAACAGAATCATGAAGAGTCATCATAGAATACGGCGCTATCTTTAAAAAATAAAATAAAATGAAATAGGCGTAAAATTGAATTCTAGTCAGTTTAAGAAACATTGAAGAATGAGAAGACTGAAAAAATGAGAAATATGATCCTAGAATAGATTGCTATTCTGTCAAAAAATGCAAGATAGAGTAACATGATGTTACTCTGTGTAATATAAAATATTGGGATGAGGAAATAAAACATGAAATAGTCGTAGAATATAACGATATCCTACCTAATACAATGGAAGAATGGGGTGATTGTAGAACATGATAGTAACTTATCTAAAACAACCTAACAGAATGAGTTATCGTAAAACAGACTTGAATTAAGAGATAGGAAAAAGGTCAAAACACATGGAAGACATATAATACAATGTTATTCTTACTAAAAATGCAGCGGAATGAGAATATAGTGCAGAAAGATGATAATCTGTGAAAAAAAGATGAATCAGGAGGACGAGAAAATGAGTAGGTCCTGTTTAATAAAACGATAGAATTTGACAGTCGTAAAACGTCATGCTGACTTCTTTAAAAACCACATAATTAGATGGGCGTAAAATGAAATGTCAGATTGCATGAAAAATACAGATGAATGAGACGATCGAATAAAAAAAATCTGATGTGGGCAGTACATGACTTTCCCTGCAGATTCAAATTAATTATTTTTATTTCTTTAATAATTCATTAAATTGAGTTTAATTGCACGAAATAACACTAAATTTGCATTTTTAATTCAATTTTTGTTTTTATTTAGTAAATGGACATTTTTCTAAAGGCGGTGTAAGAAAAATGCCGGAAATCTTAAATATCTCGAGAACGGTTAGTCCTAGGTAATGGAGTTGGTCTTATTCTTTTCCTCGTCAAATATTACGTACAAAACAAGCATTTAATTGATACATTTGAGCACACGTAGTCTTTTATTTTAGATTTTTGCGATTTTTGCCGGCCATTTCTAAAACAAAGTTAGGTTGTTATTTTTCGAATCGTACCAAAATGTAATCAGCACCTGGTATCCCACAAGTAACTTATCTACCAAATTTTGTGAAATTTGGTCAATTAGTATTTTAGCTAGAGTGGATACATGAGATTTTTGCGGGCCATTTTGCAAAAAAAGGCGGGTTCTGTTTAGACCCAAAAACTAATCAGCACCGGAGTCATATCCAAGTGACTTACCTACCAAATTTTATGAAATTTGGTCCATTAATGCTTTAGTTAGAGTGGATATATTCATTGCACGGACAGACACACAGACGTCACGCTAAAAATAGTTTTTCGTATTCTAAACGTATCAGAATGTGCAGAGCCGTCGAAAACTAGAGTTGCGATTTTCGGCATGATTTCAATACGTTTCTTATATATTACCAGGTATTGCAGAGAAAGTAAGAATCTGATGTGGGTAGCAAATGACTTTTCCCGCAGACTCAAATTCATTTTCTCTTTACTTTATTAATAATTCATTAAACTGAGTTTAATTGCACTAAATAACACCCTTAATTAATTGAAATGACACTAAATTTGCACTTTTACTTCAGCTTTCGTTTTCAGTTGGTAACTGGACTTACTCTCCAAACCAGTATAGCGAAAATGTGAAAAAACTAAAATATCTCGAGAACGGCTGGGCCTAGAGTAATGGGGTGATCTTTATTATTTTCATCGTCAGAAGTTACATGCAAAACAAGTATTTAATGGATATATTTGAGCATACGTAGTCTTTCATATCAGATTTTGACGATTTTTGAGGACCATTTCGCAAAAACAAAGCAGGTTATTTTTTCCGAATCGTACCAACGTCTAATCAGCACCAGGGTAACCCGCAAGTGACTTATCTACCAAATTTTGTTAAATTCGGTCCATTAGTTTTTCAGCCAGAGTGGATACAGTCAATTTCTGCGGGCCATTTCGCAAAAAAAGGCGAGTTCTTTTATAATGAATCGTACCCAAAACTAATCAGCACTATGGTCATACACAAGTGACTCTTCTACCTAATTTTATGAAATTCGGTCGATTTGTTTTTGAGTTAAGAGTGGATACATACATTGCACAGACGGACAGACAGACATACATTGCACAGACGGACAGACAGACAGACAGACACACACATACAGACTTCACGCTAAAAATAGTTTTAAGTGTTCTAGAGGTCCCAAAGCATGTAGATCCGTCGAAAACTCGAGTTGCGATTTTCGGCATGATTCCAATACTTTCCCTACGCATTACCATGTATTGCAGGGGAATTAAAAAGAAAATGTGGAGGTCGTCTCGGAAGGATTTTTGGACCCACATACTTAACTTGCTCGTACTCCTTGTAAACGCGGGGATTGTTTTGGGCAGATCCGGGAACTCGAGTCCACCGAAATCAATCCTATTGCCCGTATAATTTACTATAAACCCAACTTAAGTTTATCTGACATTCTAGTCAAGATGTAGCTAAGGATGTGTAAATGTGTCTTGATCTGTATCTTAGGAGAACTGTATTTCTACATAATGCAGATGGTGAGAACTAGAAAATGAAGGTAAAAAGGGAGGTTCAAAATATCCCTTACTTGTCATATGATGACTTTCTCGAAGTTCTGACTGTGATACTAATGGGCTTCTAGATCATCTGTTGTTACCTATGATACCTCTGTGCGCTGGTATTCTGTTGATATGTAGATATTTATCTGAATTTTGATGAAGGAGTTTTCTGATCTGTTGTTCTGCGCTATTCTTGCGTCTGTGCTGCTTTAACGTGTTTATGTTTGCTTTGCTGCCTGTATGTACTGATGCTTTGAGATGGGTACTTTGTATAAACCAGGTAACATGCACAGGATCAAAATCCTGTGCATGTTTTAAGCTACGCTTGGCGACTTGTTCTCGATTCCATGTGCGTCAAGCCGTTACAATGTTATCTCTAGGTTCTAATATTAATTGCTTGTAATTTATGCTTAATATGGAAGTTGACAATTTGTTCTTCTAATTTCTATTATATTCAATTGTATTATGCTCAATTTAACTTTCTTGTTCGTATTTTATATATTAAGGTATTAGCGTATTTTTTGTTTTTTGTAACGATGACGATTGTTATATGCAAATTTGGCCTACCAATGTGGATGGTATTTAAGCATGCTGCTTGCGAATTCATTTAATGCCACTGAGGAAGTGTATAAAGATGCCCGAAAACGCTCTGACTTTTAATTTTTATATATATGTCTATAGAAGATTTATTAAATGACTTTTTTAAAATCTAAATATTTGTCTTTAATTTATTACTTAATGGAATTATTAATATTATTGTTTCAATGTTTACATCACTTTTTTATAATTTGGTGAGAAATACGGGCTTGTTTACTTTTCACAATTGCTTAGCACGTGATAAGATAGAAAATAAGTGCGGTTGTAATCCTTAATCAAGAGAAAGTAGTAATCAACTTATTGTTTTGGGTAGATCGTAGCCAAAATCACGATTAGTGAACTATGTACCCAATTATATACGGATTAGGGAATTAAATATCGCTATTAGTGAATTATATACAGTGCATTGCATTCCAAATTCTTTGCTACGCAAAATATGAGTATGAGTAGTATCGCAAGGACCAAACAATGTGTCGCGAGTTAAAAAAGTGCACTTGTTAATTGAGCAGAAATCGACACCAGGAACGAACAAAACGCGTATATGGAAAGCAATAAACACCTGTTAGAATTCGGATTATCAGGGCGTCTCTGACGGTAACGTTTTAAACAGACTTTACACTGTGTCTCTGCTCTTGGAAATTTTGGTTCTTGTATTATTTCTAAATAGGACGGTCACTCGCCAATAACCATATTGTGTAAAATAAATGTCATCTGTGACAGATTAGTTGTCGATTTCAATTCACAGGACATTGCTCTATAACTCTATAATTAGATTTTTCCGTCTATTTCATTTTATTGCTGAGTTCGTTAACCTACTTTTTTTTTAAATTTTTCGCCAGGGTTGCTGTAATCACCTTTATTCATTCAGACATAGTCATTTTTACTATAGATAGACAACGTGTACACTCATGGACGTTTTATAGCAACTTTATTGGGGTGCTTAAACACTTTCCTAAGAATTCTATCTACAGTAATACGTGATTTTCATGTAATCTTCCATAAACCCTGATTTCAGCTTATTACCTATCGCTGGCATTCAATATGTATGCGCTAAGGATGCGTAAATTTGTCCTGCTCTGCACCTAGGGACACCTTGAGTATAGAAGATGGGGAAAATTAGATGACCGTGGTGAAAAGGAAGATTCAAAACAACCCTTAAATATCAGATATTAACCTTATCAAACTTCAGACACAGGCTCCAATGGGATTGTATGCGACATGAGTGATTTCTCAACGTCATTAAAAGCGTGCGAAATTTCAAGATACATCTTGCAATATATAATTCATTGTTTATTCCAATGGTGGCTAATTTATTGTTACTGTAGTGACTTGAATTAAACATTCATGTGTAGAAATGATAGATATATAATATTGGGGATATGGACTTAAATGTTGGGAAGTTAATTTTAATGGATACTTTGTTTAAGAAGGAGGGAGGAGTAGGGGAGGGTTGGACAAATTGGGAATGTAGGTAAAGTGGCCATGTGCTATTTTTTATATCCAATGTGTTCCCACCTATCGGAAATGAGGTAAATCAGTTTGTATGACGTTAATATTTTTGGGATGTCTCGAACTATGTTCAATAATAACCTATAATTTACGTTCAATAATAACCTATGTAAGTCTCCTTATCTCCATGACTATCTGATGAGCCCTATACATATAATAGTTGAATTTAGGAAATAAATGTTTGTGTCCCTTTTATCTCACGCCCTTCTCTCCTTTACCTATCTACAAGTCCATCAACTTTTTCAACAACCATATTCTTGTCTATATATACCTGATGTGGCCTCGTTGAAACAGTATATGGCGTCAGGCTTCGCTTCAAGTAAATGTTGATGATCTAGCAAGGTATTGGCTTGATAGTCGAGTACAACATTCAGTGGGTACTGGTCTTTTTTATTGGAGTAACTGTCTAAAGTAGTTTGTCTTTCTTTCTTCTGTAGATTTCGGCGTAACATAGTATATAACTTACTAAACTGGGATTTGCTTTTGAACAAGTCTCAAAGATCCTCATCATCATCATCACTCATCGTGCCTAGTTACACATAAGGCTTTCAGCTTTCGTCACCATCCTGGTCGATGATGTGCCGCAATGCTTCTGACCAGCCCGCCCATCCCATCAAAGTCCTCACTTGTTTTACTAGTCTCCTCCAAGTTAGCTTGGGTCGACCCCGAGATCTTTTTCCTTCAGGCGCCCAAGTAAGTGCCACAACAGGGATGTTATGCTGCGGCATTCATAAAACTCGTCCAGTCCATTTCCATCTACGGTTTTTTATTTCCATCTCAATTGCTACCTGCCCAGTACTCTTGCAGAGTTCAGTGTTCGTAATAACATAAAGCCAAAATACAACCAAAATTTTCCTCAGGCATTCACCTTGCTGCATTGGCCCCTTGTTACTCAAAGACCCTAACAACTTTAATAAAAAGAAGCACGGAAATTTCAATATTAAGAAAACATTCTGATAGGATGTTGGTAGTTAGGCTTAAGTAAAGAAATATAGAACAAAACGTGTTTGTAAGCAAGCAAGCGACATTGATGTCAGGTGGATGGCCGATACGAGCAGTAGCATTATGTCAAAAGTGTCGTAACTATAAAAAAATCTGATGTGGGCAGCACATGACTTTCTTTATATAATGCAATGAATTTACTACTTTTACAACTAAAAAAACGTTATTCTTATAGTAGATACATATATTTTTTCCATGATATTGAATTTTCTTCAATTAGACGTCATTTTTATTGATTTAGCGTCATTTTTATAAATTTGGCGAGATTTTTGTTAATTTGGTAACAATTAAAAATGTCGCCAAGTTGGCTACATTCCGCCAAATTCGTCGCCAAACTCTCGCCAAGCTCTCGTGGATGAAGAAATAAGTTATTCTTACAGTAGATTGGCGTTCAAATACAAAAGTATTACTCAAAGTATCTTTTTTCATGAATGGAACGAGCTAGATCCACGAGAATGATGTCACCAAATTTATCGCTTGATATTGCATATGAAAAGTGAACATGTTTCTCAATAGGAAATATTTTTATTTTTTATTTTATATATTTTTTGATAATTCTTTTTTAAAATGTGCAATAACTCGAGAACGGTTCATGTTAGCGTTCTAAAATTTATGACAATCGTTTTCTAATGAAAAATTACATAAGAAATGTCTATTTGCATAACTTTATTAGCGGTTTTGATTTTTTGACGATTTTTTCAAAATTCCATTTGAAAATTTAAGGGATTCTGAACATTCGATTGCGTATAAAAACAATAGGCTTCCAGTGTCTACGGATTGTGATTTTTGTACCAAATTTCGTTCGAATCGGTCCATTCGTTCGTCAATTATCGTCTCCACAGACTGACTGACACACACACACACACACATACATGCGCATACTTTCACACACACACATACACATACTTTCACACACACACACACACACAGACATCACTTCAAAAATGTTTGATTCGTGATCAGGGATGCTTGAAACGTGCTCTCCCGTCGAAAACTCGAATTCGAATTTTCGACCCCGTCACAATACTTTCCTTATACATTATGTATATAAGGAAAGTAACAAGTCTTATTTCAGAGTATGGTGGCAATTGAAACGTGTCGAAAGTTGCAACGCAGCTTCTCAAGATATACGTGTATTCTATCAAGAATATTAATTTAATTACTTAAACTGCAACGGCACGGGGGGGGGGGATTATACATAGATGGAAATAAAGAAGGCAGAAATTAATTGAAAATGAAAAACTAAAAAGCAAAAGAGCATCGAGTACAGATCGATCAAAAATTCCCTCCAATTTACTCTTCAGCATTTAAAGACTATAAATGAAAAACTATTCTTGATTATCCTTTTTCATTGATTTTATTTTATCTTTTGTATAGTGACTGAATTGTTGCGAAGTTTTACTCGTGGATAAAATATATGTCAAATTACCCCTCAATTTTATAACTAAGTGGAATTTGCAAGCAATCTCCTTCTAACAGATGATGATCCCTAGTTGATTAGGTCGATGGAATAGGGATTTAAAAGACTTGGAAAATGTCGAACAATGGATTTGTTAAATATGTAACAGATTGATTTATAATTTGCGACTGGTAATGGAATTACTAATTTTTATTTTGTTAATACAATTGTTTGCAATTGTGATTCAAACAAAATAAGTTTCATTTTTAATAAAGTTATGTATTGTGAACCTCATTATTAGATTTTATGGATAAAAAAATAATAAAAAGCAGCATACACAAATTTTAATCCAGTTAGATTTTTCCCTTGGTTAAGTTTCAGCCTTCTAGGTCACCAAGGTACTTCGGAAGGGTCCTGAGAGGATTTAAACCTTCTATTTTGTCCACACACATAGAAAAATCGAAAATCTGGCTCTGTTGGTTTCAGTCCAGTGGTTGGTGGTTGATACTATAAGCGACCAAAGATTCAGACTTTTATACCACTAGAGGTGCTAGAGCTACTCTACTACTAGAAGGTCTGGAGAATATTAAACACCAAAAACTCCGCCTCCGCGGAGAAGGGATCGAAAATCCGACTATATAAGCATTTGTCCGATGGTCAATACTATTGGTGTTGTTGTTGTTGAGACCCAGACCGTCCGACCTACCAGAAAGGTGTAAGGTAACTGTATGGACGGCCGGGAAGTGCCACCCAATTTAGACCGGAACCCAGTTGGGGAGGCATCCACAGGGACCGTACCCTCCTTCCCCTACCACCAACCTCTCGGAAGGACTTACGGACCCACATGTTTAACGTGATCGTACTCCGCATGAACACGGCGGCATTTGTGGTAGCGTGCAAATCTAGCGCGCAAACCACGGGGATACCGCACCCGAGATGGCCAACAGCACGCGGTGTTCCGAGGTGGTCACCCACAAAGTACTAACCGCGCCCGATGCTGCTTGACTTCGGTGATCTAACGAGAACCGGTGTTTTCAGCACGGTACGGCCGTTGGCCCTCAATACTATTGGTGTGGAAGACCTAGACCGTCCGACTCGTCCTAGGACATAAGCAGCTGTTTGGAAGGCGAGGAGGAATACTATTGGTGTGTCAAAATTCAACCTTTTATATCACCAGTGGGGCTTCTGGAGGATCTGAAAAGGCTTTATTGTAAAACTCATTTTCTCCGTCCCCTGGGAGTCAATCGAATATCTGGCACCATTAGGTTTTCTCCCGTGATCGATACTATAAGTGTGCACAGATTCAGTCTGAGTTACTTGGGGTTCAGAGGTACTTTCTAGATTCAATTTTCTATGTCTCCCGAAAGGTCTATAAAGACAAAATACGTTAGACAATTACAATATAAATACATATTGAATCTTGCTTATTCGGTGAGTGTGGAATAATATATCAAGTTTATTTCAGACGCGAGTAATCATCAAATTATAGTTATAAGATCTTAATGTTTGAAAGTTTCCAGCTAATTCTTATTTGGGTAAAAGAGCCTTTGACGCAAATTTCCAGCTGATCTACTTAAAGGTGTAAGGCATCTGTTTGGACGACTGGAAAGTGCCACTCAATTTAGGCCGAAACCCAGTGGGGGCGGCATCCACAGGAACCGTACCCTCTTTCAACCTATCGCCAACCTCTCAGAAAGACTTACGGACCCACATATTTAACGAGCCGGTACTCCACGTGAACACAGGGGCGATTTGGGCATGGCCGGGAATCGAACTCTTGTCGTCCGAGTGCAATCCCCGCACGCTAACCACTAGATTATCCCACCCCTTTGACGCAAAGTGGAGTTAGGAATGCTAAATTATTTAAAACCTAAATTTATATTATACTAGATTGATTTACTCGGCATTGCTCGTGTCCTAGATACGCTACGCAAATAATGCAGATACAGATAACGCTATTCGATTTTTAAATCGCCTGTTTCCAACCATTCCCGGCTTTCGTTGCATACCGAATTCTTTAGTTTCAACTCATGTGTAACCGCGAGCAATAATTTGCCACGTATGTGCACAAACATCCACTGCTTCCCATAGCAACGCCCAGTTTGTGATGGCCACCTGGAGAAAAAACAGAATGAAAAACCCCGATTTTTATGTTTTTGGTTGATAAGTAACAGATAATCAGAAAATGAAGTAATTAAAAACTATATGTTTTGCTAGAATACAAAGATATACACTCATATTTTTGCTGAACTATAAAATTCTGATCATCTTCCTTTTCGGTTGCTTTCTTTTTGGACATAAATCATGCATATTTTGATTTTTCAAGAATAAATAAATAAATAAATATCAAGAAATTGTCCTACGGATTTAGTTCAAAGAATCCTTATACAGAACGTTCTTTGATCTCATTTCGATGATGTGAAGATGGAAACTCTTTCAGAATATTTTCGGTTGTTAGGGAACCAATTTGTGTGAAAATCGATTAAAATCGTGCTCAAACATGAAATAACTAAACTGACTTGAATTATTTTATTTTTTCTTTTAAATCTTGATAAGTTCTGTCGTACCGGTAGCTTAAAAATGTCGAATTTCGCGACTGTCAGAAACTTAGATTCTCCGCTATAGATGACACACACACTCAGACAGGCAAAAATATTTTATTATATACGATATTCAACACCAAAATTCCAGAAATATTGTTGTAAGAAAAAGGTCACAAAGTCAAGTGTTCCATAATAAAATGTCTGAAATCCAGAGAAACATTTATTGAATTCTTAATTGGAGAAATAATTCTAAATGTTCCAAAGAAGATTAAGTGAACGTAGGATTTAAACCACCAACTGAAAAAACAAAGCCCAACTAAAGCCTGTCCTACACATACAGTTTTATCTTCCAATCAGCTTGAAAAGTCTAAACTTGAAGGGTTAGACTGGTGTATGTAAAGCGATATGATTTTAAATGGTTATTAAACTTTGATTATTTCTACAATGAAGACTAATTTTAATGGATGCAGAATGTAAACAAAAATTAGTTGCATAAGAATTGCTGAATTGCTTTTACATAGAGAGCCAGACGATTTATATTTCGATGACATCATTTGAATAAAGTTCGTTTTTTTAAGTTTTAAGTTTTCAAATATAATAAATTATTGTAGTACTGTGATAATTTAAAATATGTCAGCGCTGAATGTATCGCATTTTAAAGATGTTTAAATAAAATTGCATTTCAGTTGAAAAGTGTTTTAAAATCAATACTTTATGCATGATTGATCTTTCTTGTTGAATTATATTCCGAGGCGGCAAGGAACGCAAAATGATATCCCTTTATAGTTCTTACCGAATTCTATCAAAATTTGAAACCGAATACCAACATTACTTTTCGAGTTCCGTATTTTACGACATCTTAAACGTGCGGCGGAGGTAATGCTGTGTTTTACAATGGATGAAATGGTTACTGTCGGAAATTAGAGGTTTCGTAACGTTCCAGAACAACAGGCTTATACGTGTCCCGACTTTGTACGGACGGAGTAAAGGTGGATGCTAACAATGCATTTTGTTGTTGGATTAATAATGTATCCTAAACTGTATAATGCTTCTGAACTGAAAATAATTAAACAATCTTTTGTTATAAAGTTATTTCGTATAAGACATTCTTAAATTAAAAATCCAATATGGGCAGCACATGCATTTTCCTATATGATGCAATGACTTTACTTCTTTAAATGAGAAACAATTATGTACAATATCCAGAGTACAATGTTTGAAACGATGGAAAGTACGCAAACAATTGGCGGTTTTCTAAATGACAACATGCAAAGTTACTTTAAAGCAGAAAATTAGTTTTATATGTCACGCAAATATAACATGACAATTGTAAATATTGTTAGCATCTGGTATGGAATATAGTCCATTATATTAAAATTTTTCAATTATAAATTCGCCAATTTGGTGCCATTTTCGTAACTTTAGCATCATTTTTTCATTTAAGCGATATTTTTTGTCAATTTGGCGCAATTTAAAAAAGCGCCAAGTTGAGGATATTTCAGCAAATTAATTTCCACAGTCGCAAAAATTATCGCCAAGTGTTACATATTTGACTATACTTACTATTGTTTAATGGAATACTTTAGATACATTTATTTGGAAAACGTGTAATAGCTCGAAAACGGCTCAAACTAGTGTTCTAAAATTTGTGTCATTCGTTTCATAATAAAAAAATTACTTATTATTATTAATGAAATGATTATTTATTTAAGTTTGCAAAATAGGATAAAAATCCTTAATAGTTTCATCGAAAATGAAGTGTACACACCATTTGGTACACACCTCTCTTGCGTACACACTTCTCTACGGACCTATTTACTGTATTTAACCTGTATAGTTACGCTGTTCCGGTACCATTGTAAAATATCTGCTGTGGGCAGCACATGACTTTCCTTACAGTCAAAAAATAATTTACTTTTTCTTTCATAATGCAATGAGTTTAACTGCGCAAGATTATGCCCATACTTAACGCAAATTTGCAGTTTTAATACATTTTTTGTTTACATTTGGCGACCCTCCAGATAACTTAGAAAACTGAATCTTTGCATATCCACCGCAGGACAGGACCTGGTAGTATAGTAAAAATTAAATAATAGCGACGAACTAACTAATAGAGCCGATCTACTAATAGAGTCGAGACGAAAGAGATAAAATGAATGTGTCAAAAAGTCCTTCGAAGACCGCTAGAAGCCCTTTGGTGACTAGGAAGTCTGAAGTTTTCCACACATATAGTATTGACCACGACATAGAACCTAATGGTTCCAATTTTCGATTAAGGTGATTAATTTCGACGATAAGCAACATAAGTTATTAAACAAAGTAAATTAAATTAAAAATATCTCATGTGGACTGTACATGACTTTTTCTGCAGACTCAAATTTATTATTTCTTTCTTTTTCTCATAATTTATTAATTTGCAGAAAATAACCCGGATAATTATTTGAAATTACTCTGAATGTGCAGTTTTAATTCAATTTTCGTTTTCATTTGGAGATTGGTTGTATTTTCAAAGGCAGCGTTTCAAAAATGAGAAAAACTAAAATATTTCGAGAACGGTTAGTGATAGAGTTGTGGGGTTGGTCCTATTCTTTTCATCGTCAAAAATTGCGTATAAAAATATTTAATTGAACCATTTGAGTATATGTAATCTTTTGTTTTAGATTTTGGCGATTTTTACTGACCATTTCGCAGAAAAACAAACTTTTTTTTCAAATCGTATCAAAATTTAATCGTCACCAGGATCACATACAAGTGACTTATCTACCAAATTGTGTGAAATTTGGTCAATTAGCTTTTCATCTAGAGTGGATGCATTACACAGACCGACAGGCACTCACACAGTCGCCACAGTAAAATACTGTATTCGTGTTCTAGAATGCTCGAAACTTGTAAATCCGTCGAAGCATCGAGTTGTGATTTTCGACATGATTCCAATACTTTCTCTCTACACTACCGTGTATTGTAGGAAAAGTAAAATCATATACAGCATAATTTTTAAGAATGGCAGTTTCTCTGTCTTTAACAGGTTTTATTACTAGTTTATGTTATAAGAATCAATGGATTTATGCAAAAGTTGTGAAGCAGAAAGTTACAGAATGAGATCGCCATCATTAAAATGCAGAACCATGGGATTAGCGAGTCGGGCCCAATTTAACATTGGATTGTCCCGTGATTGATGAAGCAGTCGCGGTTAATACTTCCGACCGTTAATGTAAAATAAAACTCTAGGCAGTCGACGAAATTAATGATTGTGATAATTATATGAAATTAGATAATTCTTTAAAATGGCTGAATTTAATAGAATGTATAACTTACTTATTGAATACTTTACAAATTCATTGCATGATATGCGAATTTATTAAATAACTAGAATAAAATACCCGTCATTGCTCGGGTCCTTAATAAGCGACCGCTACTTAAATGATTCAGGTAACTCCGCTTTATTTCGAAATCATCTGGTTTCTTCTTTTTCGACCCGTTCCGAAGGTGTAAGATATCTATTTAGACGGCCAGGGAGTGCCACCTAATTTAGACCGGAATCCAATAGGGGCGGCATCCGCAGGAATTGTACTCGCTTTCATTTACCACCAACCTCTCGAAAGGACTAACGTACCCACATATTTAACTTGTCCGTACTGCGAGTAAACACGGGGACAGTTTGGGCAGAGCAGGGGATCGAACTCGGGTCGTCCAAGTGCACTCCCCGCTCGCTAACCAATGGGCTGCTCAACTCCATAATCATCTGGTTTGAATCAAATTCATACCCATCTATATAAATAAAAATGAAAATCTGTCTGTCTGTCTGTCTGTCTGTCTGTCTGTCTGTCTGTCTGTCTGTCTGTCTGTTTGTCACACCATCACGGGAGAACGGCTGAACCGAATTTGATGAAATTTTGTGGGTAGCCCAGAAATAGCCCCACTTAAAATTATATCCGTGTTTTGAGTTTCTACGACCAGTGGTTCTCGAGATATTGGTAAAAAACGAAATTTTCGTTTGTCTCATCATCACGGAAAAACGGCTGAACCGAATTGAATGAAATTTGGTGAATAGCCTTGAAATATCCCCCCATAAATTTTGTCCAAGTTTCGTGTTTCTAAGACCTGGGGTTGTCGAGATATTAATGAAAAACGGAACTTTTACCTTGGAGTTCTACTCCCTAACTCCGTGGTTTATCCAAACGAAAAGCTTGAAAATCGTTTGAAAGTGAATTAAAATTTAATCTCTGAGTTTGATGGGAGATTTTTTGCGTTAATTAGTCACTTTCTGAAAACATGAATTGTTTGAAACATGATTTAAAGGTGAAATCTATCTCCATGGTTCATGGTTTATTTAAAACAAGCTTTTACGGAACAATGAGAAGTATAGAGAAATCAAAATCGTTATTTAATTTCGCAGTTTATGTTATAAGACATGACATATTTAACATGTTATAAGATTCTATCTTATATCATGTTACTCAGAAACGCAATTAAATTAAATCTGTCTGCTAATTTTAATAATTATTTTTTCGATTTGAATAATAAATAAATGGATATAAAAATATATTTTAGAAAAGAACGATTTGATTTTTCTTATAGCATTTTTGACTGGATAATATCAATTACGGTCTTCAGGTTTAAAAATTATTATTATTTATATTTTCGGGGATTATTGATTCAAGGATTATTGATATTTTCAAGTTATTTTGCAATTATTTTATTATGACAAAAATTGTTTAAACTCATATATTGTATGTTGTACGAATCTTCTACAAATACACGTGTATATCTTTTAATCTACGAGAATATAAGTAGTACAGGTATATTGACATATGTTTTGATATATATTGGCATATATTGGAATCAATTACGACCTTCTGGTATAAAGAGTACGGATATTATTGATGTTTTCAATTTATTACGTCATCTCTTTTATTTTGGCAAATATTTTTGAGACGCATATTGTAATACGGGTAATCTTCTACTAACACATTGGCATATTTTCTGATCTGCGACAATATAATTAGTACGGGGTTGCATATATTCATTCAATTCCTATTTTTTCTTCTGTAAATTTGCTTACAAAAGGGGGCAGGATGTTTTATTCTTCAGATCTGATCGTGAAGATAATTTTGCATAGTGAGAACATATATTCTTAAACTTCTCTTTAGGAGCAATAAATTTAATATTTTAACAGAATTTGCACATGATTGCGAACTTTAAGTTTCTTTAAATTGTACACTCCGTACGAATAACGGGTGTGCTGTTAGTGGTTAATAAATTTTAACATTTTAGGAGGATATATCATGTTGCTCGGCATCGCAATTAAATTAAATGTGTTTGTTAATGTTTTTATTATTTTTTTTCGATTTAAATAATAAATAAATGGATAAATGGATATAAAATATATCTTATGAATGGACAGTTTGATTTTTCTTTTAATTATATTAATTGCTGACTGCGTACATCAATTTCATTTATTTTTGCAAAGAGTTTTCAAGCTTATATCGTATTTAGCTACTAAACTCATATATTATGTTTAGCCAATAAATTCATATAGCCGATTGTTGAAACAGAAAAAGAGTAGAGCGGGTATATCTTATAATACAATTGTAGTGTTTTCATTTAGTATATTGAAACGGGATAAGAATGTTTCATTCAGATCTGCAAATTCAAAGCTACGAATTTGGAGGGATATCGCTAATTTGACAACTTTTCTTAAACTTTGCCAAATTGACGGAAATGTCGCCAAATTGATATAAACGACACACAAACAGCTGCCATAAACCTTCGGGTTGGTCGTGTGGCTTGGGTCTTCTACATATCAATGAAATTTCTTTTTGTTTTGTTAGAAGAGAGTACTGAAATGATGTTTGGTTAGCATTTATCTGTCAGACCAACCATCCTACTTAGTAATACATTTAGCGAATTTTTAAAATGTCACCAAATTGATAAAAATGTTTTCAAATCTATAAAAATATCTTGAAATTGATAAAATTGCGCTACATAAATGATATTAATTGTTTTTTGTTAGGGGATAGTATTGTGATGATATTTCGTCAATTTGTCGCAAAGTGGAACTGTCAGTTCTACAGTCCCACTTGGCGATAAATTTGGCGATTTTTTAAAATGTCGCTAATTTGACGAAACTGTCGCCAAATGTTCCATAGAAATATAACTATTTAGACGATATTTTTTCTATTACAAAATTTGTATTATTTCAATTTATTTGAAGCAAATGATATCATGTCGCTTAGCAACGGATTTAAATCCAATGTGTTTATGCGGCAGACGATTTTTATTAAATCCTTTCCGATTTGAATAATGAAGATATGTATATAAAATAAATTTCATTGCCATTTCATTTTGGACTGGATAATATCAATTATACTCCTCAGGATTAAACATTTTTATTATTGATATTTTCCGGAATTATTGATTCAGGGATTATTGATATTTTTAAGTTATTACGCCATTGTTTTATTGCGGTAAAAATTGCTGACACACGCATATTGTACGTTGTACGAGTAATCTTCTAGGAATGCACGGGTATATCTTCTAACCTACGAGAATATAAGTAGTACAGGTATATTGGCATATATTTTGGCATATATTGGCATATATATTGGAATCAAGTACAGTCTTCTGGTATGAAGATTAAGGGGATTAATTATATATTCAATTTATTACGTCGTATGTTGTATTTTACCAAAAAAAAATTGTGACTCATATTGCAAAACGGGTAATCTTCTACTAATAATCGGACATTATAAGTAGTACGTGTATATCTTCCCATATAATTTTAGCACTTTAATTTTGACATATATTGGAATAAATGACTGTCTTCAGATTTAAAGATTACGGGTTTATTGGTATTTTCAATTTATACATGTAATCTACTAATACAGGTTATATTGTCTAATATTCGCGTGTATAATTAGTACGGGTCCCATACAATTTTAACGCTTTTATTTTGCATATATTGATTCAATTCCATGTTTTTTTTTATATTTGCTTACATAAGGGGTCCAAGATGTTTTATTCTTCAGATATGTCCATGAAGATAATTTTATATAGCGAGAACAGAGATTCTTAAACTTCTTTTTAGGAGCATTATATTAAATATTTTAACAGAATATTTTGATTAAACATGTCATTTAGTATACTATAAGAATTTGGGCATGATTATGAATTTCAAGTTTCTTTATATTATATACTCCGTACGAAGAACGGGTATGCTGCTAGTCTATCTATATAAATAAAATTGAAAATCTGTCTGTCTGTCTGTCTGTCTGTCTGTCTGTCTGTTTGTCCCATCATCACGGGAGAACGGCTGAACCGAATTTGATGAAATTTTGTGGGTAGCCTAGAAATAGCCCCACTTAAAATTTAGTCTATGTTTGGAGTTTCCATAACCAGTTGTTCTCGAGATATTAGTGAAAAACGCATATTTCGTTTGTCTCATCATCACGAGAGAACGGCTGAATCGAATTTAATGAAATTTTGAGAGTAGCCTTAAAATAGCCCCCCATAAATTTTGCCCAAGTTTCGAGTTTCTAATTCCAGGGGTTGTCGAGATATTAATGAAAAACGGAACTTTATCCTAGGAGATCTACTCTCTAACTCCGTGGTTTATCCAAACGGAAAGGATGAAAATCGTTTGTTTAAAACGTCAACGTGAATTAAAAATTCATTTCTGAGCTTAGTGCAGGATTTTTGCATTAATTAGTCACTATCTGAAAGCATGAATTGTTTGAAACATGAATTTAAATGGAAAATCTAACTCCATGGTCAAGCATTTACTAAACAATGGAAAGTATAAAGAAATAAAAATAGTTATTATTTTTGCATTTTATGGGGAAGAGATCAAAATAGTTATTAAATTTCGCAGTTTATGAGGAAGATTCTTTATTATATTATGTTGCTCAGCAGCGCAATTAAATTAAATGTGTTTCTTAATATTTGTTATTATTTTTTCTATTTGAATAATAAATAAATAGATGTAAAAATATATTTTGTAAATGAACGGTTTGATTTTTCTTTTAATTATATTAATTACGGATTGCGTACATCACTTTCATTTGACAAAGAGTTTTTAAGCTTTTATATTGTGTTCAGCTAATAAACTCATATTGCGTTTACCAATAAATTCATTTATCCGATTGTTGAAACAGAAAAAGAGTAGAAAGGGTATATCTTCTAATAAAATTTTAGTGTTTGCATTTTGTATATACAAACGGGAACAGGATGTTTTATTCTTCAGATCTGCAATTTCAGAGCTACGAATTTGGCGGAATATAGCTAACTTTTCAACTTTTCTTAAACTTTGCCAAATTGACGGAAATATCGCCAAATTGCTAAAAACGACGCAAATCAAAGAAATTAAATTCGTTTTTTTAGAAGACAGTTCTGAAAGGATGTTTCGGTAGCATTTGTGGGTCAGTCTATCCATCCTACTTACTAACACATATATCGAATTTTTAAAATATCACCAAATTGATAAAAATGTTTGTGAATCTATAAAAATGTCATGAAATTGATAAAATTGCGGTTAATAAATAAAATTAATTGTGTTTTGTTAGGGAATAATATTATGATGATGTTTCGTCAATTTGTCGCAAAATGGGACTATCAGTTTTACAGTCCACATGGCGATAAATTTGACGATTTTTTAAGTTATCGCTAAATTGAAGAAAATATCGCCAAACCTTTCATGGAGATAGCATTATTCAGACGATATGATTTCCATCAATTTATTTGAAGCAACTGATATCATGTCGTTTAGCAATGGATGTAAATCCGATGTGTTATGTGGCATACGATTTTAATTTAATCTTTTCCGATTTGAATAATAAAGATATGTATATAAAATAAATTTAATTGGCATTGCATTTTTGACTGGATAATATCGATTACGGTCTTCAGGTTACACATTATTATTATTGATATTTTCGGGGATTATTGATTTAGGGATTATTGATATTTTCAAATTATTATACCATTGTTTTATTATGACAAAAATTGTTGAAACTCACATATTGTACGTTGTGCGAGTAATCTTCTATAAATGCAAATGTTATCTTCTAATCTACGAGAATATAAGTAGTACTGGTATATAGGCATATATTTTGATATATATTAGCATATATTGGAATCAATTACGACCTTCTGGTATAAAGATTACGGAGATAATTGAAATTTTCAATTTATAATGTCATCTGTTTTATTTCGGCAAATATTTTGTAGACTCATATTGTAATAAGGGTAATCTTCTACTAACATACAGGCATATTTTCTAATCTGCGACAATATAAGTAGTATGGGTATATATATATATATATATATATATATATATATATATATATATATTCCCATATAATTTTAGTGCTTTCATTCTGGCATATATTGGAATCAATTACGGGTTTATTCATATTTTCAATTTATACATGTAATCTACTAATACAGGTTATATCTTCTAATATTCGCGTATATAAGTAGTACGGGTCCTATACAATTTTAATGCTTTCATTTTGCATATATTGATTCAATTCCTCTTTTTTTTGTAAATTTGCTTTCGAAAGGGGCCAGGAAGTTTTATTCTTCAGATCTGCCCGTGACGATAATTTTGCATGATGAGAACATATATTCATAAACTTCTCTTTAGGAGAAATAAATTTAATATTTTAACTTAATTTGCATATGATTCTGAATTATAAGTTTCTTTATATTTTATACTCCGTACGAAGAACGGGTATGCTGCTAGTTTTTCCTATGCGCAACCATGCCAATTACACAACGCGACCATAATCTTACCTTTAATACGCTCTAAATAAGCTCCTTCTATACGCCCTATATAAGCCCGCTGCAATTCGCCATGATTGCGCATAAACATCTGGTTCGTTGATCGTTGGCAGAACGACACAGAAAAAAAAATATATATCATTTTAAATTAGCGAAGTTAGAAGCCGATATTCAAGAAATTATACTTTTGGAACGATTTAAATAAATGCAAATAAATGAAAACATTTGAAGTTGGGGGAAAAAAAAGAATGTTCATTTACACCTAGAAATAAAAATCACAAAATTAATTACCATCTAAGCGAGTTTTTATTCGGGTGCAGAAAACATTTCTGAGAATACTTGTATTGTTGATATAATTAATAATATGTTCTTTTAAATATGATCTTTTAAATTCACGAATTTAGAAAATAGCAAATAAAACAGCACTGAAAATATAGTTCGCCGGCCACCTGAGCCATTTTATCGACTGTCTTCACTAGCCCATTTGGAACAGGATACGCACATAATATCGTCAGCACCTGCAATGGATGAATAATACATTTGACGAATTGGCTTAAAATATTCTATTTCCGTACTTTAAAAATCCGTTATTTTTAAACTAATTCGAATTTTAAAAAACAATCTCGCAGCGGTATGTTATACAGGAGCTCAGTTATCGCAGCACCGACTTTCATGGATGTTCTACGCTTTGATTTTCCGCTACAGACAACACACACAGACAGACAAACATCTTTTATTATATAACTTATGACAATTTATTACGATATGCCAATTTATTACTTACAAGACCAGTGCATGATTTTTTTTAATATCCCATTGTAAAAATTGCATTTATGGGCATACGATGCATTTATGGGTGGATATGATGCCCAGATCATTCGACTCATCCAAAAGTTTAGAGAAGCTATTTGAATGGCTGAGAACGATGGTATTATTTACTGCATATTTTGCAAAAATGCATAATTTTCTATTTCGACCATAAGAGCTTGCAATTCCGCCCCAGTAGCTCAACGGTAGAGCGTCGACAGGGCAGTACAAAAATTCATGGTTCGATTTCCGGTCGGGGAAGCAAGGTTCTTTATAATGGCGCCCGAACAAATGAACCGTGTAGGCTAGTGTAAAGATTTCGGAGGTCTGAAAGTGACCCTAGTGCAACTAGTTCAGTGGATCCTGCGATATTGTGGGGGGTTGATTCAGTTGATCCTGGGATATTGAGCACCGATTTGAAATTCGGGAGGTATTCGACCTGGCTTTCCTGGAAGTTAAAAATAACAGCAGGATGCTAACCTGAGAAAAAATAGCAGGAGGTGGCCAGTTGAATTGTCAGTTGCACGTCAATCTAACATTAGAAGGTAGAGAATGCAGAGTCCACTTCAAAGATAATATCTTGCAATTTCGTCTCAGTAGTTCCACGTTAGAGCGTCGGCTGACCAGTACGAAGCTGTGTGGTTCGATTCCCGATTGGAACAGCAAGGTTCTTTATAAAGTCTGAAAAATGAAACTTCAAGCTATACATGTTTAAAGAATTCATATAGAGGGTTCCTAGGAAAGTAATCAGACACCCCAATAACTTTGAAAGGGCATGTCCATGAGTATACACGATATAGTAAAGTGATCATGTCCGATGACTTAAAGGGATGGCAGCGCTCCTAGCGGAGATTAAAAAAAATTGGGATAACGGACTCGACAATGAAACAAGATAGAAGAAATATATCAATTACAAAGTTTGTTATCCTAACTATTTTCGCTCTTCGCTAGAGTCGATGCGATCACTTTTGTTCTATCTGGCCTGGTCATTTTACTATAGACAGACGTAACGTATGCACTCATGGATCTTTCTTTACAAAGTTTTTGGAGCATTTAAGAAGTTGCCTAGGAACCAACCCTGTAATAGTTCTAAAATTTAGTTACCAAAACACGGGATGTCCAAAATTATCTTTAACCTGTGAAAAAAAAATTATAATATGTTGAAATATCATAATGCTATTTTATGCATGTACTTAAGTAACTCAAAAAGTAACAGTTTTTTTTATTTCAAAATTTATTTTTGTGGGTGTATGTTAAGGATATGGTATACAAAACGAGGGTTTGCAATATTGAAGATCTAAAACAATGGATTATTGCAGCCGTCATGATAGTTGATGCAGAAATGTTACAGTAAACATGGATAGAAGTTGTTAATTATTCTCTTGACGTTGTATGTGCAATTAATGGCGTTCATTATAGATGTATAATAAGGCGAAAGGTGAAAGAAAAACTTTAAAAAAAATCTTAGAAAACTAACTTGGAGAGAAAGAACTTCGAAAAAAATTGGAAAAGAAAGCCTCATTATTATATCTCAACTCATTATTGTTTTATACGGGTTAAAACTAATTGTGGAACACCCTGTATATCTACTAGAAATAAAATATATCTACTTAAACTTCTTAGCCCAAAGATTATGCATTAAAAGCTTAAACACTAAATTTAAGATAATTTGATATAGTGCCATATATAATATTCAAACTCTATCAAAAAATATTATTTATATAATAAATGAATAAAATATGGCATTTTGTTACTTGTCGTTTACACGCTGCATTGTGAACATTTTGTCGTTTAATGTAGACTTTGGATAAATTTTAACTTTTTGTTTCAAGGTTTCTGTTGCTTATGAGAATATAATTCTTGTGAACGTAATTCCTCATTTCAAACAGGCAAACACTGTAAAAATATGCAGCCAACTGCTCTTTAGAGTAAAGAAACTTATTTTAAAAATATCTGATGTGGTCAGGACATGACTTTCCCTACATAATTCAATGACTTTACCTTTTCATAGCTACATAATGATGTATAAGATACACGGCATAATGCTTTTTACATTGTATTAATATAATTTGGGCTATGTGGGCAAGTTCTGAGTACGAGTAGAGTGCCTTATTCATACTCATGTGAAAAATCCTCATCAAAATGTAATTAACATTGAATTTATATTCCGTGAAAAAAAGCCTACTTGCGAATTCTTGAGCGATGACAATTTTGCATGATATCAATTTTGGATAATGCTAAGTTATGGATTCTTCTTGTTTCGACCCAGAGCGTTCGACCTACCCGTAGGTGTAAGGTATCTATCTCGACGGCCGGAAAGCGCCACCCAATTTAGACTGGAACCCAGTGGGACGGCATCCACAGGGGCCGTACCCGCTTTCCCCAACCACCAACATCTCGGAAAGACTTGCGGACTCACATGTTTAATGTGATCATACTCCTGGTGAACACGGCGATAGCTAGGGAAGATGAGAGATGGAACTCAGGCCGTTTGAGTGCAGTCCCCGTGCCCTAACAACTAAGCTGTCGCGCCCCTACGGTATGTATTGTATTGGTTAGAAATATATTTATCTATTCAAATAATTTATTTCAATTTTATCTGCGATTAAAATTAATTTTCCATTTGTACTTGCACCACTGCTGTACAGCAGAGGTAACTAAAAAACCTGATGTGGGCAGCATATAACTTTCCGTATACAGTGAAATGAATTTACTCCTTTTACAGTCAAAAAATAATATATAAGGTCCACGGTATTTTGTTTTTAACGATGAATTGTAATTTTGGTGATTTTCCGGATGACAGCATGTAAAACTATTTCAAAGTATCCAAATAACTCATATATCGCTATATTATCAATATTGATAGCATCAATAAGCGATATAGTTCATATAATAGAATATTTTAATAATTAGTTTATCAATTAGGAGTTAGTTTCATTAATGTAGAGTTATCTGGAGGCAAAATATCGTCTAGGTGGCGATACTTTGCTAGATTATTCGCCAAGTTTGCCAAATGCATCACCATGCGTTACAGACAAAATGAAAGAAGCGCACTTCTTATATACTAGAAGGTATGCCGCATAATATGACGGAAATCAGAATTTGCGAAACATTACTTTTCATTTGGAGTTATTCTTATCAATTTGACAATATTTTTATCACTTTGGCAACATTTAAAAAAGTCGACAAGTTGGCCACGTCCCGCTAAATTTATCGCCAAGCGTTATGGACAGTTGGACGGAGAAATTGATTATTCTTATAGTCTATTCTTATGTTCTTTCTAAGATATTGAACTTTCATCAATTAGTTTACATTTCATTGATTTAGTGTCACTTTCATCTATTTGGCTAATTTTTACGAATTGGATGACAATTTCGTCAATTTTCAACATTTAAAAAGTCAGCAGTTTGGAGATATTTCGACGAATTCGTCACCAAAATTTTGGCAAACGTTACGAACGGAAAAAAATGTTATTCTTATAGTAAATCCTTATATTCTTTCCAATATATTGAATTTTCATCAATTAGTCGTCATTTTCATTGAATTAGCGTCATTTTTATCAATTTGGAGACATTTTTGTTAACATTAAAAAAGTCGCCAAGTTGGCGACATTCCACTAAATCCGTCTCCAAAATCTCGCCAAGCGTTATGGACGGAGAAATTAGTTATTCTTACAGCAGATAGATGACTATCGGCGTCCAAATACAAAAGTATTTTCCAAAGTATCTTTCCTCATGCATGAAGCGAGCTAGCTCCACCAGAATGATGTCACCAAATTTATTGCATGATATTACATATGATAAGTGAACATATTTCCGAATAGTTAATGTTTTTTTTTATTTTATGTGATTTTTTGATAAATTTAAAAATAGAAAAATAGGAATGGAGAAATAGGTTAGTCCTATGGTAGATAAACGACTAATGACGTCAAATTACAAAGCTGTTACCCAAAGTGTCTTCTGTCGTGAATGGAACAAGCTAGATCTACGAGAATGATGATAATAACTTTATCGCATAATATTACATATTAAAAGTGACCAGATTTCACAATAGTTAATATTTTTTTTAAATTTATGCGATTTTTGGATACATTTATTTAAAAAATGTGCAATATCTGGAGAACGGTTATGCTAGAGTTCTAAAGTTTATATAAATTGTTTTCTAATAAAAAATTACATAAGATACGACAATTTGCTTAACTTCATTAAAGGCTTTTATTTTTTAATGATTTTTTAAAATTCTACTCGAAAATTTAGGAGGGTTCTGAACATTATTTTCTGTCTAAAATCTATAGACTTCCAGTATTCACGAATTATAATTTTTGTACCAAATTTCGTTCGAATCGATCCATTAATTCGTGAGATATCATCTTCACAGACTGACACACTCACACTTTTAGACTTCACCTGAAAAATATGTGAATAGTGTTAAGGGATGCTTGAAACGCCCTCCCGTCGAAAAATCGAATTCAGGCTTTCGACCCCGTCACACTACTTTCCTTATATATTATACTGTGTATATAAAGAAAGTAACACTTGTTTTTTCTTATAATACATTTTCTTATAATACATTAAATTATTCAAATTCTATCACCTTATGTGTTCTATATGCCTACAGCTTATTCATAAATGCACCTGTATCATTACCATTTTATTCAGATACCTGCTTTTGATTAAGAAGTTTACTCCGAATTCTATTCTAACTGTCCGGTTCCCATGCTTAGCCGGTTCTTGGACATTCGATCTTTTTCATATCTTTTAGCAACAAAGGAAACGCTCCTGCCTGATCTCCTGTTTCGGGGAAAAAGCCATTCGCTGTGGGGGGCAACTGTTATGTGTCATTTTCTTTGTAGTCGATCGTTAATGAATCATATGTAACGGAAGTTTCACGGGAAAGTAGGATATGACAAGGGAAATGAAAAACAATGCGATTCGTGAAATCCATAATGCATCAGAGAATATTTGTCGGTTATATCTATATATAATTTTATTCCATAACAACAAGTATTTAGTAATGACATATTGGTAAGTTGGATAATTGGGAATTAAAATATGGAAAGTATTTTTAATCTATTATTATTGAAATGCTTTATTATTGTTATTGAGATGCTTTATTATTTTATTACATCAAAAGTTCGTCTATGTAGAATAATAATGCCCTTTTATTACTTTACGTACTACTGTATAGTAAAAGGACTGTTTCAGGAAAAGTTTTGAATTTGAAATATTTTTTGTCGGAAACCACATTTTAAATTCTCCGGAACACATTTACAAAAATAAATTCATGGAGGAGCCTTACATAAATAAGTTCATAACCAAATAAATTTATATAGGAGCCTTTATAATGGCAACTGGTGTGTATACTTCTATTTTAACTCAACTACTAACTATTTTCTTCTCTTTTGCATACTTATTTTGAACAGTTAGACGAAATAAATATGCAAAAAAGAAATAGATGTTTCAAGGAAAGTTTTTGAACCGAATGTAAAAAAACACAGTACACACCCCCTCCCCCGATCACCTCCGAAATTTATTTCTGAATTCATATCAGTAATCATTTACGCTCAACCTATAGCGAATCTTGAGAAAGAGACGTTTATAGAAAAATTTTGGGACCGAAAATGGAAAAATACCGGAAGTGAAATATCTTAGTAACCTCATACCCCCTTTAGAATGTTATACTGAATCCATAACAGACATTATCTAAACTACATATATAGAATATTCCCGGAAATAGATGTTTCAAGTAAATTATAATTTTTTTAATACGAAGTGTCATCGCCAGAACAGGAAGTGAAAGACTTTAGTGAGTCCAATAACACCCTCCAGATTTTAATGTTGAACTCATATCAGTCATTATTTGTATTCTATAACCAATCCTGAAAAATAGATGCTAGAAAAGAAATTTTTGAACAGAAAGTGTAATAGTAACTGGTAATGTGTAACCAGCGAATCAACTAACTTCCTCCATAATGTGATGTTGATTCTATGTTAGCTACAATCTAGACTATATTTATAGCCAGTCTTGAAAAATAGATGTCTTAAGTGAAATTAAAGTTCTTAAACTGCAAATATAAAAAGAACCGGCCGTGGTAATCCTCAGTAACCTCAAACTTTTCCAGAGTTTGATCTATGCTTAAAACTTCATCGAAAAAGTCTGCTATAAAATCGTCTGCTTCTCTATGTAAAATCAATGAATACATAACAGTCATAATCTAATCTCTATCTATAGCAGATTCCGACAAATACATCAATCCGGAAAAGCGCTAAATGTACAATTCAACGTTAAAGTCGCTGTGCCGAGAATCTGATATGTCGGTTTTTCTCTGTGAAAGAAGTAAATTCATTGCATTTTGTAGCAAAAGTATTCATTGCATTTTGTAGCAAAAGTATTCACTGCATTTTATAACAAAAGTCAAGTGTTGCTCATATAAGATTTATTTACTTATTTTTTTCGCAACACATTATATTACTCTTTCTCAATTTGTTCAAGAGATACACACAAACAAAATTCGAAAGAATGGTTTTTTCTTTATCAAAGACGTTTTACTCTATATTAATTATCCATAAATTCCAAAAATGGGAATTTGGACACATCACAACGCTTTCCTTTTCATTTGTTATGTTCGTATTGTAGAAAGTTGAAACACTAAAACAATATCGAAAAGCTAATTTTTAACACTTTACAACAAAGTTGAAAAGTGTTTATGACTTTGTTCATTCTGTCTGTCTGTCTGTCTGTCTGTCTGTCTGTCCGTTAGCACGATAACTGCCGTAAAAATGGCTTAATCAAAATGAAATTCTAGTATGTTGTTCAGACGGTCTATAGGACCTATGGGAATATAAATGAATAATATCACCCAATTAGTTTTGGATTGAACCCGGGTTGAAAAAATGGAATACATTGAACCCTATGGGACCTAATTTTTCAAGCATTTTTTAAGCGGATTTAAAATTCACAAATTGCTTCGAAAATTTTAGGCAGTATTCAAATTGTTCCATAAAATATATAAAAAAAAATTCAGCAAAATATATTCAGTAGTTTTTTAAATAAAAATTAAAATAATAATAACACCTTTTATATGAAGCGATCACGTGTCCATGATATGAAACGATCACATGACCCACTTCAAAATGATATATGGCATCCATCTTGTGTCAAAATCGTGATTTTTAAAGTTCTTTTTAATTCATATTGAGTGTTGTATCCATCCTAAAACTACTTTATTTCTGCCTAAATTCTGTGCATCTACATACTGAAACAACGCAATGACAATTTATTTCAGTTTAAATGCTCATCCAAATATGATTATTTCTACTATTAAGCCTATTTTTCACCTATGTAAAATGTAAACAGCAAAATATGTAGAATGAGTTGTATTAGAATCGCTGTAATTCTTTAACACAAAATCATTTAGTCCATGGAGTCTGCTTAGCTGATATGAATGAAGTATTCATTGATTGTAGAAAGAGAAGGACGATATTTTTCGATGAAGTTTTAAGCATAGAGTTAACTTATTTGTAGCTCCATGGTCTTAATTTTTAAATAAAATAAATTATTATAGTATTCTGATGAATGACATGAATGGGGGAATTATTTATGAATGAAATATTGCTTTTATAGAGAGAGCCAGGCGTGTTATTTTTTTATGATGTCATTTGAATCAATTTCAGTTGTTTTCGATGAAGTTTTCAAATATAATAAATTATCGTAGTATTATGATAATTCTAAAATTATTACCGAGGAATGTATCAAATTTTAGAGATTTTAATGCCGTCATTTGAATGAAGTTAATTTTTTTCGATGAGGGTTTAAGGTTTCAAATATAATAAATTAATGTAGTATTGTGATAAGTTTTAAAATATTACCGAGGAATGTATTGCATTTTAGACATGTTTAAATAAAATTGCATTGAAGTTGGAAAGTGTTTCATAATCAATGCTTTAAGCATGATTGATCTTTCTTGTTTGTATTATTAATTTTAAAATAGTAAAAATTAAAAATATGTTTTTATATAAGTTAAATTCTGATAAATAAGATTGCAAAAATCCGTAATTATCGGGATTTCATCATAGAAACATTAGACGTTCAAAACATATATTTAATATTTGAGACACAGGAAATCGTATTTAAAAAATATCTGATATGAGAAGCACATGAATTTCCTCACATAATGCAATGAATTTACTTCTTTCACAGTTAAACCAGAGCGATCAATCATGTATTATAAAACACTTTCCAACTGCCTCCAATGCGATTTTATTTAAACATCTCTAAAATACGATACATTCGGCAGTAATATTTTTAACACTTTACAACAAAGTTGAAAAGTGTTTATGACTTTGTTCATTCTGTCTGTCTGTCTGTCCGTTAGCACGATAACTGCCGTAAAAATGACTTAATCAAAATGAAATTTTAGTATGTTGTTCAGACGGTCTGTAGAACCTATGGGAATATAAATGAATAATATTACCCAATTAGTTTTGGATTGAACCCGGGTCGAAAAAATGAAATACATTGAGCCCTATGGGACCTAATTTTTCAAACATTTTTTAAGCGGATTTAAAATTCACAAATTGCTTCGAAAATTTTAAGTAATATTCAAATTGTTCCATAAAATATATAAAAAAAAAATCAGCGAAATATATTCAATAGTTTTTTAAATAAAAATTAAAATATTAATTACACCTCTTATATGAAACGATCACATGACCATGATATGAAACGATCACATGACCCACTTCAAAATGATATAAGGCATCCATCTTGTTTCAAAATCGTGTTCTTTTAAATTCATATTCTTTTTAATTCATATTAAGTGTTGTATCCATCCTAAAACTACTTTATTTTTACTTAAATTCTGTGCATCTACATACTGAAACAACGCAATGACAATACAATATATTTGAGTTTGAATGCTCATCTAAATTTGATTATTTCTACAACTAAGCCAATTTTTCACCTATGCAAAATATAAACAGCAAAATATATAAAATGAGTTGTATTAGAATTCCTGTATTTTTTTAACACAAAATAATTTAGTCCATTGAGTATGCATGGCTGATATGAATGAAATATTAATTGATTTCATAAAGAGAAGGACGATTTTTTTCGATGAAGTTTCAAGCATAGAGTTTAATTTTTTGTAGCTCCATGGTCTTAAATAAAATGTTTAAATAAAATAAATTATTATAGTATTGTGATGAATGAAATGAATGGGAGAAAGTTATGAGTGAAATCCTGTTTTTATAGAGAGATCCAGGCGTGTTATTTTTTCTATGGCGTCATTTGAATTAATTTCAGTTGCTTTCGATGAAGTTTTCAAATATAATAAATTATCGTAGTATTATGATAATTCTAAAACTATTGCCGAGGAATGTATAACATTTTAGAGATGTTTAAACCAGGCAATTTATATTTCAATGCCGTCATTTGAATGAAGTTCATTTTTTTCGATGAAGGTTTAAGTTTTCAAATATAATAAATTAATGCAGTATTGTGATGAGTTTCAAAATATTGCCAAGGAATGTATTGCATTTTAGACTTGTTTAAATAAAATTGCATTGAAGTTGGAAAGTGTTTCATAATCAATGCTTTAAGCATGATTGATCTTTCTTGTTTAAATTATCACAGTACTGCAATAATTTATTATATTTGAAAACTGAATCATCGAAGAAATGAACTTTATTCAAATGACGTCATTTAAATATAATTTGCCTGGCTCTCTGTGTAAAAGTAAAATATTTCATTCATACACTTTTATTTCATTCCTTTCACTCTTCACAATACTACAATAATTTAATTTACTAAAAAACTTAAAACCATGGAGGTAAAAGTAATTTCACTCTATGCTTAAAACTTCATCGAAAATGTCTGCTATAAAATCGTCTGCTTCTCTATGTAAAATCAATGAACTTTTCATTCACATCAGTTATATTGCAGACTCCAGAGCTAAATAATTTTGCGTTAAAGAAATTCAGCAATTCTTCACAACTCATCTTACATCTTGTAGTGAAATTTTTGCGAAACATTACTTTTCACTATACTCTGTAACCTCTAAAACTTCTACTTTGCCTCAGAAAGCAGATCATATGTTGAGCAAAGGAAAAGCAATGGGTTGAAGCTTTTGTTCACCACACGAAAGCAATTACAGCAATACTTGAGAAGACAGCACAGAGAAATAAACAACAGTCGCCAAAAAACCTCGTAAGTCTGAACTTTCAAAATTTTCTATACGACCCAAAAATATAAAGTTTAACCATTATTTGAATATAAAAGTTAAAAATCCAAATGCAAAAACATTAATTTTTTTTGCATCATTAAAAAAGATGTATTTTATGTGCATTTACTGTTTATGCACTTTATATATAGTTCTTTTAAAATAATATAAATCATCATACATGTAAACATGCTATTAATTTATGAAAATTAATTTCAAACGTGCATTTGCTGAACTACATACTTCAATTGCAATTTACCATATTCCCAGCACTTTATTTTCACTATTCATTTTAACATTGAATAGCGAGCAAATCGGCTTCATTTTAGAGATATATCAGCGATGCAAAAGGCTCAATATGCAGTATATCGCAGCAATATTTTTCAGTATTCTTAATGGTGTGGACAGAAGGGTAAAGTGATAGCATAAAATCCCAACATATTTTATAGAAATGACCCTTAAAACCTAGAATTTATGGAGACAAAACTGCAATATCACATTTTCTCTTTCTCTCACCCGTGTGTGTATCTAGTGTCACTTCAGATAACATCAATACTTTTTGTATTAAATTTCACGGTAAAAAATTTATAATATCTTTCATACAATCGGTTTTTAAAACCAGAAAATGTCTTAAAATAATCATATTGTTTTCTCCATATTTTTATCATATCGATAGTTTTTTTATAAATAAATATGTAATACGCGATGTTAAAAAGGTAAGCAAAGTCGACACATTAAGTAATGCATTTTTAATTTTTCTTACTTGTATAAAAAGGTGTCTTCTTGATTCTGGTTCTGAATTCTAGATTTTAGGAAACTGAATAAAGCCCGGAACGATTGTCTGATTTCTATTTCAACAATACTTCTAGTTAATGTAGGTGCAATTCAAATGTAGTTAATGTAGGCGCAATTTCAATAATACGTTAAGTTAATGCAAACTGGTTAATGCAAGTTGTAAAGAGCTTTGCTGGCCCAACCGGAAATCGAATCCTGGATCTCCGAACTGGCTAGTCGACGCTCTACCGTTGAGCTACTAGGACGAAATTGCAAGCTTTTATCGAAGAAGGGGCCTTTGTACTTTCCACCTTCTAATGTCAGATTGTCGGGCAACTGACAATCTGATTGACCACCTTCTGCTATTTTTACCTCAAGTTAGCCTCCTGCTACTACTATTTTTACCTCAAGTTAGTCTCCTGCTACTATTATTTTTACCCACGTTAGTATCCTGCGTAGTCGTTATCCTCTCCTTTTGAATACGGTGCTCAATCTTTCAGAGTCCACTGAATCCGTATTAGGATCACTTTCAGATCTCCGACATCTTTGCACTAACCTACATGGTTGATTTGTTTGGGCATCATTGTGAACAACCTTGCTGCCAGAATAGGGAATCGAACCCTGGATCTCCGAATTGGCCAACTGACGCTCTGCCATTGAGCTACTGGGAAGGAATTGCAAGCTCTCATCGTCGAAGTGGACTCTGCAAGGTGCAGCAAATAGTTAATCGGCATGTAGGAAAATTATCAATTCTTATTAAATTGAATGTAAATTTTGATAAACGTCTCCCATTTGTATATTTGATAAAATGAAAGTTAAATTAAACTCGCACTTTTAGCAAACACTACATCTAAGAGTGCACAGGCCTGTTTATAAGAGTGCGCAAGATTGTTTTTACTTCAAACAAGAGACACATACAAATTATTGAGTTTAGTATGCAAAGTAGGTGACATGCCATTAATCTAAACATTCTCAGAACTATTACTTACAGTGCCTACTTTAATGTATCAAGGAATTATTACAAAAAACGAATATAAAAATTTAAAAATATTTATTTCAAAATAATGCAATCAATAATCACTTCTGATGTCCAAGAATACATTCAGCGAATTCCCACTCTGAACACTTTTACCACTTTTACCAAACTGCTAACTAGTGTAAAAGAGCCATATACCAAGAGCAATAAGTTTCGATCCTTTGAGCATCTGTTGATATAAATCACACTTTGACAGTAGTACGTAGTTTGAAGTACACAATAGTAGTTTAAAGCACGCTAATCTATTTTGATGAAGTGCATAAGAAGTTTGAGGAACTCCATATTTCAACAAGATAATGCAACGAAACTTGCCGCTTTCCTTGCAATTTCTCAATCATGTTAGTTTTACTTGACTCTTCTGCTTACCGGATTTGTTTCCCATTGAACAGAAAACAAAATGCTTTCCGACGAGGCAATTTCAGTCAAGAATTTTATAACATAGGGCATTTAAACAAAACTATATGAACAATTTACAATAATGAAACATTCTACTTCTCTTAGATTCGAGGTGATTCATGGTATTATAAATGATTTCATACATTAATAAATATATATTTAGCTTGAGAAAGTCAACTGGAGCTTTTCAAGTTTGATATTTAGCAAGGTTTTCACCAAATGGATAAATTAATGAAATAGAAAAGACTCTCAATTATGTAGTATTTATTTATTTTCTTCATTGTGTATCATTCCATAAGTATTTTCAAAAATAGTATATCATCAAAGTGTATACATCTAATTTACTGAATGATGTGTTGTGTCAGCATTCTTTCAAAATTAAAGATCAGATGTTGAAATGTCGATATTTTTAAGATTACCTCATATATTTCTGATAATAAACAAAAATGTAAGTACACTTATAGAAAATGGAAAAATATTACAACAGAAAGAAATAATCTGTATTGTCTGGTATTTTTAAATTACATTGATTCAAAGTAAATTACGTTGATTCAACCTAAATTACGTTAATTCTAAAATTCCATTTTTAAATTACGTTGATTCACCAGCATTTCAAATATGCCATTTGTAGTAACATGGACACTTTTATTTTATTTTACACAGGGTGCCAAAAAAAGTCATGGACCAGTTTGTAAGGTTCATCGTACTTTTATGCAGATATATAGGAAAACCCTATGTTGCTAAACAATGAAACAAATTTAGGGTGCAGGGGGGGGGGGTCTATATCGCTTTCTGTTAGAAAAAAGTCAATTACAAAATCATAGAGCATTGCAAAAGTAGTACTACGCATTTTTGTCCTACAGCGAACAGGGCAAAATAACTACAGTCCAACCTCGATATGTCAAATTTGAAGGGAGAAGGAAAAAAATTCGAGATATCGAAAATTTGAAAAAAATTAAGGAATTCATAAAAGATACTAGTCCTATACTTTACATACTAGTCCTGTACTTTACACATTTTTAAAAGAATCACTTACTTTATCTTGCAGACAGAGAATTTTGTATTACCCAAGAAAATGCTGACAACAAATAAAGCGAAGCTTGAAATGATTGGATACACATGTAATGTAATACTATGTACGTGCATACATTATTAAAATGTAATCTTGCATTTCTTTACTTTGCAAAATAGTCATCAATGACAGTTTGGTTACAGTTACTGAATCCTTCAATATCTATCACATTTTCCAAATGAGCTAGGCGGATCCAAATAAGCTTAATTTTGTGGCGATAGTTTACTTTAAAACTCTGAATAATATCTTGGTCCAAAGGCTGTAACTTAGAAGTTGTGTTTGGTGGCATAACATGAACTTTCACGGATTTTAATTTCGGCACACTATTATGCGCTGTACAGTTGTCCAAGAAGAGAACAATATCGCGATTTTCACGGGACATTTTTCTGTCTAGTTCTTTCAACGAATTAGTGAAAATTTCGGCAGTCATCCAAGCCTTTTTGTTCGCAAAATAAGTCATTGGAAAAGATTTCATTCCTGAAAAACATCGGGGTTTAGCAGATTTAACTATCATAAGAGGTTTTAGCCTTTCTGAACCATCCATATCAGTGCAAAACAGCACAGATAATTTTCCTTTGCTCCTTTTCCCGCCATGACATGCTTCACCTTTAATGGCCATAGTTTTATCAGGCATACACTTAAAAAATAGTCCTGTTTCATCTGCATTAAACACATTTTTTGGATCGTATTTATCCAAATGGAAAGTTGAAAATGGTAAGATAATCCAAATGGTAAGATGAAAAAATTCGAGATATCGAGAGTTTGATTAGAAAAATTTCGAGTTAAGGAGTTTGTTTTACATTAGTTTTATACCGTGCGTGAAGGGAGATGAAAATATTTCGAGATATCGAAAATTTCGAGATACCGAGGTTCGACATATCGAGGTTCACCTGTATTTAAATAATGATTTTAAAAGAGGCGATTTTATTAATCTGGATGTAACTGTTTAAACGTAGGCATAGAAAGCACGAGGGGATATTACACGTGTGCCAGCATACATCGTTGCTAAAGGTGAACAATTTGATTTACGTGTATAATAAAGTCAACTTTATTTTGCAGCATTGCCCAAATGTTCGGTTGTTTTTCAGAAGAATTGGACGTTGTATACTAGTTTTCAGGGTTGCTTTCCATCTTTTGTTGTGCAACACAATTCTCGCTGATTTCGTACTGATTAGTACATAATTATTACTGATTTTACAACTTTATAACTGGCTTTTCATCCTATCTCTAACAGAAAGCAAGATAGCCACCTTTAACCTCCTAAACAGAGGCGTCTGCCACCTTAAAGTTGTTTCACATGCAGCTTCACAGGGGTTTCCTGTGCATAGAAATACAAACACATTTACGATAACCCTAAAACATTCCAAGTTATTGACTTGGGCCATGACATTCCATGATACCCTGTGATAAGTTTAATGAAAAAGTATAGAGTTGGTTTTGTTTGATGAAACGATATTTAACTAATTCTGAAATACTGATTAGGGTAATGTAGAACCGCCAATAGGGTGAGGTGATAAGTCAAAAACTACACTAAAAATTTAACAATTAAATATAATCAACTTAAGATATATACATAGGTTGTACTGACAAATAAATAAATGGCAGCTCGCCATTTAACATATAGACAGAACAGGCTGGCAAAGGAGTACAAAAAATCCGTCTGATAGACACCAGTTCAAGTTAGTAGAAGCTTGTGAAAAGACTGTTATTTACACATGTTATGCATTTTATACTTGTTCGTTCCGTGCGCAACATGATCATAGCTAAGGAGATCAACCGGATAGTTAATAACTGTTAGGCAAATAATGGTTGAGTTCTCCACAATAGAATATATTTTCTACAAATACAGATTTAATCTTTATAACTATATATGCTACTGCCTTTCGTGGGCATTGACCGTCTTGAAGGGATTTTTCAGCGGTTCTTACTGATAGCCTCTCTCTCTCGCTCTCCCTTCCCCTCCCCTTCTCTCCCTCTCTCTTTCCCCCTGTCCCTCCCTCTTCCCCTCTCTAACTATTCTCATTCTCTCTATCACTCCCTATCATTTTTGGCTTCCCAATTCTCGTTTGGCCTATCAATTTGATTTTCTATGCTATTTTTGCTGGATGACCATTTGTCACTCTTATATATTTTTATTATATGTTTTGCCGAATTCATTTCAAAACACATATTTTTGAAAGTTGCTAATTTTTTTCTTTCGCAAACTATAGAATATAGTATAAAGTATTGATTTTGCAAAAATTTTCGATTCAAATATTTTGATGTCATTATATATTTTAGGACCTCCTGAACACGTTTAGATCATTTTTAAGTGATGCCGGTCTTGCTGTCTGTGATCGATTACTTGTGTACACTATAGCTGACACAGATATTAATTGATTTTTACAATAGTTTATATCCAGCTTTGTTCTAAAAGAATCTAGAACTAGGCAGATTTTTTTGAAAATTTCGAAATTTATTCGAAATTTTATATTTTCTTAATACAAAAACATAGGACAAAATTTGGATTGACATACAAGGGGGTTATTTATTATTCAATGATCACAAAACTTAGCAGTAGTAAAAATAGCTAAGATGGAATTTTTGCTTTCGTGGCGTCAATGGCCCCCTTCGGGTCGGGGGGACGCAGTTACTTCCCCGAAGGATACATTATCAAATTTACATTATCAAACTTGGTATCAATCAAAAGATTTTTTAAGCCTTTTAAAATGAAGAGCAACATGCTCTCATTATGATCATTTGGACCAACAGCACATATTTTACAAAAACATTTCGCTAAAAGAAATGACAAGTTACTTAAAAACGGATTCCGGTATGAGAAATGGATTCTGGATCCAGTTGTGGCATTTCCAAGTTCATTAAATTATATATTCTCTCCTGTCTTTTCATTGCGTAGCTCTATAAATAAAACATCTTTCTCTTTAAAAAGTATGCTTCAAAATTAATCTACAACACTGGAGAATTTTCAAATAAAATAACATGCAACATGTAACTTATTGCTCAACAATCAATAATTTCAGAAATGATATATTTGGTTTCAATTCCATTAAAATTCCAAACACTGGACGTATTATTCGAATGCCCAACGAAATGGGTATTTAAAATATTTTTGGCCAGTTCAATTGGAGATAGGTCTAGAAGAAAATCAAAACTTGAATGAATTGACTGTGTAGACAAGAATTTTGGCAAATGCAAAACTAAGAACTAAAGAATCGCCGATAACAGATCAAGATCAAACAAAATCATCGATAAGGCCAGGGCCCACACAGAGCTGAAGTGCAATGAAGAAAAGAATAATTATATTCCAAATGTTTAGTTTTGAAAATAATAAGAAATTCGTAAAAAATAGAAAACATAACATTTTCATTACGAAATTTGTTGAGATACAAGTCACGACCATTTCTATATTGTTTCAAATTTGCAAGTATCAGACTTTAGTAGGTTTTATAAATGCCGAGCAAACACACATACGAGCACATACATCGAGCCTTTTAGTTATTACCCATGTGATGCGATATTTTATGTATAGGCTCAACTAAATATTTAATGGATTTTTGCATATAATGGCGTCGTTGTTTAGTTTTCTTATCCTGAAGAAGGACACTGGTTTCGGAACTATTTGCATACTTTTCATCAACTGTTTATTCAGTCCTACCACGTGGCTAGTTTTACATTTCCTCAAAATATAGCCCAGGCAACATGACGCTGAACATGGTCATAGTCATATATAGTGACTGGTCACATGCTGGTTCTGCGACTATGAAGTATTTTTTATTTCAGATTATACAGCAGTTTGTGTGCATATATAGAATAAGGGTATAACATTTTGCGACATATCTTTATCCTTTTTTGGTTTATTTTGTTACTTACGAATTGTTTTACTTTTCTGACAGTTATACATAATTTTATGCTTTCGCATTTTTTCAAAACATTTATAAAATATCTGATTTTAGCAGACAAAAATCAAAACTCAGTGTGTATAACTCAAGTTACAATCATTATTGGTCTTAGACTTTCTATGTTTACATTTCAACCATTCCACTAGCGCTGTAGCGAATGCGTCGCCATTCCGTGGCATTCTTTCAATTCCAATGGTGTTTCATAATCATTAGCATTTCCCAGTAAAAGACCCCGGGAAATTAGAAAGAGAGAAAGAGTAGGAGATTATCATTAAAATTTTCCTGCAGGATTTTAATCGCTTTCAGTTATGGAGAAGCATTCTAAACATTTAAAGCCAGGAATGTCAGTGTCTATGCTGAGATTATGGCAAAAATAGTATAAGGAAGGGAGGGGAAGAAGTTCGACTCTATTCGACAGCTTTCATTTAATTTGATGCGCGCTTAATTTACAAAGATTTATTTAAATATTAAAGTTTTATAGGCGTATATATTTGGCTAATGGGTTTATTTCAGCACCGAAACTGTCAGAGGAAGGAATTTAGAAATTCCTTTGAATTGTCTAATTGGATTTGGTCTCAGCTGAAATTGATTTGTTTAAAAAATAGAAATTATTTAAAAATTTTACTTCCATAAAATATATAGGTAATGCTGGTAAAATTGTAACGAAAAAATTTTAATCACTCTTTTATGCTATGCATTGAAACAAGAATCATGAGGCAAAATCATTAAAAAAATGAACATTTACCAGAAACAAGAATCATTGAAACAAGAATTATGAGGCGAAATTATTAAAAAAATGAACATCTACAAGAACTTAGACAAGTAAGCTCCAAATAGGCGATGGGAAATGGGCAATGCTAATAAAGTAGATTTTACAAATAACATAAAGAACAATCTTTGCAAAAATGGAAAATTATCTTTGTTTGGGCTCAAACCAGGACCTTCATACGGTGGCTTCGACGCCTTACTATTTACCTCCCTATCACCGACTATTCGATGTTTGCCAGTTCCGCTCGAACCATAAGTCTTCAAGTGAGGGTCTATATGCTCTAATATTTATATCCCTACGACTGACTATTCGATATATGCTTCATAAGCTTGAACCAACAAACTTCAAGCTATGATCTCAACACTCTACCATTTGCCCCCTACGAGCAATACCTTAGTGTTTGTTAGTTGAAATTAAAACAGAAACGTTCAAGTAATCGTATATATGCCCTACATTTTGCATTCCTAAAGCCAATTACTCTATATTTAGTCGATATTTGCGCAACAAACGAAAAGGCGTCGAAACTCTCAAATGAAGGTTGATGGTTTGATTCCGACCTAGTAGTCAGTGGTAGGAACATAAATAATAGAGCGTCCAGATCACCACTTGAAGCTTGTTGGTTCGAGAACAAACAGCAAGCATACAGTAATGGATCTTAGGATGGAAAATAGTACAAATCTATGCACCCACCTGAATATTTCTGGTTTGCCCAGTGTTTGTCCCTGGTTTGCCAGTAAATCAAGTAGTCGGTGATAGGCAGATAAATGGTCGGGGATGAGAAGCGTAATGGGTTTATTTCAGCAATGAAACTGTCAGTGGAATGTATTTAGAAATCATTCCAATTAGATTTAGTATCAATAGAAACTGGTTTACTTAATAAATTTAAATTATTTGAGAACTAACACGTATTTATTTCAATGAAGGAAATATACAAAACTGTTAAAATTTTAATGAGAAAATTTTATTCAGCCATTTTTGACTTCAGCAAACTGAAAGTGACATCTCCAATACCGATAATAGACATATTTAGTGACCCCCCCCCCCCAACCACCACCACCACCACCACTACTACCCACTCTGAACTTTGATGCTGAACCCGTATCAGTCATTATTTAAGCTATATCTATAGCCCATTCTGAGAAACATATATTTCAAGGAAATTTTTTAAACCGGAAATGAAAAACTGGAAGTGGAAATCCCTTACCACCTCCGAAATTTAATATTGAATTTATATAGATCCTCATTTAAGCTCTATCTATAGCAAGTCTAGAAAAATATGCTTTAAAAATTTTTTTGAACCCGAAATGGAAATTAAAACTGAACACCCCTACTCCCTCTGGAATTAAATATTGGAATTAATCTCAATCATTATCCAATCTCTAAACCATGAGAAATAAATATTTCAAGGAAAATGTAAATTTTTGAAACGAAAGTGGAAATCCTTAATGAGTGCCTAATGCCAACTATGATTTAATACCAAATCCATAAGTCATTATCTAAGCTCTGTATATTGCCAACTGTGAAATATAGATGTTTCAAAAATATTTTGAACCAGAAGTGGAAAAGAAATTGGGTATGAAAAATTCTTAAAGAACAACTCTACCTTCTCCAAAATTTGATGCTGAATTAATATCAGTTATCATTTAAACACTGTCTACAGCAGATTCTGAGAAATAGATATTTCAAAGAATTCTTGTTTTGTAAAAACATTAGGGTGGCAAAAGTTTTGTCACCAATGAGGAGAAATTGTTTAAAAAATGAACAACTGTAAGGGCCCAAACAAGCGAGCTCCTAGTAGGCGATGGCCAGTACGCATAACAAACGATACGTCGAGACCATCCTCATATGAATGTTGATGGCACGATTACAACCAACAAACGTCGAGTTGTCAATGACAGGGAAGTAAGTAGTAGGGAGTTAAAATCATCACTTGAAGATTGTTGGTACGAGAACGAATATCGAACATCAAGTAATAGTTGTTGGAAGGTAATCGGTATGGCATTTACTTCCTAATTTGAGGGTTCGAGATGAACCAGTAAACACCGAGTCGTCGGTGATAAGGACGTAAATGCGATCATTACTTGGTTGCTAGGTTGTTGGCTCGAGCCTAAACTGCAAATATCGAGTAATCGGCAACAAAACGCAAAAAGTTGAAAACTTAGACAATTATTTGAAGATTTCTGATTCAATCAGACCACAAACACCAAGTTATTGCTAGACAGAGGTAAATTGTAAGCGTCAGGACCATCCCTTGAAAGTTTGGGGTTCAATCCTAACATGCAAAATCCAAGTAATTTCTGATAAGAAGATAAATGGCAGACGTCAAGACCATTATTTGAAAGTGTTTAGTTCAATCTGAACTTGAATGATTAAAGTCGCTTCTGGTAAGGGCATAAATGGTAGTGCGTTAAGACCATCCCTTGAAGGTTCTTGGTTCTATACCAAAGAGCAAACATAAAGCAATCGGTGAGAATGAAGTAAATAGTAAGGCATACAGGCCCGCACTTGAAGGTTTCTGAATTTAGCTCAACAAGCAAACATCGAGTAGACTAGGGTAAGGTGGGTAAAAGTCAAATTCAGCAAGCACTTAAAGTGTCTTTTTTGAGACCAATAAGGGGTAGTTTTTTATTTTTGCAAAGATTTCTCCTTGTATTATTTGCAAAACATAAGTTACTTTCATTTCAAAATATAATGAAGTTACTTGAAAACTATATTTGCTGATCAAAGGACATACACTGCATAAAGCATAAACTATCCTTGTGTATAGTCATATATGCCATATTCTTATGCCTTTATAATATAAAGGATGCACCAAATTAAATTTTGTTATTTCTTATTATAATCATTTGTATATACTGCTTAAACCGGAACTGAGGAAACAATGGTGTGTCCACGACAATATGTTGTCCATAAGAAATCAAAACTCCGGGGTAAATACTGTATTGTGAGTAAATTATCTATGTCGTTAATATCTAAAAGTAGAAGTGTTGGCCATTTTTCTGATTGTTCACAAAGCCATTTTAATGCTTAACTTTCAGTTTAGTTCCATTTCAATACTCCTTATAACATTGATAAACGAATTCATGAATCTAAAGCATAATTTAATTTATCGTATATATAATTCCTGACCTTAAAATAAGTAAAATGCTCTTATAGTTGCATATATTTTTTTAATTATGATATTAGTTGATGCTCATAAGCAAAAAAATAGCCCAAGTTAGAAATTACCTTCAAATATTTAACTGAAAATTATTTCGCCTTAAGAGCATAATCATTCATACACAAAGTTGCTGGAATCCATTATATGAAGGGAAGTATAATATTTAGTCAAATTCCTATGGATTTTATTTAATTCATTATTAATAAATACCTCAAATATTTAAAATATCAAGGTCTAAATATTAAGTGAGTCTAGATGTTTTTGGGAATATGTCCTTGATTACTATAAGGATTTCATGCGCTGTATGGTTCTGGAAGCTTTATAGACCTTCAATTGTACCTATGATACTGTAAAGATCACTAATTGACAGTTATAAATGCAAAATATGTATTTGAATTAAAAGAAAAACTGGCTGATTTTGAGTAGACGTACTGCGCTTCTTACACATAGTGTATAAAAATAATATATAGACCTAGCGGCACTTCAGATACGAATAACCATTGTTGTACAAAAGTTAGGAAGTCCAATATCCAGCTATTTTCATTATCCTACTATTTTTTTACATATTTTGTTCCATTTTACATGTGCACAAATAATGTGTTTGCGAACTTGCAAACTTGAAAAAATGGCCCCATTTCGGCTCGATTTCTGGAGATCTGAAAGTACATTGCTAGAAGAACGGGACGAAGCAAAATGCATACAACAATAGAACACAAATCAATGAAAATACATGATTTTTACTTCGAAAACTTGAAGAAGAACGTGTGAGAAATCACATTCATTTCCCTGTGATTTGAAAGTGTTCCTGTAAGGACAATATATTTATAATTTATGTGCATTACCTTTACTTCATTGTTATCCTTTTGTTTAAATTAATATTCATATTCTAAAAACTTATATGTTCTTTTGCATTCGGATTCTCAAATACTGAGTTTTTTTTATACCTCTAATTTCATAATTTATTTGTTAAATTAGGTTCTAATTTGAAATATTTCGCAGTTCATCAAAGTCGTTGAGTCCAGTCAAAGCCCGGCTTTTGGCTAATCATTATTATCATCATCATTATTACTGATGTTTTATATTTAACAACATATTTAAGTATGGGAATCTCACTACTAAAATTAAATTATACTTAATATGAAATATTTTTAAAATACAAAAATTTACTTGGCAAAACACTTGTGCAACGTATAATAATTCACTGTTTACATACAAAGAAACAGAAATGATCTAAAGCGAATCACCGAATTAAGTAAAAAGTGTTATTTAAACAAAATAGTAGGAATATTCCCAAAATTGTGTAAATAGTGAGAATATATCACAAAACAATAAGAACAAATTAATCATTCAACCAGAAAGTTCAAATAACGCAACGAGACCCTCTCGGAATAATAAAAACCTCGAGTTATTTTATCAAGAGGCTATGCATAAAAAGAAGTTCCTATTTGACGCTCTTCGTACATACACAGCGAAATTCTTAATATAATTATGCAAATCTGTTTACGGTGCGTACATAATCCTTTCTTGCATCTCCGCCTGCGGGTAATTCCTCCTTTTCATTTGAGATAAAAAACAAAATGATGAAATAACTTGAACTTTATTCTTTACAAGGCAAATAATCGGTTTTTTCGTGTAAAAAATTAAGAGGGTTTTCTTTTCACATATAACAACTGAAAATCACTGCAAAATAGATTATAATAACAATTTAGTATTTTGATAAACAGTAACGTATTTAATACAGTACGGGAATTTGTGAACAAGTAATAAATAAATAGAATACAGCATAAATTACTGAGAAAATTACAGGTAGAAACATATGATCATTGGGCAAACAAGTCCATAGGGGTGGATTGGAATATGCAACTATATGGATTGGTGTATGCAACTATGGATCAAATCTAATCATAAAATATAAAATATATAAATTATTTCCATAGGTTTGAATAAAATGTTTTTGTCATGTAAATTGTTTGCCGAAATGAGCTTTTGCTTCCGAGGTTTAAAAGAATTTGCGCAATATCGAAATATATATTATGTCTATTTCTAAAGCACATAGCTGTTTAAGGCATTATTTTTCACGAAATTAAGTTAACTAAACGTTGTTTCTTAAATTTAAAGTTTACACTAATGAGATTAGCAAAATAGTTTAATCACTAAATTATATTTATTGTATAAACTTCAACCAGTTATTTTATAAACTTGAATTTAAAAATGTAAGCCCGAACCTAGCTGAGCTAGAACTGTCATACAACCTGCCCCAGCCTGCCGTATAAGTCTGAGCCCTTGAAAGTATAAGATCTCAGCCAGCTCGGCTCAAGACCACCATACTATAAACAGTCAGTCCCTGGTTTCAGGAGTATTAATAAATCAAACTAAACAAACATTACAGTACAGTTTGAAAAAGCATCAAAACTATATTGAAAATAAAAAAATAACAAATTTTCTATAGCTAATCACTGCTGGATAACCAACCATCGTTTTGGGCTTTCTCTTTCCTCGACAATTAAAAACTATTCATCAGTTTTGGACCTGGTTGTATTTGAGAATTTTCTCGTCAATAAGAATTCCAATAATTTGATTAATGATTTGTCTGATTAATAATTTTTCTACGATACCATATCCATATTTTCCTTGATTATGATTTACAAAAGTTTAACTGATTTTTCTATTCTATATTCCCTATTTTCATATCTTCTCTTTTTTTATCCAATTTTTCTGGCTTTATCGCTATAGATTTTGAGTATATTTTTCTGCTTTTCTTTAATTCTTTTTCCATACTCTCCCCAGGTGGCGCTGCAGTGCGGTATCTCTGGTCATTTAAGTAGCTCATGTAAGTCCAGTTGGTAGGTACTTTTTGACCTGTTAGAACTGAAGAAGAAAACCCTTCATGTTTTTCGAAAAATGATTGTATAATTTTTACAATTTATTTGCGTAGTATTTTAAGTTACCTTCTGTTTATTTATAAATCTGTTGGTTTTATGAAAAAAATTTCCATTGTTATAAAGCAGCATTTTAAAACATTCAAGGTTATCAACCGTTGACAAATTGACAAAATATTAAAAACCAGTTGACTTACTACATCAAACTTTAAGGGGAGAAACTAGCTTTCGAAAGTGAAAATGACATATATTTTGCTATGACTTTGATTTTGAACAAAAAAGCAGGTTTTTTGTATATTTAAATGAAAAATCTTATACTTCAACATTTGCATACCTTTAATATGAAAATACAACTGCTATTAATACATATTTGGATTAATTTTTAAATAGATGATTTCAACGATATGATCAAAAACAAATAATTGAGTTTACGGTCCTCAAGATTATATTTTTACTAATGTCACCAAAAATATTTTGTTTTCATTAGAGTCAAGCTGTTTACAGATTCTATTCACTAAACCTAACATTTGAAAGTATTTTACAAAAAAATATAATATCATAAATATTTTTTTCAAATTAGACAAAACAGTATTTCTACTTTCCCTGCAATACATGGTAATGTATAGGGGAAGTATTGGAATCATGCCGAAAATCGCAACTCGAGTTTTCGACGAATTTACACGTTTCGGGACCTCTAGAACACGAAAAAACTATTTTTTGCGTGACGTCTGTGTGTGTCTGTCTGTGTAATGCATGTATCCACTCTAACTCAAAAACAAATGGGCCGAATTTCGTAAAATTTGGTAGGTAAGTCACTTGTGTATGCCCCTGGTGCTGATTAGTTACTGGTACGATTCGGGATAAGAGTACCCGCCTTTTTTTGCGAAATGGCTTTCAAAAAATGGCTGTATCCACTCTAGCTGAGAGACTAATGAACCGAATTTCACAAAATTTAGTAGATAAGTCGCTTGTGGGTTACCTTGGTGCTAATTAGATTTTGGTGCGATTCGGAAAAAAATAACTTGCTTTTCTTTGCTGCAATATGGCCCGCAAAAATCGTCAAAATCTGAAATAAAAGACTACGTATGCTCAAATATATCAATTAAATACTTGTTTTACATGTAACTTTTGAAGATGAAAATAATAAAGATCAATCCCATTACTCTAGGACTAGCCGTTCTCAAGATAACTTAGTTTTTTCGCATTTTTGCTACGCCGGTTTGGAGAATAAGTCCAGTTACCAAATAAAAACGAAAGCTGAATTAAAAGTGCAAATTTAGTGTCATTTCAATTAATTATACGTGTTATTTAGTACAATTAAACGCAATTTAATGAATTATTAATGAAATAAAGAGAAAATGACTTTGAGTCTGCAAGGAAAGTCATGTGTTGCTCACATCAAATATTTACTTTCCCTGCAATACATGGTAATGTATAAGGGAAGTATTGGAATTATGCCGAAAATCGCAACTCGAGTTTTCGATGTATCTACACGTTTCAGGACCTCTAGAACACGAAAACACTATTTTAAAGTGTGTCTGTGTGTGTCTGTCTGTCTGTCTGTGTGTCTGTCTATGTGTCTGTCTGTATGTCTGTCTATGTGTCTGTATTTCTGCCTGTCTGTTTGTGTGTCTGTCTGTATGTGTATCTATCTGTGCAATGTATGTATCCACTCTAACTAAAAACCTAATTGACTGAATTTCATAAAATTTGGTAGGTAAGTCACTTGTGTGTAACCCTGGTGCTGATTAATTTTTGGTACGATTCGGGAAAAAAACCCGCTTTTTTTTGCAAAATGACCCGCAAAAATTGGCTGTATCCACTCTAGTTGAAAAACTAATAAATCAAGTTTCACAAAATTTGGTAGTTAAGTCACTTGTAGGTTACCCTGGTGCTGTGTAGATTTTGGTACGATTCGGAAAAAAGTAACCTTTTTTTGCAAAATGGCCCGCAAAAATCGTCAAAATATAAAGTAAAATACTAGGTATGCTCAAATATATCAATTAAATGCTTGTTTTATACATAATTTTTAACGTTGAAAATAATAAGACCAATACCATTACATTAGGGCTAGCCGTTCTCGAGCTATTTCAGTTTTTTTGCATTTACGCTACGCTACCGTTGAAAAAAAATCCAGTTACCAACTGAGAACGAAAATTAAATTAAAAGTGCAAATCCAGTATCATTTTAAATAATTATGGACGTTATTTTGTGCAATTAAACTCAATATAATGAATTATTGAAGAAATAAAGAGAACGTGAATATGAGTCTGCATGACAAGTCATATGCTCCCCACATCAGATTTTTTATTTTATTTTATTTTTCAGAAATTGAAAATTTTGAGTTTAGTGTTAGCTTACTTATTAGTTCATAAATTTCTATAATATGGAAAAGTAAAAATGCAGAACAGCTTATTTGAAAAATCTGATATGGACAGCATATGACTTTCCCTGTACAATACAATGACTTTACTTCTTTCACGGTAAAATAATGGCGTACAACGTTCAGAACACAATATTTTCGGCATTAAATTAACTCTACGTAAATTGAAATTAAACGCTTTTGACAACTTAGTGTCCTAACAGGCTGACTTATTTATACCCATGTGCAAAATCGTCATCAAAAATCAATTGACTGTTAATGAATATTCCGTGAAATAAATGACAATTGATGAATTATTTGGCATCAAAATACAAACTACCACAAAATATCTTCTATCGTGAATGGAATGAACTAGATCCACAAGAATGATGTTAATAGATTTGCTACATAATATTGCAGACGGAAAATGGACCCCTTTGATTATACTAACTGATTTTTATATGTTAAGTTAATTTTTTACAAATTTCTTTGAAAAACAAGCAATGTATCGAGGAAGGTTCATGCTAACGTTCAAAAATTGGTTTTAGACATTTTCTAATGAATAATTAAATCTGATCTAATTATTAAGAGTATTGAAAGCCCTGCTTTTTTATGATTTTTCCAAAAATCCATTCAAAAATTTTGCAATATCTCGACAATGGTTCTAAAGGGAATAATGCAATCTAAAGTTTGTATTATTCCCTTTTCACTGAAAAATTAAGTCAGAAATGATTATTCATTTATCACTATTGAAAATATTGATTCTTTTGTGATTTGAAAATGTATTCGAAAATTGTGGGGCTTCTGAATATTTGATTTCGAAGCGCTTCATTCATTGATGAGATATCGTGTCTACAGTCTCATAGATACACAAACTGAAACACACATGCACACACACACTAAAATACAAACATACACATGCTAAAATACATACACACATACTAAAATACATACATACACATACTAAAATGCACACATGCACACACACACTACCATGCATACCCACACACACACATGCAGATATCACATCAAAGACGTTCGATTCGAGTTCATACTTCTGATCTTCCGTCAAAACGTCCAATTCGAATTTTTGACCCCTTTACAGCACATCCCACCATCCATATTATCTGTGTAGGAAAGTAATACTCACTTCCATTTCAACTGCCACGCAGTAACACCCCAGAAAGACAGAGTACTTCTGAAATTGACCAGTGTAGCAAGTGGAAAACCCCTATGCGTCGAAAATTACATTAGAATCTCTTGGTTGCGTGTTTTGTCTCATTTAATTAAGACCGCTTTTGTCAGCGGACAGCAAATCCTAGATTAGATCTCACATCTAGCCCGAAAGATTTGGCCTTCGATGCGAGCATATGGAGATACCGAGGATTCATATACAGGAGATTCATATGCAGTGAGGGACAGTCTCAGTAAATGTGGGGAATGTCCAGTCGGTTAAGGGAAAGAATAAAAGGAAAGCTAGCTGAATTAACTTGTTGAATTCTCTTAATGTTTAATTTAAATGTAATAGACAAAGAAAAGTGTACATGTTTTAAGAGGAGAGTTTACCCTTTATACTAAAAAAACCTTTTTTTAATTTTCTATATTTGTTGAATAAGCTGCTATAAGAATTAAAAAATAAATATCTAAATATTTCAATTAGAATGCTTACAAAAATTATCGAGAAAGTTTCTATTTATCCTATGTTAAAATACTGATATTTCGTGAATTGTCCTAAATATGAACTTAAATGTAAAGATTAAGGATGAGAGTAAATGTTTTAAGATATAAGAGTGTATAAGTAATGTTAAACAAGTTATGATTAGAGAATAAAGTGCTCACTTGATCACACTGTTAACCTACTTCCATCGGTGTTGCTGTGTTTTTTACTCTAAAATAAGGATTGATTTTCATGAGCAAGGTGTACTTGTATAAAAGGTTTTCAGAAAAATCTAATTTATCCCATGTTCAAATGATGTTTGTTAAATTGCCTTAAATTTGATTTAAATATAATGATTAAAGAAGAGTATACACGTTATAAGATTTAAGAATATAATCACAATGTTAAACATGTCATAATTAGACAAAAATTTGCTCACTTGATCATCCTTTTATCCTCTTTTGATCGGGTTTGATATTTCTCTTACTCATCACCAAGGATTAATTTTCATGGGTAAGGCATGCAAAGAGAATTCTGAAAAGTCCTATTCATCCTATGCTAAAATGCTGATTTGTGTAGTTGCCCCAAATTCCTAATTTAAATGTCATGGTTAAAGAAGAGTGTGACAAATGACATAAGAAACAAGATTCAACTATAGTGAAAGTGTTCTATAATTTTGATACACTATCTTCTGACTCACTCACTGAGTCAGTTCAGTGCATACTATATAGATGTTAAACAAGATCAAACAACAGCCTTCTTCATCAGGGCACGTAAGAAGTGCGACCTTCAGAAAAATCGACAACTGATTCAAGAACAGCAAACGTGATAGATGCAGGGAAAGGGTGTTGAAAACGGCGAGAGAATAAATAGGTGGTGAAAGAAACCCAGTACGAGGACGAAGGAATAAATGGTGGAACATAATGAATGAACGATAAAATACGAAAAAGGAAAGTGACTGGAAGTGAAAGTGAAAGAAAAGTGACTGAAAGTGAAAGTGAAAGAAAAGTTAGTGAATGTGAAAGAAAAGTGACTGAAAAGCACTTGTTTAGTTGTTATTAATAATAATTATCCTTTTTTCTCGTTCGCTTGGAAATATTCGATTTAATTTTTCGATTTCGTTTACGTCCCTCATATTTTGTGGAAATTTTCATCCTTGTCTTGGAATTTTAATTTAATTGGGCTGTTATGAACAACTAAATAAATGATTTGAATCCTTTATTGAACGTTCTCTCTTTGGTGCCTCTTTGGTACCTCTTTGGTATTTTACCGTTCATTTATTATCTCCCACCTCTTGTTCCTTCCTCACGGGTTTCTTTCACCCCCCTCTTTTTCTTCTCTCGCCTCTAGCAGCACCCTTTCCCTGTTTCTGCTACTCTTGCTGTTCTTGCATCAGTCGCCTTTCTTTTTTTGACAACTGAAGGTTGCGTTTTTTTGTGTGTCCTGACCAAGAAGGCTGAATTTAACCTGCGAAATTGGTCGATACTATTAATTTTTATTTTAAATGCTGCTTTAAACAAAGTTATTTTAATTTTATAAGCCATGATTAGGCAATGAGATGCTTATATCCACATTTCTGTACCCTCTTTAGACCAGGTTTGATCAATTACTGCTAGCTATCAGCAAGGGTTAATTTGCATGAGCAAAGCAAACAAAAAGCATTAAGAAAGCTCTTTTTATGCCATGTCAAAATGCTGATGTTTGTTAAATTGTCCCAAAATTTAATTTAAATGTAATGGTGAAAAGTGGGTGTACATGTTAAGATTTAAGAATGTATTCTCAAAGTTAAACAAATTATGATTACACAAGAAAAAGCCCACTTGGTCATCCTTTTCCCTTCTATCGAATACGATGTTTTTCTTACTCATCAATAAGGATAAGGTATTTGCATGAGCGAGGAGTACAACGGCTATCAGAAAGGTTCTATTCATATCATTTTAAAGTGAAGTTTCATATTTTCTTCGTTACTACGAATGTCAGAATGATAAAGTGTCTGCCTTATTATATGACAAAATGAGATATCGATTCAAGTCAATGTGGTATTAAATATCCACTTACCTTCCAGACTACTGAAATAGAATATACAGTACAGGCCAAAAGATCAATGATAACGCAAATAATTTTCACCTTGGTTAAATGAATTTCGTTTCGATATCATTTATAAGATTTTCTGTGTACATCTGATTCATATAGTATTATTCAATACTCGATTCATTAACATTATCGTTACCCTACTGTTAATTCTCTAAGCTAAAAAGTCACTTTGTAAATTATTAGTTTACTTGTAATTTACGCACTTAATTAATTGAATATATTGATCGAATTACACTTTGCATACTTCTGGAGCCCTTAATGCTACGGGGTATCTTCTGCGACTTCGAATGCTTTTAATACCTACCCAACCTATAGATCATGCTATTACCCAGTAAGGAATTACGAAAGTCATTTAATTTTTTTAGACTAAATTGATTGCGCGGGTTTGGGTCAACCTGGATCTTGACTGTGAATTGGTGGCTTGACCGCCTTTCCATTAGATGGAAGGATCTGAAGATTTCCGAGGCACATCATGGCGCCTCTTCCATTTCTCTGCAGCATTGTTTGGATGATCGGTTGTGCCATCTTTGTCCCTGAAGTACTGCATAAATTCAAGCGATATAAATGCCGAAGTGAAATTCAGTTCTGTTGCAAACTACAGCCATGCCCGTGTCATCCTTTATCTGCTGTTAATTCGTGATTGTGTCATGTGTCCTCACTACGCCAATGGTATTTCACCACGGCTATTTTGTCCATATGAATGTATATAGCTAAAGATCATGTTACAGTTGATTTTTAAGTTTCAGGTTAAATTAAGCAAAATATTTCAAAATTATTTCACCAAAGGTCGAGATTGTCTAATTGTTTAAGCGTTAAGATCGCACGCGATCCCCACTTCCCATAACTATACCCGTGTCTACGCGGACTACGGGCACGCTAAATCTGTAGTTCCGAAAATTCATCTGAGATGTGATGGATTAGGAAAAAGATGGTACGGTCTCTGTGGTTGCCATTCCGTTGGATTCTGGTCTAAATTGAGTGCACTCTCCCGGCCATCCAAACAGTTACCTTACACCTTTGAGTTGGTCGGGCGGTCTGGGTTGAAAAATTATTCAAAGTCGCTAATTATAAAAAATTATACCGTAATATTCTTTCACGTATTTAAATGTGCTTTAATGATGGCGAAAGGTATTTTTAACTGGATCTACATTACATTTCTGTACATATAAGCAATATTTCTTATATAATTCCAGAATGTAACAGCAATCTGCCCTTAACCATATTGGGTCAAGAAAATGCCTCTTGTAATCAATGTAATTTCCATTCTTTCGAATAAAGAAATGCTATAACTTTATAATTAATATTTTTCTTATATTTCGCTTTGTTGCAGAGTCCGTATTCCTAACTTCTTCAAATTTTCGCTAGGTGCGTTGCACTCTCTTTCATTCGATTAGGCATGGTCACTTTAATGTAGACAGACCTGACGTATATACACACAGTACTTTGTTTCCGTAGTTGTAGCTGTGTTTAAGTACTTTCCTAGGAGCCCAATATTAAAAAAAAATCGGCTAAATATTAGTAACCCATTATTGGCAATATCTTTGCAGCCAATTTTGGCAAAATATCTACAGCTACCTAACTGAAGATCATCAAAATTCCCCTCTCCCCCAATTTTTTTTCTAAATCTCTCGAATTATTGAATTACAACTATAGTAAATATTTCTCTTAAACACATTTTTCGTTTTAGTTTCATAATATTTTAGATTTTTAGTTTTTGATAGTTTAATATATTTAGTTTTTGAATTATTATCTACATATTATTTAGTTTATTGACTTAATCATCTACGCCATTATTCGGAAGTATCTCTTCAGACATGTTTATCCACAATTTTAAAGCGCAATTCATCAGAAGCCTAACATACAAGAGCAAAAACAATCGTCTTTCTAAATTCAAGTATACAAAAGCGAATAAACATACCATAATAAGATTCCTTTATTCTAAGAAACAGAACCGCTGGTTTTATTGACAGAAACAAAGGTTTTATTTCACTTTTGAAAAAAATGATGGATCGTACTTACAGCATAAGCTTTTATTATGCACAGATCTTTTCTTTTTTATCTTAAGATGTTTTCAGAGCATATAATGAGTTTTTACTTTTAAATTAATTCATAATTGCAAGAATCGTGCAATGATGTTTTTAATACACATTTTGATCATTATTTAATACGCTTTAATGCAGCTTAACTTTGTTAATTTCTTTCAATTAAGAATATTTCCTGGAAAATCTTGATTTAGGTATTTATATTTTTATAATATAATTGCTTTTTTATGTTTTATGCTTAGAAATTAAATATTTAGAAAATTTAAAAGATTATTTATATGTATAAAGCAAAGCGTTCCTTTCATGTCTGTGTTCACAACTTACCTTAGGACAGCAATTGATTTCATATTTTATGTTTGTAAGTATTACTAGCAGATATACCCGGCGCTGCTCATGATTTAAAATGTGTGCAAATTCTAGTAATATTCTAAATGATAACAGTTCTTTAAAAAAGTCTATTAAAATAATTAATTTTCCTTAAAAATAAATACACATATTCCTGTACTAGAGATAGCCTTCTGTTTCAACAATCACAATAGAAAATTCTGAAGTGGGAAGCATATGACTTTCCCTACATTATTGAATGAAATTAATATCTTTAATAGCGAAAATAATAAATATGTACAAAATCCATGGCATAATGTTTTTAACATTGAATTGAACATTTGTCAAATTTTCTGGATAACAATATGTAATTGCACATCGTAAAATTTATATAAATACCCAATTAAATTATAATTCTCTCAAATCTAACTTGACAATTCTCAATATTGATAGTAACAAAATAAGTAATATAGTCCATATGGTAAAATATGTGAGTTAATTCAACAATTTGGCATCATTTTTGACACCATTTGAAAAACGTGCAGTATTTCTAGAACGATCATTGCTAGAGTTCTAAAGTTTGTATCATTAGTTTTTCAATGAAAAATTACATAAGGATCATTTACGTAATATAAATAAAGGTTCTGATTTTTAATAATTTTTTCGTAATTTCATTCGAAAATTTGGGGGGGTTCTGAATATTCAAATTAAAATCTATTAATACAATAAACCAAACAATGCAGACGAACACCACCGACAGAAAACGCAACGCAAACACAGAACACAAAATATGGTTATAATGACTAGGAACTAGCATGTCCCATTCAGATCACTAAGATAAACTATATTAAGAAGAGATCGGCAACAGGTGCAATGCAATAATTAAGAAAAATTATGAAACGAAGAAAGTGTGCAATTTCAGATTTCCAATATTTTCTACTTAAGGGGGTGCCGCACACCAAAATGTTCAATTTTCCGTATAAATGAGAAACGGCTCCTTTAAAATTTGATAGAGGCTTGAAATTGGGTATATGGACTAATCATTTGATGGAAACACCCAAGACAAATATATTTTTTCAAAAATGTTCGTTTAAGAGGGTGCCCCAGAGGAAAACGTTTGAAAGGAAAATTGATAAAAAAAAACATACTTCGCAATGAGATATAGATTTCAAATTTTGTGTACGGGTAGATATTTTGGAAGGAAGAAAGTGTACAATTTCAGTTTTCCAATATTTTTTACTTAAGGGAGTGCCGCACATAAAAATGTTTGATTTTCGAAATAAAGGAGAAGCGTCTTTTTTAAAACGTGAGAGAGGCTTTATATTTGGTATATGGGCGAATCATTTGATGAAAACACCCAAGACAACAGAGTTTTTAAAAAAATGTTCGTTGAAGAGGGTGCTCTAGAGAAAAACGTTCGAAAGGTGAAATGACGAAAAACTATGCTTCGGGATGGGATAGAGTCTTTAAATTTAGTGTACGGGTAGACAATTCGAAAGGAAGAGTATGTTCAATTTCAGTTTTCCAATACTTTCTAATTTAGGGAGTGCCGCAAACTCAGCTGTTTGATTATCCGAATAAATGAGAAATTCCCATTTAAATTTTGATAGAGGCTTGAAATTTGGTATATGGGCTAATTATTTAATGAAAACACCCAAGACGAAAAGAGGTTCTCGGAAATGTTCGATTAAGGGGTGTGCTCCCGAGAAAAACGTTCGAAATATGAAATGATAAAAACATTCTTCGGGATGAGATAGAGATTTCAAATTTGGTGTAGGGGTAGATAATTTGGAAGGAAGAAAGTGTACAATTTCAGTTTTCCAATATTTTCTACTTTAGCTGGTGCCGCACACCAAAATGTTCGATTTTCGGAATAAAGGAGGAAGGCCTCTTTTAAAACGTGATAGAGGCTTGATATTTCATATATGGGCGAATCATCTGATAGAAAACCCATGAATAATGGAGATTTTCAAAAATGCTATTCGATACATTCGATTTTCTTCAAAATGTGATAGAGGCTTGATATTTCATACAAGGCGAATCATCTGATAGAAAACCAATGAATAATGGAGATTTTCAAAAATGCTCATTTAAGGGGGGTGGGTACTTGTTTCCAATATTTTCTTCTTTAAAGGGTTCTGTACACCAAAATATTCGATTTTCCGAATAAATGTGAAATCCGGATTATTCAAAAATTTACATTGTAAAGAAAAATTGTGTATGGGTAGATAGTTCGAAAGGGGTGTTGCTTATTACGAAACCATTGATTTTCAACGGGTATTCGGCTAGTACTTCTAATATTTACTTAAATAATGGAAAAGTGTTAGGTGACTTTACAGACTTCAGTTTATTAGTTAAGGCATTAATATTTTTAAGGGTAAAGCACAAGAAGTTCTTATGCAAAATTTCATGATTAGTTTTAGCAATAAATTAGTTATAGTTTTAAGATTGTGTTTAAAATCAATAAGGTTCTTGAATTGTTGAATATTTAATTCAGAAGTGCTGAATATTCAATTACGTTTTTAATTAATAAGGTTGCAGTTTTTACCGATTCTAATAATCGTATCACATTTCTTTCGAAATGCTCTATTTGTTTGTGGCATATCGCACACACATACAACACACATACAACACACACACATACAACAACGTCACACACACACACACATACTCGCAATAACGTCACACACACACACACACACTCACAATAACGTAAGTACACGCATACTAACACACATGCACACACAGACATCGCCTTAAAAACGCTCGATTCGAGTTCAGGGATACTTGAAACGTGCTCCTCCGTCAAAAGCTCGAATTCTAATTTCCGATCCCTCCCTATATGTTTTGCGAGTACCATGCATGACAGTAATGCATGAACTTGAAAAAGTAGGAATTACGTGAAAGTAATACATGAGCTTGAAAAATCTTTGCCATATTAAGACGACTTCAAAAATTGATATGCTGAGTAATTCCATTCAATTTCATCCCAAAGCCATAATTAATATAACTGTATAAAAAATATACCAGTTATCTAAAAAATCCAATGTCTGCAGTACATGACTTTCTCTACAGACTCTAGATCATTATCTCTTTATTTCCTTAATAATTCATTAAATTGAATTTAATTGCACAAAATAGCACGCATGCATACGTGCGAAATCCGGTTCGCTTTGAACAATGATTGTTTCCTACTGTCCACATATTGAAGACACATAGCTATACGCTACACCAGAGAGGCAAAATAGCATTAGAAAAACCGGTTGAGCAACATACGAGACGCAGTACACGACGTATCCTGAATCCTCAACGTGTGGCAGTGACCACGGTTCTGGAGGGTATGATAAAACTTTAAAAAAAAATAAAATCCCAATTTCTCTGCTCCCGAGGCGTAAATAGAAAATGCGGATACGTTAATTTCTGTCCAACGGTCAATGCTATATGCGTCCAAAGATTTATCCTTCTAAGTTGGCGGAGTGGGTCTGAAAATTCTTTTCAAAACCTCCCATTTTCTAAACTCCCTGGAGGGATGAGTAGATCAAAAATTCGGCTACGTTAGGTTCTGTACTGTAGTCAATTCTATAAGCGTGAAAAGATGCAGTATTCCAAGCCATGTGGGAACTTCTGGGGACTGTCTGGAAAGACAAAAACACGTTAGACACGTTAAAAAATTATATATAGTGATGTATGTGACTTGTCTGTATAATAAAATAATTAAGTATATTCATAAAACATTTTAATTACAGAGACCCAAATATTACCCTATACAGACTATGGCATTGCATACAAGTGCTCATGAACTCAACTGAATTTTGTCAACAGCAAGAGGAGATAAAATAGTGGTCTGCATAGTTGTTATTTGTTGTTGTTGAGATCCAGACCGTCCGACCTACCAGAAAGGTGTAAGGTAACTGTTTGGACGGCCGGGAAGAGCCACCCAATTTAGACCGGAACCCAGTGGGGGAGGCAGCCACAGGGAGCCTACCCTCCTTCCCCTACCACCAACCTCTTGGAAGGACTTACGGACCCACATGTTTAAAGTGATCGTACTCCGAATGAACACGGCGGCAGATGTGGCAGCGTGCAAATCCAACACGCAAACCACCGAGCTACCGCGCCCGAAATGTGCCAACAGCACGCGGTGTTCCCAAGTGGTCACCCACCAAGTACTAACCGCGCCCGATACTTCCTGACTTCGGTGATCTAACGAGAACCGGTGTTTACAGCACGGTGCAGCCGTTGACTCCTGCATAGATGTTAGTTCAAAATGAATACTTTCTAAAACCAGGACCAAAAGCAATGGTTTCACTTTCTCAACTTCGGTTTCCCGTAAATCTTTCTCTGCGCCCATTCCTCCTCATGCTCGTTCTAATCATCCTGTTCTAATCATCCTTATGTTTACCATGTTTTCAAATTAGGTTTGATTATCAGACATTTAATTGTGACTGTCTCTCAGACACTTAAATTGACTATTAGAAATATTTGGCCGTTTCTATAAGCTATAATTCCACTTTTATTAGCATGGTCTTTCATAAATCCAGCAAGCCGATTTTGGTTTCAAAACTTCAACATCAAAAGGTTTGTCCAAGTAATTCTATTGTTTTACCCTTTTCATTCATCTAATTCAAATTCGCTAATGTTCTTTCTCGTTTCAATTTTAAGTCTGTCTTTAAACCTTTTGACAAAGTTAATTTCCCTTCTCTTAAAGACCCTATTCGTTTCTTGAATCGTGGTATTTATCACATCCCTTGCGAATGCGGGCTTGATTATGTCAATCAAACTTATAAAATAGCTCTTAAATTTGGTATTAAGGAGTAAATGAGCCAAGTTTCTAAACAAGAGGTTTCTAAATCTGCAATTGCTGAACATTCTTGGAACTCTAATCATGTTTTTAATGATTTGTTGCTAAGATCACTTTGACTACTAATTACATTTTTGATTTGGAATTCTTGAAAAGTTCTTGATTGATTCCCAGTCCAACTCCCTCATTAATGATAATTGTTCTTTTTTTCTCATCTTCGTGGAAATCGCTGATTCAATTTTCGATTTTGTTTGCCTCCTTCTTTTTTCAGTATTTTACATTCCTTTTGCTGATCTGGCCACTTTTAATTGTTTGGACTTTTATATCCATTGTACTAGTGGTTTTAATCTTGTCTTGGACGTTCACTTTTCTTTTAGGTATTTTACCGTTCACTCATTGTGTCCAACCTCTTGTTCTCCCTGCCCTAGGTTTGTTTACCGCCTGCATCTTTTCTCGCCATTTACAACACATTTTTCCTGCTTCAATAACGTTTGCTGTTTGTGCACCCGTTGCCTATTTTCCACTCACGAGTAGAAGTGGCGCTTCTTGTAGGTCATGAGGAAGAATACTGTTTCTTGCCTTTGAAATCGGTCAATACTATTAATTTTGGGTTATATGCTGCTTATAACGAAGTTATTTTAGTGCAGTACTTTATCTCCTAGGACAATACAGCTCGGCGATATCATTTCTCTAAAAGCGCAGTGTCAGTTTGCCAAAGCACCAAATGCAACCCTGAGGGCTAAAAAGACTTATGTATACTAATTAGATCATGCTAAATCCAAATCTGAAATCCGTTTTTCAAATTAATCCTCGGATCTAGAGGAATAGCCTACCAACATTTAGTCTTTTCTGCTAGTTTTGTATTTAGAATCTTAGGCGAAAGGACTTGTCACAACATGATGCAATTACATGGTCATGAGACTTTAATGCCTGAAGAAATGAAAGAAAAGCTGTACGTTCTTGTCTTACAAGCAGCAATTTGTTTTAGTGTTATAAATTTTCACGCTTTGGAATGTGTAGGCTGTCCCATAGAAAGTGAACAGTGGAAGATTTTTTAAACCGTTGGTTGTAGACCCATAGTTGCAATTGCGAAAATGCTTTAAATAAGGTAGAAAGTTATGAAATAGTAATTTAAATACTGTATCATATTTTTGTAGAAAATTAAGAAAATGAACTTTTTATACAACTCCTCTATCGAAAAAAGTCAAATCACAAAAATATTACCCATAGCGTATTTAGTTTAGCTGAGAAAATTTGGCTGTAATAAGATCTAATTTGACATAATTATCATAAATTAAAATTTTCATTGGGGAATAAGGGGACATCCACAAATCAACATTGGTTGCAAATAGTTGTTAAAACGTTTACCACGACGAACCATGGGGAAAAATGTTTTAAAACCCTCACTAAAGGATTTTTGCCTATTAATTCAATTTGTGAATGTCCTGTGGATTCACGAATTTTGTTGATTAAAAGATTATCTAAAAGTCACGAGAAAGTGGTGTAAATCAAGAAGTTTGACAATGTATTTCGTCCTAAATTTGAGTATTTAAGAACCAAAATGTTCTTTACTTTGACTAAATAAAGTATTGACAACATTTTTGCAATTTGAGTTTTTTTTTTTTTTTTTTGATAGAGGGGCTGTATAAAAAGTTAATTTTCTTAACATTTTACAAAAATATGGTGCAGCATTTTAATTACTATTTCATAATTTCCAACCTTATTTAAAGCATGTTTGCAATTGGAAGTATGGATCTACAACCAACTGTTCAAAAAATCGTCCACTGTTTTCTTTCTATTAGACACCCTGTACAGTTATTTCACTATTATAAGTGTTCTCTGAAAATGTGACTCCAATTGCATAAAATTTCGCTGAGGTAGAAATTACTTTTCTTACATTTTACTTCTAGGATAAAGGAACTTTATTTCTCTTCGTGACTGATCACAAATGCAGCAATGCTATTGCAAATTAAGAGCTTTTAAAAAAGAGCGATATTCGTGCTTGTAGCCGCTTTTGCAGCGGTTTTCTCAAATTTGTTGTGAGTCTCGGTCCATTTTTTAGGAAATATTAGTTCTGGAAATAAATGATGTTTTTTACAATCCAAAAGTTTTCGCTAATGATTGGCTGCTCAGGAGAAGATGGGGTCCAGTTTCCCAACAATTAAGACTGGAACCCTGGATTTTCATTCAGACACAAAAAATAGGTTGAGACCCACTTACCAATCTTGAGATGTTGCTAACATTTGCCTCTCCTGAAATGTCGTCTATATAAATCTATGGGAATATGTTCTCGAAAGTCGTGACTTCACAATATGGGTCAACTTTTTTTATTGTACATTTGCTTAAAAAGTAGCATTTTGGGGTTTTCAAAAATTTGCTGCGAGTTTGAGTGTACTTTATTCAGAGGTTTGCATCTTAAATTCCGGACAATGGGGGATGTTTGTTTTAGTATATGATATTTAAACGTATTTACAAATATCGAAGTAATGCTCAAATACTTTAAATTAACATTGTTGAAATTGTAAGTAACCTTACGCAGTGACTTTTTACGTCAAGGTGAGCAACACATTTCCCCCAACCCGATAAATTTGTCTAACGAGAGAATATGAGGATATTTGTTCTACCTATTTCAATTACCTGCGTCCCCATATGGAGCAGATTTCTGAATTCATTCAACATCTAGGCATATCCTAATGATTTCATGAAGTCCTACAATATATAAAGCATTATTTTAAAATATTATTGGTACATATGGAAGGCACGCAAAAATATTTAACTTTTAATTTTTCACAATGTCATATTCTGTGGAGCAGTAGAATAATATTATTCCATTTGGTTTTAACTAAGAGCCTTAATGATTGTCTTCGAAAAATTACCTATGACCTGCCTGGTTGTGAATAAAATAAAATAAAAATGTAGACTTAAAATGGCAGAATTACTGCCTATATGAAATCCACACCGTAAAGTTATATCAATTTCAGTAACTTTTCATCGTCGTTTTAGCATATACATAAATAATTATTTTGAAAGAAACCATATGCTTAAAAATTTATCCCTATCTCTTTTCCATATTTATTGCAGATAAACACTATTTCAATATCTCAAGAAAACGGCAAATAGGAAAAATGGGAGTGGTCAAATGTGGACAATAAGCGTCCTATGGACTCGCAGTTAAACATTGTCATTACTTTTTAAATAATGCTTATCTGACTTAATAAAAGAAGATGTCTGTTTTTTTTTCCTGTTTGTCCATTGGTAGCATAGCGGAAACTCTACGTGATCCACATGTAAGAAGTTCGGTACAGTGGCAATTCAGGTCAAGTTCCAAAACACCACGGAGCTATTTTTTAAATTAAAATTAGTTCTTTTTGTTATTTTTTTGTTGAAGGGCAATTGAACTATTCTCACAGAGTTTTCATCTTGACACCATCGGAAAGATGTAAAAAAGTATTTCCTAACGAGCTTTATATTTAATTTACTCGAGAAGTCCTTTATATTTAAAAAAATGAAAATACATAGAAGTATGCATATTCTTTTGTATTTTCATTATTATTTTCTTCCATCGGAGAATTGAAGATTCGCACGATTTTATTTTTGTATGTGTGGCTTATACAAATATAATATTTATTAAATTTATATACAACTAGCAGTATACCCGTTCTTCGTACGGAGTATATAATATAAAGAAATTTATAATTCGCAATCATGTGCAAATTCTGTTAAAATATTAAATTTATTGCTCATAAAGAGAAGTTTAAGAATATCTGTTCTCACTATGCAAAATTATATTCACGGGCAGATCTGAAGAATAAAACATCCTGGCCCCTTTTGTAAGTAAATTTGCAAAAAAAAAGGAATTGAATCAATATATGCAACTCCGTACTACTCATATTGTCGCAGATTAGAAAATATGCCAGTGTGTTAGTAGAAGCTTACCCGTATTGCAATATGAGTCTCAAAAATATTTGCCAAAATAAAAAAGATGGCGTAATAAATTGAAAGTATCAAAAATCCCCGTAATCTTAATACCAGATGGTCCTAATTGATTCCAATATATGCCAATATATATCAAAATATATGCCAATATACCTGTACTACTTATATTCTCGTAGATTAGAAGATATACCCATGCATTTGTAGAAGATTACTCGTACAACGTACTATATATGAGTTTCAACAATTTTCGTCACAATAAAACAATTCTATAATAATTTGAAAATATCAATAATACCTGAATCAACAGTCCCCGAAAATACCAATAATAATGATGTTTAAATCTGAAAACCGTAATTGATATTATCCAGTCAAAAATGCAATGTCAATGAAATTTATTTTATATACATATTTTTATTAGATTTAATAAAAATCGTATGACACATAACACATTGGTGTTCCCGGCCACACACTTAGCTACAGTAAACCTTCGGGTCTGTCGTGTGGTCTGGGTTTCCAACATCCAACATAACACATTGGATCCGTTGCTAAGCGACATGATATCATCTGCTTCAAATAAATTGATGGAAATCATGTCGTCTGAATAATGTGATCTTCATGGAAGGTTTGGCGACATTTTCGTCTCCATGATATTTTTATGGATTTACAAATATTTTTATCAATTTAGTGATATTAAAAAAATTAGTTAAATGCGTTACTAAGTAGGATGGACGGACTGACCGACAAATGCTACAGAAACATCATTTCAGTACTCTATTCTAAAAAAACAAATTTAATTTCATTGATTTGGGTCATTTTTATCAATTTGGAGATATTTCCTCTAATTTGGTAAAGTTTAAGAAAAGTTCCCAAGTTATTCCGCTAAATTCGTAGCTCTAAATTTACAGATCTGAAGAATAAAATATCCATATCCCGTCTGTATATATACTAAATGAAAACACTAAAATTGTATTAGAAGATACATACATCCGTTCTACTCTTTTTCTGCTTCAACAATCGGCTAAATGAATTTATTGGGTAAACACAATATATGAGTTTATTAGCTAACCACAATATATGAGCTTTGAAACCTCTTTGCTAAAATAAATAAAAGTGTGATGTACGCAGTTCGCAATATATATTATTAAAAGAACAATCAAATTTATTATGAGTTTATTAGCTAAACACAATATATGAACTTGAAACCTCTTTGCTAAAATAAATAAAAGTAATGTACGCAGTCCGCAATATATATAATTAAAAGAACAATCAAACCGTTCATTTATAAAATATATTTTTACATCCATTTATTTATTATACAAATAGAAAAAATAATAATAATCATTAACAAACACATTTAATTCCATTCCTTTGCCGAGCAACATGATATAAGATAGAAATTAAATAACCATTTTAATTTCTTTATACTTCTAATCGTTGAGTAACAGCTTGTGAAATACATGGAGGTAGATTTTTCCATTTAAATTCATGTTTCAAACAATTCATGCTTTCAGATAGTGACTATTTAATGCAAAAATCCTGCATCAAACTCAAAAATAAAGTTTTAATTCCCTTTGACGCTTTAAACAAACGATTTTTATCCTTTCCGTTTGGATAAACCACGGAGTTGGAGAGTAGAACTCCTATAAAAAAAGTTCCGTTTTTCATTAATATCTCGACAACCCCTGGTCTTAGAAACTTGAAACTTGGGCAGAATTTATGGGGTCTATTTCAAGGCCACCCACAAAATTTCATTAAATTCGGTTCAGACGTTCTCTCGTGATGATGAGACAAACGAAAGTTTCGTTTTTTACTAATATCTCGAGAACCACTGGTCGTAGAAATTCCAACCATAGACTAAATTTTAAGTGGGGCTATTTCTAGGCTACCCACAAAATTTCATCAAATTCGGTTCAGCCGTTCTCCAGTGATGATGGGACAAATTAGCAAATGGGACAAAGGTTGCAGCATGTTTTACAATGCAGAACCCTCGTATAAGAATACGCCCCCATTGCAAATAACAGCATCCATGGATCTGTTTCGTGCCTTCACTAGTCAACACGACTTGCAGAGCCCTGCTGACTAGATTTCCCCGTTTCTACTGTGTAATATGATTTCTGCCGTTGCAAGTATCAGGCACTCTATGCTAACTAGACCCTAAAAACGCAATACCATTACCTTAATAAAAGACAATTATTTTAAAACACCCCTGGATCCCTTAGTAAAACTCAGCTGTACCACGAACAGTGAAACTCACTATCTTTAGAGTCAAAATTTTTAAAATAACTAGCGGGCTTTGACCTTAGAGAAGGAATAAGACTCTCCTTCGTATCTCCTCTTCGTATCTCTCCTCTAAGGCTTTGACCGCCAATGGTCACTAAATGCAGCAACCAATTTTTATAAAAATCTTATTTTAGGCAAGTTCTGCGCACTCTGAGCTGCTGCAACAGTTTCTTCTACCCGTCCGCCCCCTTCCCCACTGACCTCTGCTTGCGACGGCGCAAAAGTCATAAAGCAACGAAATTCGGTTCACGTTTAGCGAGTCCATTGCAGAATAGAAAATACAGCGTAAAACTACACCAAAATTTAAGCAAGCGTCGCTTAACAATAAACTTTTTAAAAACGAATATGCCGATTCGGTGGTCCAGCGATCAGGGGCATGCGTTTCCGTGATCGCTAGATTGCCGAATTGCGGGTTCGAATCCCCACCAGCGGGCATGGATGTTGTCATGCCGAGGTCAAGTCAAACTTCCGCCCTTCGGGGAGCCTCTATGAAAGTGAAGTTGCAAATCTTCCTCATGGGATACCCTAGGGGGGTCTTGTGGACGTGGTGCGTAGGCGCTCCTTCATCACGGGGGAATTAGTAATGAACGAAAAACGAATATTTTAAAAAGTTTATTGCTAAGCGACGTTTGCTTAGATTTTGATGTGGTTTTGCGGGGGATTTTAAAAAGTTTTTTAAAAAGCCCCCGCAACCCTTCTTTTAGCCACTCCGGCATCCGACCCCGACCCCCCTCACCACAGTCGCCACGGTCACAGAGAAAATATAAAAATATAAGAAAAACATTCCTGTAATAGAAAATCATAACGATTCAATCTTGATTAAGAAAACAGATGGCATTCCCGATGAAAGTTTATTAAATCATGAATTTAATTGTAAAAAACTGGTAACAAGCCGGACTTTAGATGGAAAATTTAGATGGAGAATTCGAGCTGTGAAAATTTATAAATTAAAACTTGTTAAAAACTGGTTATTAACTGGAAAAAGTTACTTTAAATTTGAATCTTGATGAAGCTTTAAAAATTGTAAAGCTTACAAGAGCGTAAAAGGGCAAAACTATCAACTATCTAGAAACGAAATCTTTATGAAAAGAAAGAGTGGACAGTTGATTCTGTCTGCTAAATTTTACTAAAGCTTTATCAATGATAGAAGTATTAAAACCCCTACTTTGAGCAAAAAATTTCAGAAACTGAATTTCAAGAGTTAAAGAAGTTGAATCAGAGCATAAGTAGATGGTGCGATACACATATGTGTAAAATGCAGCCAATTTCTGGAGAGGATGGTTTGAAAGAAATTTGAAGTTTTGATTCAGTCCAGATTTTTTTTTGTCCGGACTCTTATCCTCAAGTCCACTGAAGTTAAGCAACTATTTAATTACCTAAATATTTAACTGTTTAATGTTTTGTTAAATCTGTTTTCCCGCATGACTTTTGATATCACATTCTTGATTTTATGAATTTATGTGAATTTATGTTTAGCTTGTACTTCTTCTCATTATATGTAATTTCTTTTCGCCGATTGGCCTTCAGTATTATGCAAATTTAACTTTTAAGTTGGATGTATTTAAAAGCTCTAGTGTACTTTGTACTTGTCATACACCTTTGATGGAGGGCGTCCCTACGCCCGAAAGCGCCAAGGCAGATCCATGTAAATTTTACACTTTGCTGTAAATAAACTTTCATTTAAAAAGTTTCTATTATTATTTTTTTTTTCATTTGAACGTGTGGGAACGGAATCAGTACCAAACAGCATCTACTGACTCCACTACCCACAAGGACGTGATCGTAATTTCAAAATGCCAAAGAGAACAATTAATTTTAACATAAATAATTTTGTCAACATTACCAATAAAAACACCAGGTTCGAATTTTAAAGGGTTTCCCAGTTTAGGAGAATTAAATCCTAAATGATTTGCAGTGAGTAAAACACAAAGGCAACACAAAAATCAGGCTCATTTATCACACAAATTAATATTTATTTAATATTTTCAAGAATGAATATATGCATTTTAGCTTTCAAATTTTAATTCAGAGACTTCAGAGCTTATCTATTATAACACATTCAACATTACTGCTCTGGTCAAAATAATATAGCAACCAATAATTAAGATATTCAAAAATCATCTGATTTAATCAGGAATTTAAATTAAACACAATATAATCTTACATGAGCCCGTCATATTTATAGAATTTAGTCCTCGTTATGCCAGTGCTGTACGGCATTAAATTTCTCGTAAAGAAAATGTTACCTTTCTATTATACATTTCAAGCTTGGCAGAAAATACCTCTCATCGGGTGTGCACGGTTTTTGGCAGAACAAAAGTTCTCAAAGGAAAAAGATGAGGAAAAGTCCAAAAACTTTAAGTACCGGACATCAGTCTATTTGGCACCGATCTGAATCATTTCGGAATAACTACTTCAAGCTCGGCGTCGATGTCGGATAGATTTCCTGGAATAAAAAAATATATTTTAGAAAATGTACAGAAAAGTTAATGTAGGTTTCCAGGATCTTCTTCAATCATCTCCAGAAATGCAGGGGCGGTTTCCCTTAGAACCAAAATGCCCATCTCCGCCAGTTAGCCATTTCGGCTAAAACCCTTTGTCTTTACCAGACAAAACTTTCGATGCGACCTTTCAGTCGGAAGTTTTCAGCTCCAAGCGAGCAAAGTGTGTGTGGGTCGCTCGAGCCCACGAAAAAAAAGTTCTCCTTCGCTTTTCGCCTCTTCCTGATTGGACAGGCGCGCTTCTCCTAGTAACAAGTGAGCCGACGTCACACATCCCGGCCAGACACCAAGTCCAGACATTCCAACGAATTCATGACCAAATGCGCTTTTCAATGCAATTTCAATAGAAACAAGTCTTAACGAAAAACACAGCACAGGCACGGACGGAGAGAAGGATGTTTCTCTCACAGAAAAATACGAAAAGGCTCATGGCGCAGAAATGCGACATGACAGCTCTCCCCTTCTGGGAGGCAAAAATTTTCCGAACACAGTGAGGAAAATTTTTCTCTCACTGAAAAACACAAAAACACAAAAATTTACAAAGAGTTTTAGGAACCTGTAAGTGTAAAATAATTTAAAACAAAATTTTGGGCGAGAAAACGTGGGCCCCAACGTTTCTCAAGACAACGCCACTGCAGATCTGAATGACCGGCCAAGCCATTCATTACCACAGGGAAAGACCAAAAGAAAACCAAAAGGATGACAAGGCGTCACCACATCTTAAAGGAACCTTTACAAAAATTTACATAAAATTACACTTAAATCAGAAAAATTTGTCAAGGCATTTTGCCTGACAACACAATATCTCAATCAACAACATTGAGATCAACCAGATGATATGAAACAAAAACATGATATGATGTGAATTTACAAATTTAACAATATAAACAATTCAAAAGTTTCAAACAATTTGTCACTTTCAAAACACACAAGTGACACAAAAATTCTTAAAGGATTAAATATTTTGAAAATTAATTTTTAATTTAGATTTGTCATATTCAGGTAATGAGATTCTTTTACTCATTCAAAAATTTGTCTCACTTTTTGAGAACAAAGTCACTTTCAATATTTCCATTTTTCAATTTCAATTTTTCATTTCTAAACTTCCATTTCAAATTAAACTTTCACTTAAATTACTTTCATTTTAACACATTAACTTTAAATTACATTTACTTTCAATTTATCATCATTTCAACTTTTCAACAATTATTCAACATATTCAATATTAACTTTAATTCAACTTATTTTTGTCATTAAAAACAGTTCAGAATTTTCTCATTCTGACACACTTTCATAATTTACTTTAAATCATTCATTTATTTACATTTTTCAATTTATCTTAAATTTCAATTTACTTTACTATCAACAAAATCTCTGAAATAACTTAAACAAGTGACCACTTCATGTCACAAAAGAAAAAATTTACATTTAAACACATTTGTCTACTGAGAGAGAGAGAAAGGAGAAAAGATTTCTCCTGAAATTCACGTCAGTTATGTAAAAGAGCGGGAACACATCTAAAGAGCAACTCGGCGGGGACTAACGAGTTGCCAAGAACAGAAAAAGGGAGGTGTAAAAAAAAAGAAAAAAAAAATACTCGCGTGCAGGATGCAATTGCAGCAGAAACAGGACGCCAGGACACGCCTCAGAAGCCACGGACGTCACAAAAATTTTGGACAGCTTGCGCTGACCCCATCATCGTCATCATCATCATCTTCTTCATCATCATCCTCACAGCTTCATCAGTTTCCCACCTGGCCAATCACAACCCTCCTAGGTAGGCTCGGAGCAAGTTGTCGTCCAGGACTCCAGTCCTGCCACAAAAACACCGGGGCTTTAATTTGTCAAGCTGCTTCTTCATCTGTGATCCAATGTAAATATGTCCATGTTTGCGTCCACCAGCCAGCTTTCAGAAAAAGAGGTTGCAGCATAAAAATATGATGTCTCACTGAAATTTGTGTAGATGTTTGAAAACTGCTGGTCAAAAAAAAACAACAATGTGAAATGGAATTTCAAGAAAAAAGAATTTCAACAAACATCAGCCAAAAATTTTCAACTCTCTCAGCAACAAAGTTTCAAAAACATTTTTCAAAAGAGATCATTTACTTTTGATCTTCAAAAAAATTTCAATTCAATTTCAAAAACTCTCAAATTCCAATTTTCCATTTTCAAATTCAAATTACTTAAATTCTTTACATTTACTTTATATTAATTTCAATATTATTTTAATAAAATCATTTACCTTTTTCCAAAATTCAAAATTTCCTCCCTTTTACTTAGGGGAACAATTCAATTTACCACCACCATTTTAATTATTTCATTCATGAACTTAATTAAGTAATCAACCGTTTTTTTTTCACAATAAAACACATCAAAATAATCAAAGTCAATCAAACAGGACTCTCGAAAAATTTTAAAGTCCAAGGAGAGTCAATTAACAAAATTACTTATTATTTAAATTACAATATAAACATTCATAAATTATGGTTCACAAAATCAATTACTTTTTCTTATTTACTTTTTAACTTAAATGCAAGATTTCCAATAAATTTTAAAATCACAACAATTCTTTCATAAATTCTATTTTAAAAGACAATATTGAAATATAAAAACTTAAACAAGTATAAACTTAAATTTAAAATGAGATTTTTCTTGCAAAATTTAATTTCTGAAAAATTGTGAACTCAACCAAAATTTAATATTGTGAAAATCTTTGAGATCTTAGGTTATAAGGTGTACGTGTATTTCTATTTGTCATATAATACTGATTTTGGTGTGGTGTATAACTATTTCTGTAGTTATTGTTGTAAATGATTCTTCCATTTCCTCTATTATCAAAGTTATTTGAATTATTTCTAGGTGTGAAATGTTGACTTTTATTAGCATGAAAGTTTGATCTAGTATGAACAGCATTTTCATTTACCCTTTTATTTGGCAAATTAAATCTTACTCTTTTCACAGTCTTTTTGTTTTGAGATTTTTCTGAATTTTTAGATAAGCAAGATTTTAGTTTCACAGAGTCTTTCTCAGCGGTGATCACAGGAGTAAGTTTATTTGACTTAGAGTTCAATTTTTGACTTTCAGTAGTTTGTTTTGAAAATTTTTGCAATTCCTCTCTTCTTGGAGGTAAAAGAGTCAGTCTGTTCACATGAACCAGTTGTTCATTTTTGGGATTCATCACATGTCTTACTAAAAAATTGACAGCAGAAGTTTGTTTTATCACTTTAAAAGGGCCTTTATTAAAAGAGCTCAGTTTTCTTGACTGGCCTTGAGGCAAAAAGGGAGTGTAAAGATACACTAAATCACCAACTTTAATATTGGGCATCTTTGCTTTCTTATGCTGTTGTAAAATTTGTGAATTTTCAGCTTTTTCTAAGTTACTTTTTACCACGTCATATGTTCTTTTAAGTCGGAATCTCATGTCTTCACCATAATCATATGTTGATTCATATGTAGGAGGTTTAAATCCAGCAATCAAAGTATTTGGAACTGTTAGATCTCTACCATAGAGTAAATAAGCAGGTGATTCACCCGTAGAAGCATGTATGGCATTTCTATGAGCTAATAAAGCAAAATGGATCAAATTGTCCCAATTATCTTTATCGTTATATGCAATATTTTTCAAGGATCTGACCAAAGTACCATTTAATCTTTCAACACAACCGTCTACAGAAGGCATATAGGCAGTAGTAGTATTCTTTATTATTCCCAATTTCTTATAAAAACATCTTGCTGTTCTAGAAACAAAATTCGTCCCCTGATCTGAGACGATGTATTTAGGTATACCATGCTGAGCCATGTAGTGCTCTAAGCAATTCAAAATATCTTCAGTTTTAATTGAATCTAAGGGATATGCTTCAGGCCATCTTGTAAAATAGTCAGTTATCACAAGAATAAATTTATTTCCAGATCTTGATATAGGTAATGGTCCAACACAATCCATAGCTATTCGCTCAAATGGATATGTGGATTTTGAGAATTTTTGAATGGGTGCTTTGTTATTTCTAAAACCACGATTTACCACACAAATTTCGCACGAAGACACACAATTTTGTGTTTGGGAATACATTCCCTGCCAAAAGTATTTTCTACTCACAGAAGCTAAAGTTCTTCTGAATCCACAATGTGCGTAAGTGGGACAATCATGATGCAGCCACAAAATTTCAGACACAAGTTCTTGTGGAACAACAACTCTTTCTTGTTCTTGGTGTCTACGCTTAGGGTGTCTATGAGTACACCACAAGATATCATCTTTTCTAAAAAATACCAAGGTTTGTGGGTAAGGTTTTATGTTCTTATCTAAGAGATCTATAATTTTATTGCATCTTGAGTCAGATTTTTGAGCATTCTTAATTCTTATGAGCAAGGTAGGACAAGTAAATGTTTGTTCCAATTGACCACTTTGTATGTTATTTTCATTTTGCATTTCACTTTCACTATTATCAACAGCACAGATTTCATTTATTTCATTTGTATTGGCTGGATTCAAATTGACTTCTGATTCTCTTCTATTGCTACTATTAGTATTGTTTACATTATTAGAACTTTGAGAATTTTGATTTACACTTGGAAAATTTTGATTTGCATTTTGAAAATTTTGATTAACATTTTGATTTATAACTTTATATTGTGACACAAATCCTCGTGGAATGTTCTCAATAGTATTAGTACATTCATCAACATTTCTCGAAAGATAATCTGCCACTAAGTTTGCTTTTCCAGGTTTATGTACTATTTGATAATCAAATTGTGATAGAGATGCAATCCATCTTGCCAATCTAGATGTAGGATCTTTTAATTTAAATACAAACGACAAGGATATCTGGTCACAAAAAATTGTAAAAGGTTTTCCAATTAAATAGTGTTTGTAATAGTTTGTAGCCCAAACAACGGCTAATGCTTCTCTTTCGACAACACTGTATTTACATTCAGCTTCATTCAATTTCCTGCTTGCATAAGATATTGGATGCAAAATTTTATTTTCATCTTCTTGGGATAAATAGCAGCCTAAAGAGTGATTTGAAGCATCAGTATGTAAAATAAATGGTTTTCTAAAATCTGGAAGGGTCAAAATTGGTTTTGATAAAAGTTTTCCTTTTAAAATTTCAAAAGATTTTTGAGCTTCATTAGTCCAAATAAATTTCTTTTTACTTTCATTATTCTTAGTCTTCAGTAAATCTGTTAGTGGAAGGGTAAGTTCAGCATAGTCTTTTATGAATTTTCTATAGAATCCAGTGAGTCCAAGAAATTGTCTCACATTCTTAATTGATTTAGGAATTTTGAATTTTTCTACAACTTCCAAATTATGAGTATCAGGTTGTACTTTTCCATTTGATACTAAAAATCCAAGATACTTAATTGTTTTTCTGAAGAAATGGCATTTGCTTGGTTTCAATTTAAGACCATGTTTACTCAATCTTACAAAAATTTCTTCTAGTTTTTTCAAATGTTCTTGAAGCGACGATTACGTCATCTATGTAAATTCCAGATATGCCAGCCAGCACCAGAGACATCAGTCTCTGAAAGGATGCGGGCGCATTCTTAAGACCAAATGGAGTTCTGGTCCATTCAAAGTGTCCGTCAGGTGTTGAAAAAGAAGTCTTTTGATAATCATTAGGATGTAAACACAATTGGTAAAATCCACTGGTTAAATCCAGAGTCGAAAAATACAAGGCTCCAGCAAGGTTATCAATGAGTTCCGATATATTCGGAATCGGATAGTTTTCTACAATCGTAATTTTATTTAACTTTCGGAAATCCGCTACTAAACGGTAACTTCCATCAGGTTTTTTTACAAAAAGCACAGGAGTATTGTAAGGTGATGTGCTTGGTTGGATGATTTTGGCATCCAAGAGTTCGTTCACTTGACGTGAAAGTTCTTTCTGTAAATTGTGAGGTATACGGTATGGCTTCTGCCTAACAGGTATGTTAGATTCAAGATTAATTTCATGCAAAATAGTGTCACATCCAGATAATTCTTTCATATTCTTAGCAAAGACATGTTTATATTTACTTAGTAATTTCAAAAGCAAAGTTTTCTGAGCATAATTCATATGTTTCAAATCAAATTCTCCTCCCCATGCATCAAATGTTTCATTCTCTTCAATACAGTTCTCAATGTCAACTCTATTATTTATGTCAATATCAGCTTCATAGATATTTTCGAAAGTTCCTAATTTCATACCTTTGTTTATGTAAACACACTTTTCTGATGGATTCGCAACTTTTGCATACAAAAAGTCATTTTCAGGAATTCTATGAATGCTTCTAGCAATGAAAATTTTGTTTGCAGAAAATTCTTTACTATTGATAGGTTCAAGTAAAATTGTCGTGTCTTTCTTGATTTTATAATTTCTTTTTAATTTGACAAATGATTCTGTAAAAGGTTTCAAAACACATTTCTTAAACGCCTTGGCAATAGCCAAGGTATTGTCCTGTTGTGAACTTCCTTCATTATGTTTATCACAACTTGTCTGAAAAATTTCATTGTCACTGATATTGTTTTCTGTCAAGGATCTGTCTGTATGTACATCATCATTCATCTGCATTTCATGTAAATCATTTTCACATTCATAATTTGACCTTTCATTCACATCTGCATCAAAATCTCTAAAATCAACATCTCTAAATTCATTTTGGTAATTGTTTTGTTCAAATAAATATCCATTATCACACTTATTTTCATATCCTCTAAAATTTCTTGAAAAATTTGTGTCTTTGGATCTATAATCCACATCATTTGTAAAATTGTAATTTCTTCTATCATATTTATAATTTATAGCATTGCACTCAGATATTTCAGGTTGAACATCTTTGTGTCCAAAGGTAATGGTCACTTTATTTTTATGCAGAAAGGTACTTCCCAAAATCATGTTGTATTCGTTTGGTGCAGGTGTGTTTAAAATGCAACATTCAATCACAATATTGTCTTTTCCAACGGACAAAAGAAAAGAAGCTTTCTCATCAGCCCAAACATCATGATCTCCAACTCCCTTCACAATAATGGATGTATGTTTTAATTGCACTTTCCTAGGGTTAATTTTCTGTAAGGCATCTCTGTAGATAATGTTTATAGAACTTCCAGTGTCAATTAATGCATTCAATTTTACATCTTCAACAAAAACTGAGATGACCGGAAAATTTTTCTGGCAAGGAGCTTTAATTTCCGTCATGCAACTAACTTCAGAATTTTGTCTATTAAAATTTGGAGATTGAAAATTTTGTGTTCTGAAATTCTGTCTTCTAAATTGTCTTCTATTACCAAATCTATTATTAAAATATCTGTTATTTCTTCTATAACCAAAATTATTGAAGTTTTGTGATTTATAATTATCAAAAGAATTTCTAAAATTTGAAAAATTTCTTCTCTGGAAATTTGAATTTCTATATGAACTGTTACGAAAAGGTCTTCTAAAAAATTGAGAGTTCTTTCTTGGGGAATAATTTTGATATGGACTTTTAACATACCACTCTTCTTCCTGTGAGGCAACCGGAGTTCTTCTTTGACTGAAACGGTTTCTATTGTCAGTTCTTCTAGATGGTGTAGAAGTTTTGAAAGATGTTGATGGTTTATGTTTCTTCTTTACTGGAATATCTTCCCAATCTTCCTCTATCAACTCATCTTCATTGTATCTGCTTGTAGAGGGCGTATCCAAGAAGGAATCTTCAAAACTGGAGTTGCTCTTTTCCAGATCTTCTCTTATTTCATTCAGTCTTTTCTTTCTTTTTTCTGAGTTCTCACTGAATTTTCTTCTTAACTTCTCAAATTCTTTCTTCTTTGAATTCAATTCTTTCTTCAGCTCTTCAATTTCATGTTTAGGGTCATTTTCAATTCTCACAGCATTTATGTCTTCAGTCATTTCTTCCAGCACTTCATTTTGCACTTCTTCTTCCAATATTGCTATCTCTTTCGCAGCTTCAAATGACTGTGGGTTTGCAGATAAAACAGCTTTTCGAATAATGATTTTCAACCCTTTTTTAAATGCATTTAGTAATATAGCAGTTCTCGGGGAATCTTCATTGTCAGTCCCAGTATCTTGTGGGAAAGCCACATAGGATTCAGCTTCTATGCGGTTCGAATATTCTCGAACTTCTTCGTTAATCATTTGTTTACAATTGACCAGGTTAGCAACATTCCTGGCAATATTTTCCTTTTTTGTAAAATTGTCCTTGAGTGCGTTAACAACTTCAGTAAAATTCGTGCTTTGGTTTAGTTTCGGAATGGATTTGATCAGTCTTTCAGCACGACCAGACAATTTCAACTTTAAGACGAAAATTTTATCTCGATTAGACCATTCGGCGTGTTCAGCGACCAGGGAGAATTTCTCCAAAAAGTCCTGAAAAGATTCACTCGAATTGCCAGCAAAACCCGGAATGGATCCAAGGAACTGTGATCCAATTCCGACCTTCATTTTGTTTGAGTCTCTGACAGCGGAAGCTGATCTGCCAGAATTTGGAGAAAGTCGTGGTGGAGACACCGAAGGCACACGGTTCCGTGAACCAGGTTGTGCAGAGGAGTCACTACTCCTACTTGCACGAGAATTTTTATTATTTCGAGGCATATTTCACAGTTATCACACCAATAGTTTCACTTTCACGGCTTATTTCGAAAAAATTTCACTTTCTATCACTCATTTATGTGTAAACAGAGCACAGGAAAAACACTACGTGTAACTTTTTTCACTTTTTGTTCATTATCATGAACTTCGAATCACTTTTGCATGTGCACAGAACGATTGTATTCACTTTTCATAAATGTGTGTATGCACTTTATGTCAATGTATGTGTATTTGAAAATTTCAATTTACTCATATATATCATATATCATATAGAATTCTGTGTATTTATGTATGTCAAATAATTCAAGAATATATATGCAACAAAATTTTACTATGCAAATAATACTCTGGTGCATCTGGGCTTATGTGCTTTTTGCACTTTTAAATTTACTTTATGACATATAAATAACAGTTTCTTGCCCATTTATAATTCAAACACTTAGCACCACTAAAATAACTTTTTTCACTTACTTTGACATATCAAATCTGCAATATTTTTACACATAATCCAAAACACACATTTTTCTACACTTCCTCATAAAATTATATTTCACTCACTGTAATACTCTGGGAAAGGGAACAGGCACCAATTTGTGGGAACGGAATCAGTACCAAACAGCATCTACTGACTCCACTACCCACAAGGACGTGATCGTAATTTCAAAATGCAAAAGAGAACAATTAATTTTAACATAAATAATTTTCTCAACATTACCAATAAAAACACCAGGTTCGAATTTTAAAGGGTTTCCCAGTTTAGGAGAATTAAATCCTAAATGATTTGCAGTGAGTAAAACACAAAGGCAACACAAAAATCAGGCTCATTTATCACACAAATTAATATTTATTTAATATTTTCAAGAATGAATATATGCATTTTAGCTTTCAAATTTTAATTCAGAGACTTCAGAGCTTATCTATTATAACACATTCAACATTACTGCTCTGGTCAAAATAATATAGCAACCAATAATTAAGATATTCAAAAATCATCTGATTTAATCAGGAATTTAAATTAAACACAATATAATCTTACATGAGCCCGTCATATTTATAGAATTTAGTCCTCGTTATGCCAGTGCTGTACGGCATTAAATTTCTCGTAAAGAAAATGTTACCTGGCTATTATACATTTCAAGCTTGGCAGAAAATACCTCTCATCGGGTGTGCACGGTTTTTGGCAGAACAAAAGTTCTCAAAGGAAAAAGATGAGGAAAAGTCCAAAAACTTTAAGTACCGGACATCAGTCTATTTGGCACCGATCTGAATCATTTCGGAATAACTACTTCAAGCTCGGCGTCGATGTCGGATAGATTTCCTGGAATAAAAAAATATATTTTAGAAAATGTACAGAAAAGTTAATGTAGGTTTCCAGGATCTTCTTCAATCATCTCCAGAAATGCAGGGGCGGTTTCCCTTAGAACCAAAATGCCCATCTCCGCCAGTTAGCCATTTCGGCTAAAACCCTTTGTCTTTACCAGACAAAACTTTCGATGCGACCTTTCAGTCGGAAGTTTTCAGCTCCAAGCGAGCAAAGTGTGGGTCGCTCGAGCCCACGAAAAAAAAGTTCTCCTTCGCTTTTCGCCTCTTCCTGATTGGACAGGCGCGCTTCTCCTAGTAACAAGTGAGCCGACGTCACACATCCCGGCCAGACACCAAGTCCAGACATTCCAACGAATTCATGACCAAATGCGCTTTTCAATGCAATTTCAATAGAAACAAGTCTTAACGAAAAACACAGCACAGGCACGGACGGAGAGAAGGATGTTTCTCTCACAGAAAAATACGAAAAGGCTCATGGCGCAGAAATGCGACATGACAGAACGTGTCTCTATTTTTAAGATATCGAGAACTACTCTAGATCTTGATTTTGGTCTGAATGCGTCTCAGCTTTCAAGTCAACGAAAAAATCTAACATTTCAAAAATTGAATTAGAGGTAACGAAGGATTTTCCATAAAATTACACCACTTTCTTCTCAAAAACAAGAAATACACAATTTGCTATCCTTTTGATGTCAGCAATTAAAACTGGTTATGGACAATTTTGATTGAGTGTGTAGGTGTCACATATAATAACCACTAGCCATTCAAATGGCAAGTTACATATTTTTTTATAAAATGTTTTACAACCTACGGGAAAAGTTTCTTAGTAGGCTACATGGAAACACTCAAATGTAGAAGCAAATCAAGAGATTGATCTGGATATTCTTGCTCTAAAACTCAAATCCATTTATTCGGAAAGAGTTCTGATATCCCAGCAGAGAACTTTGATATCCTCCTTTTAGCAAGGGATGTTACGATTCCTCCGAGACCACACTTAAAATCACTTAAACTGCTCAGAATCCATTAAAACTACATCAGTTCAACAATGGAGCGGACAGTCAATAAATTGACGTTGAAATCAATGGTGATAGTGACACATGCAAACGGTGATAGCCTCGTTTCCTTTTCCATGGTTCGCTTATTACCGAAATGAGAATGGGACGGACTAGAAGCTACATTTATACATTATGACAATGTCATTGATGTTTGAAATCACTGTTGCAACTTGATTATGCAGCTTTTAAGCGTGCTAAGCTAATCGGGAACAAATTTATTGTTTTACTCAATAGAAAATTAAGCTAATCGGGAACAAATTTATTGTTTTACTCAATAGGAAACGTTTGGTGCTGTTATAACACATAGATAATTTTTATATATTTACAACAGTGTTTTCTAAAATATTGTAGGGAGTCTTATCACGTGTATGAAAAACAGTTCAAACAGATAAAAACTAGTATTTAAGCCTTTCAAAGACAGGGAATCTAACACGCTTAAAAGATTAAGTACGTTTTTCAGTAAGTATATTTCGTTTAACCCCTTTCTTCTCGCTCCCGTCAAAATGACGGGGTGAGTTTTCACCCTATATTTCTCGTGCCCGTGATATTTCCGGGTTGGAGTGTTCAAAAGTTACGCACCAAAAAGATTAAAACCAATTAATTTCTTTTGCCAGGAAAAATTTTTATTTCTCATATTACACAGCAGATGGCAGTACCAGTATATTTTTAATGTATTTGTAGATATTTAGTTTATAGTAAGAGATGTAGGAAGGAAACTCGGTCTACTGTCCTGATTGTGACGTTGGTTTTTGCATCCCATGCTTTGAAATTTATCACACAAGAAAAAATTACTAATCTTTACTTATATCAAATGTAAGTTTAATAAAGTTCTCTTTTAATGGCAAAACGCTTTTCTTAAAACAAAATTTCTTAAATTCTTCTGGCGGCCTGGAAAATCAACATTGTCACAATAACCCTGAATGTTGGCTTTTCATTATTTTTTTTTTTTATTTCAAGCCAAAAAAAAATCAAAAATTAAAAATGAATGCATATATTGTTCACACACTTATTTTTATATAATTTTCTTGAATAAAAAAAATAGGCACTTTTATAACCGTTTTCTTGAAAATTATCCGATCGTTAAGGGGGGATAGTAATTTTTAACAATAAAAACAGATTTTTCAAATTTAATTAAAAAATACATTATATTTTTAAGATTAATTTAAAGCAAATAGCATCAAAATCGGCCGCAAATTAAGCATACAGCGATAAAAAGTGTAAATGTACCCATTGCAATTCCCTCCAGTTTGGTGTTTACTGATATCCCTTTATCCCAGTTTCAAATTTTTGTGTCTCTACACTTAAACACACGATTCTACACACGATTACAAAAAAAAAGTTACAAAATCCTATTTGCTTAGAAATTAATATACATGTCGCACTAATGAGTATGCATGCACTAAACCTAATTTTTTTAATTTTTGAAAAAAATATATGCTAAAATATTTTGTTTGATTTAATAAATAAAATATTAAAATTAGCAATCATGGTTCTTCAAAAATACTTTTCATTTCTGGTGACTTGGGTTAAGAAACAGTTTTACAGACAATGTACTTTATTAGTAACTAGAAAACGTACCCGACGTTGTCCGGATATATATATATATATATATATATATATATATATATATATATATATATATATATATATATATATATATATATATATATATATATATATATAGATATATATATATATATATATATAAAGAAAAAAAAAGCCTCCGCGGAATTCTTTCTTTGGAAGAGAACACCCCCTATCAGGAACACTCTCTCACTCTCATAAACAAAATAAGTCTGGTCCATTACCCCGTACATTTTAATCTCCAGCGACGTCCTTCCCTGCTAAATTCGTTCAAAAAATCAAATACATGTTTTGGATAAAAACTTTATAATTAATCAAGGGATGGATTTATGAAATTATTTTTTTCTGGAGTATTCTGTGATAGTTTAAGCAGCTGCTGAAAAAATGAATGGGACGTCCATTGTAATATATCGTAATATAAAAATCGGAGAGGCTTAAAACACACAAAAAGCATATATATATATTTAAAATTGATTAAAATATGTTTATTCATCCTGTGAAATATGCATATAAACGAGAAATTTTTTAACAAATTTTAATGAAAAGTTAAAACCTGTCAAGTTTCTAATATCAACCATTTAAACACTGATAAACTTGATTTCTTATGATTTGCCTCTACTGAAGCTGCGCATGGTGATTTATGAATAAAAGCTCCCCCCCCCCCCCCTATTGATTTTTTTTGTCTGGTAGTATTGAAAAAAATATTGAAAACATTTTAATTGCACACAATGAGACGGATACTTTATCTAAAATAAACTGAAATTATATTCAATTTATAATTTCAATACATCTACTCTTGTATTTGTCCACTTAACGCATTTTAATGTACCGCCAGTTCCTCAAAATTACAAAAATGTTATGTATCTCGAAAAGTTTTTATCCTAGAGCGGTCTTATAAATTTTGGAAATTAAAAATTACGCATGAAACTAGCATTTAATTAATAATTTTATGCATAATTAGTCTTTTATTTCAGATTTTGTCGATTTTTAAAGATTTTGATAATAAAAGCAGGTTATAATTTTTTAACTTGTAACATAAGTGAATCAGTACCAGACAAGAGACTGACCTACCAAATTTGAAGACATTACATTGAATAATTTATGATTTACAGTGTGAAACGTCGTCAGCTTTGCAAAATTCCACAAAATGACATATCTCGAGAACGGCTTTTCCTAGCGTAATTGGGTTGATTTTATTCGTTTTGTTGTCACAGATTACGTATAAAACAAGTATTTAATTGATACTTTTATGTATGATTAGTTTTTATTTTAGATTTTAACGATTTTTTGGAGGCCCATTTTGGGGGGTGGGACGGTTCTACCTTTATATTTAATCACACTAAAACCTAATCAACACCAGGGTAACCCACAAGGGATACCTACAAAATTGTAAAATTTAGTAAAATATTTCTGAGCTAGATTGAATACACACATTGCCCAGACACACAGATAGAAACACGCAGATACCACACTTAAAATAGCGTATTCTTATTATAGGTCTCGAAACTTGTGGATTCGTTGAAAACTCAATTTCCAATTTTCGACACGATTCCAATACGTTCCTTATACATTACTATGTATAATAAGGAAAGTAATATACTATAACTCTATTTCTCGAGTTTTCTACCTAGTCTGCATAGAATCTATGTTGCAAAGCTCAAATCCATCATTTTAAACATGCCCTTCGACCACCACACCCCTTTTTCTGAGGTCGTGTTTGCGCCTATTCTTGTAGGCTGGGCCGACGCGAAGCATGGTCAGAGATCCCACCCCCCTTTCTACTTTCTCGGCCCCCAAAAAAATTTGAAACTCCGATTCCGTTAGATTCTGTCCCGTGGACGATACTGTAAATAGGTAATGATTCAGCCATCTAGGTTATTTCCGGAGGGTCTGGAAAGACAAAAAGATGTTCGATAATTATTATATAGATTTTTAACATTAATATGTTAAAATTCTTATTTTGTACAGTTAAAGAGTTATAAGAGAAAGTATGCCTCTATTTTCTAAAAATTCAGTTTTAAAGGTTCAACAATTTTATTTTTTCTTTGTTTATTACTTCCTCTCAAGCATTTCCAATTATCCGACTCCTTCTCCTCCGTCATTGGAATCTGTTCTATCTCCCAGATTTAAAAATATACATTTCTCCTCACATTTTCTGACACGTATTTTTTAAACAACTCTAAAACTTTCTTGATCACCTTCCTCTAATTTACCCCCTTAAAAAAACGACACAAAAACTGTCAAATCTAAATCAGAACACTTTCAAAAGTCCGCACTTTTAATCAAGTTTGCAGACCACAAAGAAAAATTATCCTCCTTCTGGAAAATGCCGATAACAGGCGTACAAGTTAAACCTATGATCTGTTCTGGTCAAATCTACCCTCACTCCTCTAGGGGGTGTTTGTCAACATCTCGATATATTCTGAAACAGAACGTTCTACAACGGGTAGCAACCGTGACGCCTACGAGCTGCTGTTCAACACTGATAAGCGCATCACGAAATCACCGTGTCATCCACCCCCTCTGTCCCCTTGGATCACCCCCTATTCCCTTTCTCTTTAAACCACGTGATCTCGTCAACTCCTCATTAACTCTAATGGAAGAGGTTAGCCCAGAAGATAAGATAACTCCTTAGAGCTAATTACCGATTTTCTCGGCGAGGAGGGTTGACGTCCCAGTTACTGACCATCCTGGATTGATTGGGTACATAATAAATGGCCACCTCAGGGCTATCACAGTGGATAACGGAGAAGCCATGGCTTGATTGCAAAGTAAAAGGTCGATACAATTATTAAGATATTACGAGTGTCCAGGTTCCGGATAGGGCGATGTCCGGTTAAGAACTGAGTGATCATTTTCTTTTCAGGGTTAACCCTGCAAATTAGTGATCTAAGACGATTTAGATTAGATTACGACTGTGTGTAATGTCCATTAGACCAGTGCAAATTAGATTTAGAGAAAACCTGAATCCTATTCGTTTAGGGATGCGCAGCATTTGGAACCTAGTTATGTATTGAGGAAAATCCGTGGACCACCTTTTCGAAACGGAATAAAAAAAATAGAATAATTTTATGTAGATTATTTGTTCTGAATGTTTAAATGATTCTGAATAAAACAATCTCATGTGTTCAGCACATAACTTTATCTAGCGACTTATTTTTTTTAATTTATATTTTTGTGCAAATTAATTGGAGTTCGTTGCGCAAAATATTACTTGAAATGGGTAATTATTAGAAATTACTTCATTTTTCTAATCGCTCCAAACCTTATCAACACCATAATAACGAAAACGGGATTTAGCTATTAAATTTTATAATATTCAGTCGAATAGTTTTTATTCACAGTAAATACACATTGCACAGACATAAAAAAACATATACATTGTATTTGTGCTTTTCTGAAAGTAAAAGATAAAAAAACATTTTTCTAGAAAATTAATTATTAATTTAGCGGAGTTTTGTGCTGTAACTTTTGTATTAAAATCTTTGGATTAAATCCAAATTCACTTTTTTCTAAGAGGTCTGCAGTATAGACGCGCAGTAGGAACAATAAGCTCAGTAGGAACTTTTTTTTTTTTTGGGGGGGGGGGGGGGGCAAAACGCTAAAATATTAAATGTTCATCTTTAAATAAATTGCTCTAATAAAGTATGTTTTCATTAATTAAAACCAACTATGGTACTTTTTATTATTGAGGAACACTATTATCATGTGTCATTGAGTCAAAGTTTATATACTGCAATGCTTATTAATCATTAGTATCTGTAAACTCTAATAGTTATATTTCAATCCATATAAGTTAGTATATAAATTGTTAACAAATTGTAAATTGTTGATTTTGACTCTATAATATATAACAGTGAACACCCCAATAGTATAAAAAAACCCTAATCATTGTTGTCTTAGTTTAATTTTTAAACCTTTTAAACATTTTCAATTGAATATGCCGATAAATTTATAATCATCAGTACAGCAAAAAATTAAGATTGAATATTTCTATCAGAGACCTGAGGGGGTTTTGAGGGGTCGTACCTGGCAGGGTTGCAGTCAGGCAGGGAATATTAATTGTTCCACAGAAATCAGTAATCAATGTAAATCCATATTCAAAATTTAAAACGAGGAATTTATGAAAGAGCCTTGGTTTGGGGGAAAATGATATGCACACTTCATTTATGACGGAACGATTAAGCTATTTTGTTTTCACAATAATTTCGTGCATTCGTACAAATTTTCGGAAAAGTGGTCTCTAGAACCAGAGGTGAAAATCCTTAGTGAACTCTTCAACTCTCTCTGTCATTTAATGCTGAATCTATATCAGTCATCATCTAAGTTATATATAATAGCCCCATCCTCAAAAATCAAGAAAACTTTTTGAACAGGCAGTGAAATTATCCGGAAATGGAAATCCTTAGTGAACCCCCCAACCCCTCCAGTTTTCAATTCTGAATTCATATAAGACATCATCTAAGCTCTATCTAATATAATAAATCTTGAGAAATAGGTGTTTCTTAGTGAAATAAGTGCAATTTCTTAGTAAACTACCCCGCCTCTTCCAGAATCTGGATTTAGATTTATATCAGTTATCATCTAAGTTGTAGATATAGCTAATCGTGGGGAATAGATGTTTAAAGTAAAATTAATTTTACTTTCCCTATGTACATAGTATAGGGGAAGTATTGTGATGGGGTCGAAAATTTGAATTTAAGTTTTCGAAGAAAGATCACGTTTCAAGCGTGTGTATGTGTATGTGTGTGTGTGCGTGCGTGTGTGTGTGCAGGTGTGTGTGTGTGCGTGCGTGCGTGTGTGTGTGTGTGTGTGTGTGTGGAGATAATATCTCAGGAGTGAAACGTTTCGAGCGAAATTTGGTAGATAAATTACAATTCATAAATAATGGATTTTACATTTGGCGCTTTTCCGGATGACAACATGTGAAACTGTTTCGAAGTACCCAATTAACTGATATTTCACATAACTCTAAATTGACAATTATCAATACCGATAGCATCCCCAACGAGTAAGTAGTCTATCTATTAAAATATATTGATAATAAATTCATCGATTTGGCGTCATTTTCGTTAACTTAGCGTCAAATTTGTAAATTTTAACGATATTTTCGTGAATCTAGGATTCCACTAAATGAATCGCCAAGTTCGCCAAATCTATCGTCAAGCGTTACAGATAAACAGAAAGAAGAGCATTTCTTATATACATATGTGGCTGTTGTCGAATTCTTGGGCATCAAAATACGAAACCATCACATAGAGTATCTTCTTTTGTGAATGGAACGAACTAGATCCAAGAAAATGATGTTAACAAATTTATCACATAATATTACATATAAAAAGTGAACATATTTCACAACAGTTAATATTGGGGCGCGGTAGCCCATTGGTTAGCGCGCTGGAGTTGCACTCGGTAGGCCCGGGTTCGATTCCAGCCACTGCCAAAACTGCCGCCGTGTTCATGCGGAGTACGATCACGTTAAACATGTGGGTCCGAAAGTCCTTCCGAGAGGTTGGTGGTAGGGGAAGGAGGGTGCGGTCCCTGTGGATGCCTCCCCCACTGGGTTCCGGTCTAAATTGAGTGGCACTTCCCGACCGTCCAAACAGTTACCTTACACCTTTCTGGTAGGTCGGACGGTCTGGGTTTCAACAACAACAACAGTTAATATTGTTTTTAATTTTATGCGATTTTTTTGATAAATTTATTTAAAAAGTGCAATATCTGGAGAACGGTTTGTGATAGCTTTCTAAAATTTTAGTCAATCGTTTTTTAATGATAAATTACACAAGAAATTATTATTTATATAATACTGTTGATGGTTCTAATTTTTTGATGATTTTTCAAAATTTGATTCGAAAATTTGGGGGCCTTCGAACATTCGATTACGTTTCAAATCAATTGTCTTTCATTACACATGAATTGTGATTTTTGTACCAAATTTCGTTCGAAATGCTACATTCATTCGTGAGATATTGTCTCCACGGACACACCCACACTCACACACACCCACACGTGCACACACACGCAGACATAACCTCAAAAACGATAGCTTCGTGTTCAGTGATGCTTGAAACGTGCTCTTTCTTCGAAAACTCGAATTCCGATTTTCGACACCCCGCAATACTTTCCTTATACATTATACTATATATATAGGGAAAGTAATATTGAACAGAAAATGTATTCTAAATGTCAATTATTAACACCCATTGTCATGGTTAGAGTATCGGAATAATACTTATGTCTCCCCTTTTGTTTTGAAAAGTACTTTCATATGTTTTAATAGTGATTTATTTTATTTTTAAGTCTTGAAGTCTTCTATGGAAAGTAATTTAAGTGAGTGTTTTATGTTGATGAACGTTTTAGTTAAATAATAACATTTTTTGTGAGGATCTTGAAGAACATATTGCATTTATTGCTTAGAAAAGTATACCCTAACTAGGAAAAATAATATTGAAAGTAATATAAGGTTATACCAAACTATTTCAAATTCAACATTTAAACCGTGACGGAATTAACTTTCCAATATACAGTATATTATGATGAGAGGGAAACTTTTAAAACTTTATGCATTGCCATATTATGAGACTTAACGAGTTAACTTAATTAAACGCCTATTTGTCTATTATTAGGGGGTTGTCATTCGACATTCCAAATTAAACAGCGAAACTTTAAATGCATTATTTGCATGTGTAAAAGTAACTTTGACAGAGCTATTTAATAAGTTCATCACAATAGGTGTCCAAGTTGTTCAGAGTTCATAATAAGCTTTGTACATTTAATTGTCTTATATTTTACATTTATAAGTATGTACCATATTAAAACACTGTATTTAATTCACACAACGTTAGTTCTACTAGTGTAACGGCCCTTGCTGCTCCAATCGGGATTCGAGCCACATGTCTTCGTGCTGACCAACCGACACTCCCTGACTGAGCCACTTGGGCGAAATTGCAAACTCTTATTGTCGAAGCTGACTCTCTACTAGTGTTACTAGTGTATTTACTAATATAACATAGCACATTAAGTAACACTAGTATTTTACAATACTATGTAACATACTAAAGTTAGACAGAACAGTAGTGTAATAAAAGTTATCTAAAACACTAAGGTAAGCACGTTTTACAGTTTTATTGTTTCCTAAACTTAAAACGTATTTTTGACGCTCAATCTTTATGAAATACTAACCGCCTTCGGCGACCAGCCTGTTCGCTACCCTTAAAAATTCTGACCGTGGCAAACTCGCTGGCGCCATAACCCCGTGGAGTTAACAAAGTTTGTTTTAGTTTAATGACGTTAAAACTAATAAAGAAACACCCTTGAAAATTCTGACCGTGGCAAATTCGCTGGCGACATAACTCCGTGGTGATAACAAAGTTTGTTTTACTTTAATGACGTTAAAACTAATTATGAAATTTTAAGATAAAAAATAATGTATTCCAAAAACAAAAACATTCATTATTTAAGTTTGTATATATTAAGAGCTTTTTTGTTTTTAATAAAAACACGAAACAAAATTATAAACACCCATAATACCAATAGTCCACTGTTAAAATAAACTCTAAACTGAATAGAATGTTTACAAATTAAACAAAAATCAAAATACAATTCCATAATAGAAGTCGAAAACCTGTTAAATCAGAACAATATATAGTCCCTGTTTAAATCCGAACAATTTTAAAACAATATAAATAAAATACACTATAAACGTGTAAATACATTTAATACGCAATGTTATAAAAAGAGAAAGAGAAGTTTATGTTCTTAAAAGAACAATAATGAAGTAAAATAAATTCTTATCTTGATATACGGATAAACCGCTCCAAAGAAACTGCTAGCACAACAAAGTGAAAGGTTTGGGTTGAGTTGTAAGAAAAAATGACGTTTTTGAAAAAATAATAAATGCATTTAAAGCAAATTGAAATTTAAAATGAAAAGTAATTTATTTCGAAAATAATAATTTATTCATTCCAATAAAATGGATGAATAATTTATTCAAATAAAATGGATGGTTTGTTTCAGTTTAATGACGTACATTCATTATTTGGCAGGCACACTCGTCAAAACCGTGACGTCAGAACCTCGTCCACCTCCCTTCCACCATAGAAACAACGTGCGTCTGCGGGCGCATGTGGGTGAAAATCGAACCCTTCTTTCGCGGTTTTGCCGAGAAATTGAAAATCATTACTTCCTCAAAATCTGGATCGTGCTGCTACTTTCTCGTATTTCTTGACTAAATTGGGCTTGTAAGAAAGCCTGATCTTTGAGCTTTCTAAAAATGTAAATTATTAGTCGAAATTGTCGGAACTTTTCCTGACGCGAGGATTTAAAAACGAAAGTTCGTTTTTTTGAGCCGAAAGAGATTTTTGTTTTAAAATCTTTAAAAAATATTAGAATTTGTCCTTGAGATTCGAAATTGATATATTTTTACTTACAATTGTCTACTTTTTCCGGTCGTGTGATTTGTTTTTTTCTACGACGTCTGGATGGTGAAGAAAAAAGGCAAAAAATGGGGGGGGGGATGTCGGGGGGGAGGACATTAAATAACAACAAAAAAAAATAATTCCAATTTTAAAAATCGGTTTTCACGTGTCACCTCCCCCGCCCCCGAGTCTCCGATTGCCAAATTTCGTAGCTCTGCGACGCGCGGTCGCTGAGTCTATAGTGTATAAGACACACAGACAGACAGACATTGCCTTTTATTATATAGATGACCCGACTGGTAAGACTGAATTTGCACGTATTCGCAGAGATTCGCAAAATTGCAGCACATTGTAAGTTTTCTTCCTGCCATTGCAGGAACTAGCTAATATTTGTTGAAGAGAGCTAAAAATGTGCAAAGCCGGTACACGGATACCGGTACATGGATCAGCAATGAGAGCGAGTCCTAAAAGTTGTCAACAATGTTAAACGAAACCATCCAAATCAATGTCTGTTACAGGTCCCATCACAATGAATAGCCGCCATATGTACAGTGATATAACTTTTAACTTTCTTGTGTTTTTTCGGACCCTAGAAAAGCCCCCCGGCGACCTAGAAGATATAATTTTTGCACATTTATAAATAGTAAATACTAATGATAATAATAATAAATATTAAGTAATAAACAATAAATATTATTAAGTAATAAATTGAAGTACTCTATTTCCAGAAGTAAAAACTATCGCCTATCGTGGTCGAATATCTGAGAGTCTTAGTTAATCTTTTTGCATTTTCTTTTTAATTATTGTTTCTTTTCTATTGTGTTTCATTGTTACTTTGCTTAGCTAGTATTAGTTTTCAAAATTTATTAATTGCTTGCATTATTTATTTTAATTTTTTTTTTCTGCTCTTAGCATAAAATGGATTCTCAAAAATTTTGGACGTATTGTTTGGAATATTTTCCTAGCTCATTTGGATAATTTTTTTTATTCTAGTTATTTTATGGTTTACTTATTGTTATAAAGAACCTTGCAACCCCAACCGGTAATCGAACCCTGGATCTCAACTGGTCCGCCGACGCTCTACCGTTGAGCTACTGGGACGAAATTGCTAGCTCTTATCGTCGAAATGGACTCTACATTCTCATCTCTGTAATATCAGATTGACGCCCAACTGACAATCTGACTGACCACCACCTACTATTTTTACCCAGGTTAGTATCCTGCGTGATCGTTATTCTCTAGATTTGAAATCGGGGCTCAGTCTTCTAGAGTCCACTGAATCCGTGTAGTTGTACTAGGATCAATTTTACACCTTCGACATCTTTGCACTAACTAACAGGGTTCATTTGTTCGGGCGCTATTTTAAAGAGCCTTGCTGCCCCAACCGAGAATCGAACCCTAGATCGCCGAACTGGTCAGTCGACGCTCTATCGTTCATATACTGGGAAAGAATTGCAAGTTGTTATCTTTGAAGTAGACTCTGCATTGTTATTTCTATTGTTATTGAATGTTCTATTATATTTTCTGTGTAATTTTGTTTTACTGTGTTTTCAGCGCAGTTCTGTTTTATTGTTTTACTTCGACCTGCCGTTGCAACTGCTCTACACATTTTGGGTGTGATATTGTAATTTTTGGGTGCAATATTCTTCTTTACACACTTTGTGTGAGCTGGACGGCTTGGGCAATAAATAAAAGTATCGTCAACGGGACAGAATTTAACGAAGCCGGATTTTGGAAATTCTCGCAAGAGGCGGAGAAAAGAGGTTCTCGAAAAGTATTTCCAGACCGTCCAGACTCCCATCCCAGTGACGTAGAGGACTGACAATATGCGCATTTATAGTATCGACCGCATGACATAACAGAACCCTAACAGCATTTTTTTTCACAGTGACGTAAGATTTACATCACACTGTGGGATGTCACTGGACGTCGCATTATGTCTCGGCAATGTCATATTGAGATCACAGCGAAATCATTTTGGTCATTTTCATGGTCGTTTGTGACGTCGCATATTAACTTGTTTGTGACGTCACATTGTAATTGCCATTGTAATGTCGTTATATTGTTACGTGTTAATTAAATAATGGAAACGTCACAGAATATAGTCACAATGAAGTTACAAAGTTACTAATACGTAACGTCGCATAGAAGTCACAAATATGATGTCGCATTGGGACCCAGGTGTAACGTGAGTACAATGCCACTGTCACGCATGTGACGATCTTTGCTGTGAGGGAACTGAGCTGTACTTTCAATTTCTTCCCTGCGAGAGGTTAAAATAGCGGGTCGAATTGTTTTTCCAAACCCTCCAGAAGGCGCCAGTGACTTAAAAAGTAGAATTTTTACACACTTATAATATAAACTACTAAACACAACCTAATTAAGCCAATTCTTTATTCAGATTTTTTCGACACTAAGAGCTATATATTAACACTAGAACGACGGATATTTTGAACTACCTGGAACGATAGGTAGCGGTCAATTTGACCGCCATAGAAAAATACATTTAATTGAAAACCAAAACATCATAGTTACAGCATTTAGCATGTTTCTTAGACACATTTTTTGCAGTAAGCGTTCTTGATGCACCATTCGTGGCATTTTCCACAGGTGGGCTTACGCATGATGAACACAAATCTTGTGTTTTATTTTGGCATAACGAGCACTGACGACGTTTATTACTTTTCGCTACCTTTCCAAAAGGAAGAACTGCTGACCGTTGCTTGATCGCACAGTACTCGGTTCGCAATTCGTTCACAAGATTCAAAATATAGCACAATCGAGCAATTTGCGAAGAACTGCATGCGTGAAATAAGAAGATCGATGATTTGTTCTCTTATTATAAAACCTAGAATAATTTTCTTCTGTGTTTTCAATGACTTTAAGAAAATAAGAAAAGTCATAAAATTTTAATGGACTGAGATTAGCCGTTTTGGAGGAATCGTTTCTCAAAGTAGTTAAGCGGTCAAAATGACCGCTTCCGTCGTTGTTGTTGTTGTTGCTTATAACCTCCTGTTTCGGTGGAACCACAAACAGGACCAGTGATGCCAGAAGACGGACAAAGAATGACACAAGACAAGATCACAAAGTTTATTACCACAAACAACATCACTGAAGAAGGTCAACGGGGGTGCAGCTTCTCATTTAGCGAGGACCCAGAGGGCGGAAGACTGTCTTCATCCTCAAGAAAACAACCATGCCTTACTCGGGATTCGAACCCAAGCCCACTAGACAGCAGTTGGAGACGCTATCCACTTCACCGCCTGGGCGGCCCGCTTCCGTCGTTTTAGTGTTATGCAAAATAAAACGTATTATAAAAACAGTTAGAACATGTGTTTTCTGCGTGTATGTGTGTATGTGTGCGTGTTTGCTTCCCCGTCTTTGACTGGCTTAAATACTAGAAAACAATGACTTGTGCATTAAACAATATAAATTCAAATATATTAATGCAGGCTGTGGTAATTTCGAGTGTGAGGTAGCAAATGACGCCGAAACTTAATTAGAAAATTCAACGAACCAACAAAAACAACCTAATCTATCAAAAAGCATTTTAGCATTTATCAAAACACAAAAGTAACCACGAAAAATGAAATTCAATTTTTCATTTTATTGCAAATTCGTTTGTTCATTATCGTCTGAAAAAAAAAAGAAAAAAGAAGTTGAAAAATTCTTTCATGAAGCACATATTGGAAAGAAAGAGTAAAAATTGATTTTTCAATTTTCATCTTGCAGAGTAGAGTATTATTGAAACGTACACAGCGTAGTGTTTTTAAATGGAATAGTTTGATGATCATTCTGTCATCATTTAATATTTGTTTCATTTTTTAAAGAATAATGTAGTACCATTAGATAAAAAAATCTGATGTGGTCAGAACATGGTTTTCCTTATATGATGCACTTTACTTCTTTCTTGGCAATATATGGTGTAAAAGATTCACAGTACAATGCTTTTAGTATTGCATTAATACTACGTAAATTTAAATTCGTCGCTTTTAGTATTGAATTAATACCACGTAAATTTAAATTAGGCGCTTTTGGTATTGAATTAATACCACGTAAATTCAAATTCGGCGCTTTTGGTATTGAATTAATACCACGTAAATTTAAATTGGGCGCTTTTGGCATTGGATGAATATTACGTAAATTTAAATTCGGCGCTTTTAATATTGAATTAATACCACGTAAATTTAAATTGGCCGCTTTTGTTTACTTACGTTTCCAAATCGAATGTCTTATTTATACTTGTAAAGAACTTTGCTGTCCCAGCCTGAACTCAAACCGCGGATCATCTTCTTACTGGCTAAATTAAGCTACTGAGATGGAATTTTAAGCTATTATCGTTGGAATCGTCTCTACATTCTCCTCCCTCTAATGCAATATTGCGTACAACTTGACAATAGCTACCACTATTTTCAATTAGTATCTGATGTGGTCAGTACATGACTTTCGCTACAGAATCAAATTCATTTTCTTAATTTTTATGTCATACTGCATTAAATTGAATTCATTTGCAGAAAATAATATGGATATTTCTCTGATATTATATTCAATTTGCGTTTTTATTGCACCTTCGTTTTATTTGGCAAATTGATACACTTTAAGTATTCCTGCAGCTGTTGCAAACCCCAGGATCAAGTGGTCTGGGTCTTTGATTTTGCGTATTCAGCTCCTTAAAATACCAAAGAACTAAAATATTTCAAGAATGATTCGTCCTATAGAGTCATGGAAATAGTCTTATTCGCTTTGCTGTCAAAAATTACACGAATAACTAGTACTTAAGAGGACGGTGGACGTTGAAATGAGCAAAAATCGACTAAAAACAGTTTTAATATATAACATTATTTTACACATTTAACATTTGCTTACGGGTGGGACAGCGTCTATCCTAAACGAAGAACCTCCTAAAAACACAGGTATTTGACATACCCTATCCCAAACAGTTCTTTCTACCCCCTTTCCAGGCATTATCGTCTATGGAAATCGCTGACAGAAATATTGCACCTGCTGCAGCAGGTGCTATAAATTTAGGCTATAAATTTAGTAAAATTGGCGATTAATTTAGCGTTCACCCCAGATTGACAAACATGTCATTAAAATTGCAAAAATGACGCCCAATTGATGAATTAATTATTACAATATTTAAATATATGGATTATACAGGGTGTCCCAAAAAGATTGAAACGCGCTTTAATTCTTTAACTGTTGGAGATAAATGGACAATGTAAATTGCAAAAATGTTGAAAGTAAGGTAGGAAATAAGACTACGATAATGAAATAGTCCTCCTATTAATTTTCAAACAATTACACTTTTTAAATTTTTATACGACCCCCTTAGACAAATTTGGTCAATCAGAAAATTTTTATTTTTAATGCACAAAGATCATTAAAAAAACCGCATATCTGTATAGCGAGTTATATTTAATTGAAAATTGAACATTGTGAATGGGGACCATATATCAAATTAGAAATGTAAATTTGTGGCATATCACAAAAAAGATAAAATTGGATGATAATGCATTGGAGACATTTTTGCGAATTCCGCGTAGGCTCACGATGCAATCACGGATTCTTAAGTACTTTTCAATAACTAAGTACTTTTTCAATAATTAAGTACTTTTAAGTAATTTTTTTATCTAAACAATTTCCATCGTCAACTTGTTTATGATCCCTATTTTCACTGATGAAACAGCCTTTCACATGGTGCGGAAAATTGGCATAAACCAGATTTTTTCCTTTATCATAATTTAATTGATTTTAAAGATACAGATAAGCGGGTTTTTTAATGATCTTGTTGCATAAAAAATAAAAAACTTCTGATTGACCAAATTTGTCTAAGGGGGTCGTATAAAAATTTCAAAAGTATAACTGTTTAAAAAATAATGGGAGGACTATTTCATTAACATAGTTTTATTTCCTACCTTACTTTCAACATTTTTGAATTTTATATTGCCACTTATCTCCAACAGGTAAAGAATTAAAGCGCGTTTCTATCTTTTTGGGACACTCTGTATAGCTTATTCTGGATGCTATCAATATTGATAACTGCCAATTTAGAGTTGAGCGAAATATAAGTTAATTAAGTACTTCGAAATAAATTTACATATTGACATCCGGAAATCCAATTCCACATTAAAATCATTTTGTCGTACATCTTATACAACAATATTTGACTCTGAAAGTAGTAAATTCATTACATCATATATGGAAAGTTATGTGCTGGCTACATCAGATTTTATTTAATGTTATTGCATAAATAGTCATTTTACATGTAATTGTTCATTTAATAGTAAATGCCACAATTTATAAATTGGTAACGTATGGCGTTCTCTAGACACATCATTTTATTTATTTAAATATTTTTAATAAAATCCTGAAACAATAAAATACGTTATTCATTTGATAATAGTGAAAATATATTATTTACTATTATAAAAGAGTAAACGCTTTATAAGTACTTCTAACCTGAAAAAAATGGAAGCCATTGTTTACTAGTTATCAAGATTCGATTTCGAGATATTAGAAATTTTACTTTTAAGCAAGCAACATAATAACTTTCGAAATAATTAAGCAAGTTACATGTAGTTTTGCATGCTTTCTCAAGTTTGCAGTAACAAAAGAAATCTCTAGTTATTTTTAGAGATCTAGTGATAGGAAAACACTAATTGATGGCAAAATTGATGCCGTAGTATTGTTTTTACGAACAAATTTTCCTTGAAGTATCAATTTCTCAGGATCTGCTATAGACAGAACTCAGATAATGGCTGATTTGGAATTACCGTCAAATTGCAGAGGAGAATGGGGGAGGGGGGGGATCACTTAAAATTTTCATTTACAGTACTTTATTTTTCCATTTCAGTTTCAAATATTTTCATTTTATTTTAAACATCTATTTCTCAACTTTGGCTAAATATAGAACTTAGACAATAACTGATATGGATTCAGTATCACATTCTAGAGAAAGTAAGGTGGACACCTAAGAATGTTGTCTTCCCGCATCTTTTCTCCTTCCAGTTCAAAAAATATCCTTGAAACATCCATTTCTCATGAGTGGCTGTAGATAGAGCTTAGATAATGACTGATATGGATTCAGCATCAACTTTCAGATAGGAGGTAGTCAAGGAACTCACTAAGAATGTCCACTTCCAATGTTGGCTATGCCACTCCTTATTTTAAAATTCACATTTTCCTTGAAACATCTGTTCCTCGCGATCTGCCATTGATATAGATTAGCTGATGACTGATATGGATTCGGCATAAAATTCCTGTGGAGAGTGGAGGAGATTCACTAACGATTTTCATTTCCGGTTCAAAAATGTCTCATGTAACACCTGTTTCTGAAGATTAATTACAGGTATAGCTTAGATGATGACATGTATGAATTCAACGCTATATATCGGAAGATTTTCACTTCCGGGTCAAAAAATCCCTTGAAACATATATTTTTTGGGATTGGCAATTGACATTACTTAGATTATGACCGATATGGATTCAGAATTAAAATCCAGAGGGAATTGTTGGGTTCACTAAGGATTTATATTTTCGGTACTGGAGATGTCACTTCCGGTATTTACAAAAATTTGCATGGCTGTATAAAATAATTATGCAAGAGATAATTAATCATTCCGTCAAAAATGAATTGCACACACCATTTGCCAGTATATGAAAGCTCCTTCATAAATGTCTTGTTTGTATTAATGTTAATTGGATTAAGCTCATATTCTAGCTCACTAGCTTAAAACGTTCAGAGAAACTCCAAGTAGTATTTGAAGATAGGGAAATACAGAGATTGCTTAAGACAAGGGAACAGAGGGAAACACACGTTCAATATGTCAATGCCATCTGCCACCAACGAGTGGGGATGTCAGAAATATAAATCTCGTCTAATTTTTATTACGGGCACTAGAAACACCTCATTAATACAGAACATACGGTATTTAGAAACCCATTACAAATATATGCGCTTTTATTGTCTTTTTACTTTCAAACTACGGGATTAAGATAGAAGTAAGAAGTAAAAGGGTGAATATTACAATGCCGTTAAAATTTAACTTTCGAATTTGGATGGATATGTAGGTCTTAGGCATGCTTTAATACACATTTATTTTAGTAATAAAGGTTGTGAAGATTTGTGAGTCTGTCTGCGAGGCATTAGTCTCTGGTGGCGCGTTTTTTCAAAATTTTCTTAGAGGAACAAAATTATTTCTTAGGGGAGGCAAAAGTTGATGGACTATTCTTGAAGTAATTGAAATAGGATTCGACAAGATTAATTTTATAAGAAACATAATTACGTGCAAGACCTTAAGAAGGCAGTTTCCCCACCTCCTCCTTAAATTGAGACAAAAGTAATTAATTCCATAATTTCGAAGCAATAATGAAAATATTACATCAATCTAATATAGCATTCAAAGTCAAACCCTGGCTATATAATTTTCTATATGGAAAGGAATAAATGTTACCATACTATGCAGAGTACACTTCGGCGATGAGAACTTGCAATTCCGTCCCAATAGTTCAAGGGTAGAGCGCCGATTGGCCAATATGAAGATCCGAGGTTCGATTTCCGATTGGGGCAACAAAGTTCTTTACAATGGCGCCCGAACAAATTAACTCTGACGGATAGTGCAATGATGCCGGTAATCTGAAAGTGACCTTAGTACGACTACATAGATTCAGTGGACTCTGGTATATTGAGCGTCGATTTCATATCTCGAGGTCAATGACCACGCATGAAACTAATATGAAGGTTAAAAATAACAGAAGGATGCTAAACTGGGGTAAAAATAGCAGAAAGTACTCAGTCAGACTGTCAAGTGGCATTCCAATCTGATATTAGAGGGAGAAGAATGCAGATTCCATTTCAAAGACATGAGTTTACAATTCCTTCCCAGTAGCTCAAACGGAGAGCATTAGCTGGCCAGTACGAATATCCGTAGTTCGATTTCCGGTTAAAATAGCAAGGTTCTTTGCAACCTGAGAATGGAAAATTTAGCGGCATTATTCATGCTTAAAAGAGAAGATTATTTTGATCAAGAACACTGAATAAGAAATTGCATCATCTTGATATTATGTTATGTTTAGAAAGAAAACTTTTCTAAATAGATAATTTTATGGTAACTATTATTTCTGTATGTAAAATAACTGCTTACACATTAAATGTGAAATTAAACTTCGCTATGAGAAACACAACTATTGGTTTATATACACGTGATTTTTTACAGGAATTTGTATTTAATAATTTCAAATATTCAAATGAGTTCTGTGACTGCATTTACTCCCACTACAAAACGCTGAACCAAATTGATTTAAAAGTCTCCATGTATAAGTTATTATTTATGATTGAACTCGATAGAAAATAAGAAAATAAAAAAAGGACAAGATGTCTGAACGACAAGTTGTAATGTGCCCAGAGGTGGGAGGGTGTGTCAATCACTCCAGTGAAATAGGAGCCTCGAGAATAGGGATGAAAACCTTTGAAGTTAGAAAGACACGTAATAATCGTAGATTCATCAGAAAAATTACGAATATAGAAATAAAAGTAAAGTAATTCAATAAAAATTATGTGCGCAATTTATTCAGTAGAGAAAAAAATGCTAACAAAAAGAGAAAAATAAATTTTTCAATGGCCTTCCCTACACAACAGTAATACATTTTAATCACACATGAAATTGAATCAAATTAAAGGTGCAGGTAGATTCAACTAAGAAATAAATTTTATCATTTTCTGAAATTAATATTATGCAAAACTATCTAGTGGAAACCAGGCTGTAGGCATATGAAGTAGTTTTGACAATTCTACATAATATCAATTTTAGATAATAATAAGATATATATAGTATTGTTTTGAAATTAAATCTTCCTACCCAATTACCTTTCGGCCATTTTTCATAATATCAATTTTTGTTAATAATAAGATTTATATATAGTCAAATCCCGCTAAAATGAACCCCGGGATACAATTAACTATCGGTGATAAGGAACTTTTCACATGGTCCCAACCGAATCCCTATTCGACTAATGTTATTTGAATCGCTTAGTACGAACTTCTAGCAGCAAAGAGTTTGGATACAGTGAACCAAAATCATATTTCTTGTAGTTTACCTCCAAGAATTTCACAAGAACTTCAATACCCCACTAACAAAAATGCTTTGGCCTTTGTTCCTTTTTAGGTCTATTTTCTATTTCCTCAAAGGCAATAATGAGAAAGTTTTTGATGTTACCCTTATTGTCCCAATTTAACCCGTTTCTTCGGGAGTGCGAGTTATTTTCATAGTTCATAGATCATTTGGATCGTTTGCGCTGTCGACGTCGTATCGTTTAAAAATGTCTATTGCTGGGAGGCGAAAAGCCTTTTAAACTGAAGATAAAATGAAAATTATTATGCGGATAGACTATGACTTAATAACTTCCAATTTTTCAACCATCGACGATATAGTTTTGGTTATAAAAAGAAAATTGAACTGATAGTCGATTCGTCGTCGGATGTTGAAGAGGATGGAAAAAGACAAATTCCAATTTTTGATTTGAAGGCAACAAGGAACGTTCTCAGCAGTTTTTTTCGACAGAACGGACAGTAACGGACTCTTTAATGATTATATACAAGGATCTAAATGAACTGTATATAAAATCTGGAGCTTTTCAGCCACAAATTACATTTTTTTTACTGCAGAGGAATGGATGTAAATTGATGAGTCATATAAATTGCCATTTTATATAATATATTATTTGCTTTTATCTCGTTTTTTATGAATCGATGTAACATATATCCATTAATTGGTTATTAGTACCTTGATTAGTTGTAAGTCATTTACATTAATATTTGCAGCACGTAATTAAAAACATCTACAAGATTTTTTTGGGAAATTTTCCATAAAAATTTTTAATGTGAAACATTTAATGAATTTTTATTGTGACATATAATGAACTTCTAAATCGGCTCTTTGGTGTTCATTATAACGGGGTTGGACAGCAGTATTTTTTAATTGAATCTGCCTATATCCTCAATTTGATTCAATTTCGTAGAATTTATCTTTTTTTTACGTGCGCCTCTGTTGTACATTTTTTTCTCATAACTTATTTTTAACTTTTCAGTTTTCAATTTTATACATAATTTACGTTCAAACGTATTTAGTATTATGCAATTTTTATAGGACGCTAATACACGTTCTTTTTAAGGTATTGCTCATTTTAGATATAAAATAGAAAAACATCTTGTTTGAACAAGTACACTCATTCATTCTATCCACCCATGATCATATCCAGCTAATCAACAACTTACCACTACTTTTGCCTACTCACAACTTGCCTGCGACCTGCTATTAGCCCACTACACATATTCCAAACCACCCTCTGCATCACTACCAGCTTGCTACTCCACCTGCAGCTCCACCACTTCTGATTGCACGCTGTCTACCTACTACAACAATTGACCCCTACTTCTGACTGCACTCTACCTCCTACCTACCACAATTATTGACCACCACTTTTACCTACTCTCTGCCAACCAGCCATTCACCCAGTACACCAAGTCCAAACCACTGCCAACATCACTACCAACTTGTGACACTACCTGCTTCACCACCACTTTTGCCTACTCTTTTCCAACCTGTAACATCTAACCATCACGTCTGCCTGCTATATGTCTACTATCTGCCTACTTGCATTCCCACCAGCTTGTCACTTTACCTGCTGCTCCACTATAACTACCTGGATCGACCACTAACTTGAAAACTCTCTAAACAGGAGATTATCAAGACTAACTAGATAAACATTCATATCATTATCTCAGTTAATCACTCTGTTAGGGTATTAAAACTGAAAGCAAAAATGCTTATCAGCTTCCAGGTAGAGGCAATAAATAAATAAATGCATAAATACACTTTATTATCAAATGAGTTAATGTTTTGTAAATAGTACTTTCAACCGGACAGGAATTGGAACTAATTTAGAAGTTATGTATCACGAATCGTTCTCGGGATATTAGAAATTTTACTTTCCCCATAGAGTAGAGATATACTATCTATTTAAAGAATCAAACGATTTCGCTTTAAAAAATTACAATGAGATCGGGTCTTAAAAAAATTAATTTTTATTGTTCTTGAATATCGAAAATTGTTCATTTGTAGTAAAAGTCCCGTTTTGGGCACATCAGATTTTTCAAAAAATCTATGAATTCGGTCCATTTCATACCCACCTCTATTAGTAAGTGATGCGTAGCTGGGATGCACATTTGGTATGGAAGGCATGATGATATTATCATTCCTTCATTTGCGCAACAATTTGCACCAATTGATGCTTGCATAAATTGACGAAGGTATTATTATAGTAATGGAACATTACGTTTGCTCCAACGTATGAAAGCATTCCTGTTTACATATTCCCGACATTCATCCACTAAATTAATATTGTATTCTGTGAAGTTGTTCTTGGTTTGTATGTGCATTTAATCGTTTCATCGTAGCCGCCAATATTTAAAATCACATCATATCGTAAATATTTTCTGAATATTACGTAGAATATGAGATGTTTTGTTGTTGTTGTTGAAACCCAGACCGTCCGACCTACCAGAAAGGTGTAAGGTAACTGTTTGGACGGTCGGGAAATGCCACCCAATTTAGACCGGAACCCAGTGGGGGAGGCATCCACAGGGACCGTACCCTCCTTCCCCTACCACCAACCTCTCGGAAGGACTTTCGGACCCACATGTTTAACGTGATCGTACTCCGCATGAACACGGCGGCAGTTTTGGCAGTGGCTGGAATCGAACCCGGGCCTACCGAGTGCAACTCCAGCGCGCTAACCAATGGGCTACCGCGCCCCTATGAGATGTTTTGTGGAGAATTTCGGAAATGTTGATATATGATACCAGATAAGGGTATCGATACTGATGTATCGTTGTATTCATGTATGACTAAGTGATATCTATATTTTCTATAGACACATTTGTATCGATGCTTCTTGTGTATCAATAATGCAGCTTTTGATACGTATTGTATTAGTGATTTTATTAATTTGCGGTAAATTTTCTTATCAACGAGAGTTTTAAATTTTAGATAAATCTGTATAATAATTGTATAATGTTTTTTTTGTCTTTTTGGACTCCCGGAAATAATCCGGAAACTTAAAAGGATTATCATTTGACCACTCGTTGTATCGACCCTGGGACAGAACCCAGCGGAGCCGGATTTTTTTATTTTCCTCCTTGAGGATTGAGAAAATAGGGATATTTTGGGAAGTATTTCCAGACCCTTCAGAAGTCCCCCCACCTTGAAGGCTGAATTATTGCATACTTATAGTATGATTTTCAGGATAGAACGTAACGGAGCCGGATATTTTATCTCCTCCCCCCACAAGTGGAAAGGAAAATTGGGTTGTTTTCTCACACCCTTCAAATGCTCTTCGGTAATTTAGAATGCTGAATCATTGCATACTTATTGCATAGGCCATAGAACAGAACCAAATAGAACCGGATTTTCTCCATAGGGGTAAACAAAATGGGGAGGGGGTCGAAAATGGTTTTCATACCCACCAGAAGAGAACCACAGTAGAAGACCTATGCCTGAGCCTATTTTCGATTAAAACAACTATTTTCGACGCTAAGCGCTATACATTATTGAAAAAAATAAGACTCATTAAAAATGTTGCAACGTCATTTTTAGTTTCTTTGTCTTAAACATACAGCTTTAAATACTAGTATTTTTAAAACATCATATTTACACAACTCAAACTTATATAAATTTATGTGAAAACACTATTAAAATATAAAAATTTTGCTCACACTGCTCTCTTAATTATTCTGCAATAAAAATACATCATTTATAAAAGTTAGCATAAAAAATTGATTAAAACAGTTTTGGAGAGAAAAACAGCGTCCAAAATAGACAGAAAAAGTAGCTGTACCAGCAAAGGTAAACGAACAGTTGTCTTTAGATGGCTTGTCTTTGCTGGTGTGGTTGCTGTGTCTCTCTATTCTGAAGAAGTTGGCTGTTGTTGTTTTAACCAATTTTTATGCGCTTATTAACAAAGTATTTTTTGTGTAAATGAAACTTAAAACTTGCTCTCATGCATCAATAAATCACATGATTTTTCCCTACATAAAACAAGCACTTTACTCCATTAAATGTGAAATAATGATGGGCAAGATCCAAGGAACAATTTTTGAACGTTCTAAAGTATGCTGTCATTGGGCGTTTTTCCGGATGCAACATGTAAAATTAATTGAAGTGCCCAATTGACTTATATTTCTCGTGCATATAACTGGGAAATTAAAACTATTGCTAACATCTGCTAAGCAATATACTCTATTATATTAAAATATGTTAATTATCAATTCATTAATTGGCGTCATTTCTGTACCTATAGCATCATTTTTACCAATTTGGTGACATTTTCGACAATTAAGCACAAAATTAAAAAAGCCGGCAAGTTGGCAATATATTTCGAAATTAGTCGCCAAGTTCCCGAATTTATCGCCAGGTGTTACATATTTGTTAATACCTACAACTGTTCGTTTTTATGTAATTTTTTAGAAGCATTTGTTTTTAAAACAATATCTTAAGAACGATTAAGGCTAGTGTTCCAACGTTTATGACGTTCGTTTTAGAGTAAATAATTACGTATGAAATGATTATTTATTTAACATTATTGAATGTCCTGACATTTTCATGATGTTTTCAAAAATTCATTTGAAAATTCAGGAGTATTTTGAACTTTCGATTGCGTTCAAAATTAACAGGATTCCAGCATTCACTGATTGTAATAATCGTACGAAATTTCGTTTGAAACCTTCTCTTCGCTTTTGAAATAGCACGTGACTTACTCACACACACACATACATCATTTCAAAACGTTCGATTCGAGTTCAGAGATGCTTGAAACCTGCTCTTCCGAATAAACTGAATTTCGAATTTTCGACTATATTACAGTACTTTCCCTATACATTACACTATCAATATAGGAAAAGTAATAACTGACAATTTTTATTTTAAAATGAATAAAATTAAAACCTTACTACTCAATATTCATCTGGCTTTAATTAATACCGCACAGAAAACACCAGATATATACAAGTAATTAAATTTAATTGGAAGCATGTGTTTTAAATAAAAAAAAAATAAAAAAAAATAAAAAAAGGCAGCGTCTTAATGGATATATTAGAAATATTCTTAAAAACACTAGATCATTATAATGACGATTAAAATAGGAAGGAGGTAGAAAAAAATAGTTTCATTTTTTCCTCATTTCAGAGAATAAGAGTTGATCCGCAAGTTGACGGTTGACATTTTGACAACTAATGGTGATAATAGGCTGTCATAGTCTAATACTCAATTTTTTTAACTTCCTAAAAGTTCTTCATCACAAAATAAATTACCGAGAAGATATAATGGTACCCTAGGCAATTCTCCAGGGCCTACTTACGTTCTATCTACTTTAAAGAATAAATGACACTTTTAAATTCATTAAAATAAAGTTTTTGAAAGCCTTTCACTGTCAAAAATGCGTTATTAAAATTCGCAAATTCAGAATCGCCCGAGGGGCGTTTAATGAGTTTAATGTACAAATATCAACATTCTGCGCAGTTTGTCATTTCAATGAAGCGATAAATATGTTCTGCAAAAATAGTGAGATATTTTTTGTGACTTTTAACTTTTACACAATACATGCAAATGTATTGGGGAAATATTACTAGCAAAAAACCGGACTTTGTACGGATTAGTGCATATAAAGTATGCGAGCTGTCAAAGATTTTGAAATTAAAATTCAACAGATAATAATGAAGTATGAGAAAAGTATAATTAGATGTATAATTAGCAGTATAAATAATTAATTTCAATATTTCAGAATCCTAATACAAAAGTTTTTATAATTTGAATATTAAATTAAACAAATTAGAATAAAGGGAAGACAATGAAATCAAAGTTACACATTTAAATAGCAAAAAGTATTTAACATACAGAAGCAAATTTGAATCACAATATATGCAAGATCGCATGCTGTTTAGCTGTTTAACAGCTTTTTACTTTTAACAGCTGATTAGCTGTTTAAAAGTTGTTTACTTGTTATTTGTACGAAGCGCACTGAGCATGCGCGGTTAAAAAATGGGCGTTTCACTCTGTTACAATTCGTTTTATTTATTCAAATGGTGATTCTACATACCTGTGTTTAATTTTATGTGTGTGTATGCAGCTTTTCATCTTTCTATCTGCGGTAGCAGACGACTCTGCTCCTGCCAAAAGCATCGATCGAAGATGCTAGGATACCCGAATTATGAGTTCGGAGTCGAAGCTAGCCTTTGCTCTAATCTTATAATATCGGTCTTGCAAGCAAGCGGTACCTGGTTCGAGTCTAACAACATCAATCCCTACAATGATGACTGGGAGTTTGAAACATGAAACCTTTTCTCTCCAACGAACTCACTCCTTCGAACTCGAAGAAATGGCAGCACCACACGGAGCCAGAGGTCCTACCATTCCCTTCCTGGTTGACCACGACTGACGTCACGCCAGAGGCGACACGTCTCCCGGTTATTCAGCCCCTCGACTGAATTTCGGATGGGGACGCGCGGGGGTTTTCTTGGCGCCCCCCCCCCCTCCTCGGCTAAATTCAACCGGGGCCTTTTCATAAGGTGAGGGAGTGTGCGGCAACAGACGACGCTGCTTCTGCCAAAGCATCGATTGAAGATGCTAGAATACCCGAATTATGAGTCCGGAGTCGAAGCTAGCTTTTGCTCTAATCTTATAATGTCGGTCTTGTAAGCACGAGGTCCCTGGTTCGGGCCTAGCAACAAGAATCCCAACGTATCTATCGAAGTTTTAGAGTAAAAGATTTCACAAAATTCCGCAAATTCGCTTCGTTAGAAATGGAGAATGGACTTGTCCATAAAAAGAGGATGGAGTTCAAGTTATTAACGGCTTACAAGTTATTAACACTCCAGAATGCGATAAAATACATCTTATGAAATTTCGCTCTGACATGGATCTGAAAAATAAAAACTCCATAGTCAAAACTTATACAAGATTCAATAAATTATAGGAAAAAAATAGTTGTTCCAGGTCTTCCTCTACACAAGACTTTAAGAGACTGGCATGGAAAAGTATTAATCACGGTCCCGAAATTGAACCAAAATGAGGGTGTAGGCAGGTTCAACTCAATTAATCTATACTATTGAAAGCCAGTCGCGTATGTAACAGGTATGTAGCCATGATTGCAAAGCTCCCTATTTGTCAAGCTCGCTGTATTATTTTTCTAACATAATTATTTAACCGGAGATAAAACCGAAACTTTCGAAATTATTATAGATTTTTAAATTGTAACAAACCTCTTTTTTGAGGGTAAATATAGGGGTGCAGAAAAAACGTATCTTTCGCTGCGAAACAGAAGTTAGAAAATCGTTCCTTTTTTTTTTAAAGGGAAATAGCTAATAGTCTCGTTAGAAGCCAAAATTTTGATAAAGTCGATAGTCTTTTATATAAATTTTTAGAAATCGCGAAAAACGCTATTAAGCTAATTGAGAACAAAGCAGGAATATAACATACAGTAACATCCGATGAACTGCTAATTCAAACATCTGTCTCTTCCCAGACATCTGGTGCATGCGGTTTAGTGAGATTTAAAATACAGAAATCTAAATTTGCAAATTCAAGCGATAGAGATTCGCCTTCTTAAATATAAGACTGCAATATTCGTTTAAGCATTCTCTGAAAAAATCACGATGTTTTGATGGAAACTTCGATTTTTACGACTATTCTCCGTATAGATCAAAATTAAAATTTCACAAAATAAAAACTTTTCGAGTTAAAGTTTTCAAAATTTGTCATAAACTCTCAAATCTTAGCTCTACAAATCGTTAATTATTTTTGTTTCCACTTTATTTGTTATTCTTTACAATTAAATTAAATATTCAATAACTTTCATCCGGAAAGTTACTGTTTCTCTTTCGATTCGTGTTTGGATCTTTCCCATTTTCTAGTAGGGGTGAGGGTGTAAACCCGATTTTTGAGCGTATCCTGCCTACTCTGTAATGGACCCACTCAACCTGCTTCCACAGATTATAAGGTTTCTTTTTTCTTTAAAAGTTCCATCTTTAAAAAATACTTAGTACCCCTTTCCACCACTGTATGGCGCTGGTATAATTTGCCTAATCCACCACTGTCATGTTGAAACCGCTTCAAAAGTTTATATATACCCCATTTACCTAAAGACTTATTAGCTAAAAAAATTAATAAAAAAATTCCCTAAATAACGGCCTCTAGCTTTCTACGAAAACAAAACCGCTGGCACCTCAAAAATGTTTATGCACACATCTTTCATCTAAAAACTCATTAGTTAAAATTCATTAATTGAAATTAATAAGATGAAAAACATTTAAAGTTTGTCCAAAATACACTCGAACAAGATCACGAAGACAATACCGTTGCCACTCTAAAAAAAGTTTCTGAGAAATGAAAACTCAGAATGTTTTCTATTTTGCAAAAATACACCCCTAGACGATTATGAAATTCCTAGATGGTTGCCGGTGGCGGAGCAGAACCGGCCTTTTTTATCTACTGATGGCCTTTTTTATCTACATGGTGTAGGGGCCAAGACGCTTAAGTTATAATTAGGATATTCATGTTCGAATCTCTGTTCTACTGATTACGATTTTAAAGCGATAGATGACTAATTTTCGATTGGGATACGGGTACTATCTTCTGAAAACATAATCCAAAGAAAATGAAACTCTGGGTAAATGCTTCGAAAATATTCCTTTAGTCTTCACCATTTGACCTTGAAAGTTAAGGAGCAAGAGATAATGATCGCCTATTCCGAACTGTTGGATTGATTGATCTATATTTTAGGTAAAGGTTGAAGTTTAAAGACAAGAGACGAATAAAATTATATTTATTTATGACTTGATTAATCTATATAAATAAAATTGAAAATCTATCTGTCTGTTTGTCCCGTCATCATGGAAGAACGACTAAACCGAATTTGATGAAATTTTGTGGATAGCCTGGAAATAGCCCCACTTAAAATTTAGTCTATGATTTGAGTTTCTACGAACAGTGGAATTTTCGTTTATCTCACCACGAGAAAAAGGCTGAATCGAATTTAATGAATTTTGTGGATAGCCTTGAAATAGCTCCCCATAAATTTTGTCCAAGTTTCGGATTTCTATGGCCAGGAGTTGTCGAGATATTAATGAATAAGAAAGATCAATAATGCTTAAAGCATTGATTATGAAACATTTTCTAACTTCAATGCAATTTTATTTAAACATCTCTAAAATGCAATACATTCCTCGGTAATATTTTAAAACTTATCACAATACTACATTAATTTATTATATTTGAAAACTTAAACCTTCATCGAAAAAAATGAACTTCATTCAAATGACGGCATTGAAATATAAATTGTCTGGTTTAAACATCTCTAAAATATTATAAATTCCTCGGTAATAATTTTAGAATTATCATAATACTACGATAATTGATTATATTTGAAAATTTCATAGAAAACAATTGAAATTCATTCAAATGACGTCATAGAAAAAATAACACGCCTGGCTCTATCTATAAAAGCAGCATTTCATTCATAAATAATTTCCCATTCATGTCATTCATCACAATACTATAATAATTTATTTTATTTAAAATTGAAGACCATGGAGCTGCAAGTAATTAAACTCTATGCGTAAAACTTCATCGAAAAAAATCGTCCTTCTCTTTGTAAAATCAATGAATATTTCATTCATATCAACTATGCAGACTCCATGAACTAAATGATTTTGTGTTAAAGAAATACAGCAATTCTAATACAACTCATTCTACATATTTTGCTGTTTACCTTTTACATAGGTGAAAAATAGGCTTCGTTGTAGAAATAATCAAATTTGGATGAGCATTTAAACTCAAATATATTGTAATTGCGTTGTTTCTGTATGTAGATGCACAGAATTTATGCAAAAATAAAGTGGTTTTAGGACGGATACAACACTCAATATGAATTAAAAAGAACTTTAAAAATCACGATTTTGAGACAAGATGGATGCCATATATCATTTTGAAGTGGGTCACGTGATCTTTTCATATCATGGTCATGTGATCGCTTCATATTCAAGGTGTTATTACTATTTTAATTTTTATTTAAAAAACTACAGAATTTTTTTTTATATATTTTATGGAACAATGTGAATATTACCTAAAATTTTCGAAGCAATTTGTGAATTTTAAATCCGCTTAAAAAATGTTTGAAAAATTAGGTCCCATAGGGCTCTATGTATTTCATTTTTTCAACCCGGGTTCAATCCAAAACTAATTGGGTGATATTATTCATTTATATTCCCATAGGTCCTACAGACCGTCTGAAAAACATACTAAAATTTCATTTTGATTAAGTCATTTTTACGGCAGTTATCGTACTAACGGACAGACAGACAGACAGACAGAATGAACAAAGTCATAAACACTTTTCAACTTTGTTGTAAAGTGTTAAAATCGGAACTTTTTCCTAGGAGTTCTATTCTCTAACTCCGTGGTTCATCCAAATGGAAAGGATAAAAATCGTTTGTTTAAAACGTCAACTTGGATTAAAACTTTATTTCTGAGTATGATGGAGGATTTTTGCGCAAATTAATCACTATCTGAAAGCATGAATTGTTTGAAACATGAATTTAAATGGAAAATCTATCTCCATGGTTTATTTTTCACAAGCATTTACTCAACAATGAAAAGTATAAAGAAATCAAAATAGTTACTTAATGCATTTTATGAGGAAGATTCTATCTTATATCATGTTGCTCAGAAACGCAGTTAAATTAAATCTGTCTGTTAATTTTAATTATTATTTTTTCGATTTGAATAAAAAACAAGAAAGATCAATCATGCTTAAAACATTGATTATGAAACACTTTCCAACTTCAATGCAATTTTATTTAAGCATGTCTAATATGCAATACATTCCTCGGTAATATTTTAAAACTTATCACAATACTGCATTCATTTATTATATTTGAAAACTTAAACCTTCATCGAAAAAAATGAACTTCATTCAAATGACGGCATTGAAATATAAATTGCCTGGTTTAAACATCTCTAAAATGTTATACATTCCTCGGTAATAATTTTAGAATTATCATAATGCTACGATAATTTATTATATTTGAAAACTTCATCGAAAACAACTGAAATTCATTCAAATGACGTCATAAAAAAATAACACGCCTGGCTGGCTCTCTCTATAAAAGCAACATTTCATTCATAAATAATTCCCCCATTCATGTCATTCATCACAACACTATAATAATTTATTTTACTTAAAAATTAAGACTATTGAGCTACAAGTAAGTAAACTCTATGCGTAAAACTTCATCGAAGAATATCGTCAATCTCTTTCTAAAATCAATGAATATTTCATACACATCAGCTAAGCAGACTCCATGGACTAAATGATTTTGTGTTAAAGAATTACAGCGATTCTAATACAACTCATTCTACATATTTTGCTGTTTACATTTTACATAGGTGAAAAATAGGCTTAATAGTAGAAATAATCAAATTTGGAAGAGCATTTAAACTGAAATATATTGTCATTGCGTTGTTTCAGTATGTAGATGCACAGAATTTAGGCAAAAATAAAGTAGTTTTAGGACGGATACAATACTCAATATGAATTAAAAAGAACTTTAAAAATCACGATTTTGACACAAGATGGATGCCATATATCATTTTGAAGTGGGTCATGTGATCGTTTCATATCATGGACACGTGATCGCTTCATATAAGAGGTGTTATTATTATTTTAATTTTTATTTAAAAAACAACTCAATATATTTCGCTGAATTTGTTTTTATATATTTTATGGAACAATTTGAATATTGCCTAAAATTTTCGAAGCAATTTGTGAATTTTAAATCCGCTTAAAAAATGCTTAAAAAATTAGGTCCCATAGGGCTCAATGTATTCCATTTCTTCAACCCGGGTTCAATCCAAAACTAATTGGGTGATATTATTCATTTATATTCCCATAGGTCCTATAGACCGTCTGAACAACATACAAAAATTTCAATTTGATTAAGTCATTTTTACGGCAGTTATCGTGCTAACGGACAGACAGACAGACAGAATGAACAAAGTCCTAAACACTTTTCAACTTTGTTGGAAAGTGTTAAAAAATATAGCAGTTTTAGGACGAGTGCAACACTAAGGTTAAATTTAAAAGAAGTTTAAAAATCACGAATTTGACACCAGAAAAAAAAATATGGCATATTACTTTCCTTATATACATAATGTACAAGGAAAGTATTATGACGGGATCGAAAATTCTAATTCCAGTTTTCGACGGGAGAGCACGTTTCAAACATCCCTGATCACGAATCAAACATTTTTGAAGTGATGTTTGTGTGTGTGTGTGTGCATGTAAAAGTATGTGTGTGTGTGTGTGTGTGTGTGTGTGCATGTAAAAGTATGTGTGTGTGTGTGTGTGTGTGTGTGTGCATGTAAAAGTATGTGTGTGTGTGTGTGTGTGCATGTAAAAGTATGTGTGTGTGTGTGTGTGTGTGTCAGTGAGACTGGAGACGATAACTGACGAACGAATAGTCCGATTCGAACGAAATTTTTTACAAAAATCACAATCCGTAAACACTGGAAGCCTATTATTTTTATACGCAATCGAATATACAGAACCCCCCTAAATTTTCGAGTGAAATTTTCAAAAAATCGTCAAAAAATCAAAACCGGTAATAAAGTTGCGCAGATAGACATTCCTTATGTAATTTTTTATCAGAAAACGATTGACATAAATTTTAGAACGCTAACATGAACCGTTCTCGAGATATTGCACATTTTTCAAAAAAAATTATCAAAAAGTTATATAAAACAAAAAAAAAAAATTTCTTATTGAGAAACATGTTCACTTTTCATATGTAATACCATGCGATAAATTCGGTGACATCATTCTCGTGGATCTGGCTCGTTCCATTCATGGAAAAAGATACTTTGAATAATACTTTTGTATTTGAACGCCAATAGTCATTTATCTGCTGCAAGAATAACTTATCTCACCGTCCTTAACGCTTGCTGAGATTTTGGCGACGAATTTGGCGGAATGTCACCAACTTGGCGACATTTTTAATTGCTGCCAAATTAACAAAAATCTCGCCAAATGGATAAGAATGACGCCAAATCAATGAAAATGACGACTAATTGAAGAAAATTCAATATCTTGGAAAGAATATAAATATCTACGATAAAAATAACATTTTTTTTAACTGTAAAAATAGTAAATTCATTGTATTATATAAGGAAAGTCATGTGCAGTCCACATCAGATTTTTTTATTTTGAAATAGGTCATGTGATCTCTTTATATTATACTAGCCGCCTTTGGCGACCAGCCTGTTCGCTACCCTTGAAAATTCTGACCGTGGCAAATTCTAACCGTGGCACACTCGCTGGCGCGACCTACCAGTAAAGTGTAAGGTAACTGTTTGGAGGGCCAGGAAGTGCCACCCAATTTAGACAGGAACTCAGTGGGGGAGGCATCCACAGGGACCGTACCCTCCTTCCCCTACCACCAACCTCTCGGAAGGACTTACGGTCCCGCATGTTTAACGTGATCGTACTCCGCCTGAACACGGCGGCAGTTTTGGCAATGGCGGGAATCGAACCCGGACCTACCTAGTGCAAATCCCGCGCGCTAACCACTGGGCTACCGCGCCCTCCGCGACAATCTCCATAACCTTCTTTTTATTCACCCAATTTAAACCGGAACCCAGTAGGGGAGGCATCCACAGGGTCCGTACCCTCCTTCCTCTACCAACAACCTCTCGGAAGGACTTACGGATCCACATGTTTAACGTGATCGTACTCCGCGTGAAAATGGCAGCAGTTTTGGCAGTGGCGGCAATCGAACCCGAGCCTACCGAGTGCAATTCCCGCGCGCCAACCACTGGGCTACCGCGCCCTCCGCGACAATCTCCATAACCTTCTTTTTATTCACCCAATTTAGACCGGAACCCAGTGGGAAAGTCATCCACAGGGTCCGTACCCTCCTTCCTCTACCACCAACCTCTCGGAAGGACTTACGGACCCACATGTTTAACGTGATCGTACTCCGCGTGAACACGGCAGCAGTTTTGTCAGTGGAGGGAATCGAACCCGGGCCTACCGAGTGAAATTCCCGCACGCTAACCACTGGGCTACCGCGCCCTCCGCGACAATCTCCATAACTTTCTTTTTATTCACCCAATTTGGACCAGGACCCAGTGGGGGAGGCATCCACAGAGACCGTACCCTCCTTTCCCTGCCACCAACCTCTCGGAAGGAATTATCGACCCATATGTTTAAGGTGATCGTACTCCGCATCAGTGGCGGGAATCGAACCCAGGCCTACCGAGTGCAATTCTCGCGCGCTAATTTAAATTTATAATGACCATATGCTAGGCTCTTAATTCCACCATCCTCGTTCCATCGTTCTATCATTTAAAATAGCCATAAAATTAAAATATCCATTTAAAATATCTATAAATTAAAATATCCATAAAGGTGTAAGGTAACTACCAGAAAGGTGTAAGGTAACTGCTTGGAAGGCCAGGAAGTGCCACACAATTTAGACCGGAACCCAATGGGGGAGGCATCCAAAGAGACCGTACCCTCCTTCCCCTACCACAAACCTCTCGGAAGGACTTGCAGTCCCACACGTTTAACGTGATCGTACTCCGCGTGAACACGGCTGCAGTTTTGGCAATGGCGGGAATCGAACCCGGGCCTACCGAGTGAAATTCCCGCGCGCTAACCACTGGGCTACCGTGCCATCCGCGACAATCTCCATAACTTTATTTTTATTCGGCAATTTTGGGAATCGAACCCGGGCCTACCAAGTGCAAATCCCGCGCACTAACCACTGGGGTACTTCACCCTCCGCGATATTCTTCATAACTTTCTTTTTATTCACCCAATTTAGACCGGAACCAAGTGGGAGAAGCATCCACAGGGACCGTACCCTTCTTCCCCTACCACCAACCTCTCGGAAGGACTTACAGACCCACATGTTTAACGTGATCGTACTCCGCGTAAACACGGCGGCAATTTTGGGAATCGAACCCGGGCCTACCGAGTGCAATTTCCGCGCGCTAACCATTGGGCTACTTTGCCCTACGCGACAATCTCCATAACTTTCTTTTTATTCATCCAATTTAGACCGTACCCTCCTTCCCCTACCACCAACTTCTCGGAAGGACTCACGGACAGACATGTTTAACGTGCTCGTACTCCGCGTAAACACGGCGGCAATTTTGGGAATCGAACCCGGGCCTGGTAACTGGTTGGACGGCCAGGATGTGCCACCCAATTTAGACCGGAACCCAGTGGGGGAGGCATCCACAGGGAACGTACCCTCCTTCCCCTACCACCAACCTCTCGGAAAAACATACGGACCTATATGTTTAACGTGATCGTACTCCATGTCAGTGGCGGAAATCGAACCCGGGCCTACCGCGTGCAATTCCCGCGCGCTAACCACTGGGCTACTTCGCCCTCCGCGACAATCTCCATAACTCTCTTTTTATTCACCCAATTTAGACCGTACCCTCCTTCCCCTACCACCAACCTCTCGGAAGGACTCACGAACCCACATGTTTAACGTGATCGTACTCTGCGTGAACGTGGCGTAAGTTTTGGCAGTGGCGGGAATCGAACCCGGGCCTACTGAGTGCAATTCCCGCGCGCTAACCACTGGGCTGCCGCGCCCTCCGCGACAATCTCCATAACTTTCTACATATTCACCCAATTTAGACAGGAACCCAGTGAGGGAGGCATCCACAGGGGCCGTATCCTCCTTCCCCTACCACCAACCTCTCGGAAGGACTTACGGACCCACATATTTAACGTGATCGTATTCCACGTAAACACGGCGGCAGTTTTGGCAGTGGCGGGAATCGAACCCGGGCCTACCGCTAACTTCCCGCGCGCTAATTTGCAATTTAAAATGACAATATGCTTAATTCCATCATCCTCATTCCATTGTTTCATTGTTCCATCATTTAAAATATCCATAAAATTAAAATATCCATTTAAAATATCCAAAAGTTAAAATATACATTTAAAAAATCCAGATCGTCCCATCATTTAAAATATAAATATAATAATTTATATAGAGCAAAGGCGGTCTATTCAGAACCGTGACGTCACCTCCACCTTGACGTCCCCACCCACCACCTTCCCTGCTTCAGCGGGGGAGAAACGAACGGAACGCCGAGCGGAACGGCGAGAAATTTAAAATCATGACGTCTTTAAAATTGCGATCCTGAAGGCAATTTTCATTATTTCTGGACCAGATTAGACTTGTAAGAATGCCAGATGCTTGACCTTTCTGAAAATGTAAATTATTAGTCGAAATTATGAGTACTTTTCACGATGCGAGAATTTAAGAACCAAAAATCGTTTTCTGGAGCCAAAAGTGACTTTTGTTTTAAAATCTTTAAAAAATATTAGAAATCGAAATGGAGATTTGAAATTGATATATTTTTACTCGAAATTCTCTGCTCTTTCCGATGGTGTGATTTGTTTTTTTCTACGATGTCTGGATCGAGGAGAAAAAAGGGCAAAAAGATCAAAAAAAGGTCGAAATCGCATAAAACATTAAATAAATAAAAAAATAATTAGAATTTTGAAAATCGGTTTTCACGTGTCCCCTTCCCACCCCCCAGGGTCTCCGATTGCCAAATTTCGTAACTCTCCGACGCGCGGTCGCGAAACGTATAGTGTATAAGACACACACACACACACACACACAGACATTGCCTTTTATTATATAGATGGGTGTAATTATTACTTTAATTTTTATTTTAAAATTTACCGAACATATTTTGCTGAGTTTTTGCTGCATTTTATGGGATAATTTGAATATTTCCTAATCTTTTCGAAGCAATTCATGAAATTTAACTTGGCTTAAAAAATATTTAAAAAATTAGGTTCCATATGGTTCAATGTTTTTCATTTCTTCTACCTGGGTTCCATCTAAAACTAATTGGGTGATATTATTCTTCTACATTTACATATGTCCTACAGACCGTCTCAACAACATACTAACATTTCATTATGATAAAGTAATTTTTGCGGCAGTTATTAACAGACAGACAGACAGAATGAACAAAGTCATAAACACTTTTAAACTATGTTGTAAAGTGTTAAAAAATGAATCTAATATCCAGATTCGTTTTCAGCATCTGATGTCATACGCAACGTAAAGCTACAGAATACTTTATATAGATGTAAAATGGTATTTTTAAAAATAGTTTGGGTTAGTACAAGACTGGGCGTAATATGCGGAATATATTCAAATGCGGCCTCCAGACTATTACACCGGTTACTTCACGGGCTTGCTGAAATTATTTCCGAACTATTATCAAATAGTTACCGGGCTGGTAGTCGTTAATAGCTAATTTAATTAAATAATTAATTTTATAATTACAAAGAAGCAGGAATTTTTAATTTTGTATTGTATATAAAATGTTTCTAAATATGTGTGAGCTGTTTAATTACATAAGTGAAATAATTTCTAGAGTAGAAGTTTACAAAATCAAGAAAATTAAAATATACTTCAAAACACTCGAGTTGAATTAACTTTTTTATTTGGAAAATTTTACCTTACAGTAAGAAGATTTAAAGCCTCAAAATGCAAAGTAAGGCAAATCCGGGATAGATGCTGCGCCTTTTTACTTTCTCTGCAATACATGGTAATGTATAGGGAAAGTATTGGAATCATGCCGAAAATCGCAACTCGAGTTTTCGACGGATCTACACGTTTCGAGACCTCTAGAATACGAAAAAACCATTTTTAGCGTGACGTCTGTTTGTGTGTCTGTGTGTCTGTATGTGTGTCTATGTGTCTGTCTGTCTGTCTGTGCAGATTTTGAATCCGCTCTAACTAAAAAAGTTTCACAAAATTTGGTAGGTAAGTCACTTGTGGGCGAGTCTGGGGCTGAATAGTTTTGGGTACGATTCGGGAAAAAAAAAACCCGCCTTTTTTGCGAAATGGCCCGCAAAAGCTTGTATCCACTCTAACTGAAAAACGACTGGACCGAATTTCACAAAATTTGGTTGATGAGTCACTTGTGGTTTACCCTGGTGCTGATTAGATTTTGGTATGATTCGAAAAAAAATAACCTGCCTTTTTATGCGAAATGTCCTGCAAAAATCGTCAAAATCTAAACTAAAGTACTAAGTATACTAAAAAATATCCATTAAATGCTCGTTTAATACGTAATTTTTAACGACGAAAATAATAAGACCATTCCCATTACACCAGGACTAGCCATTCTCGAGATATTTTAGTTTTTCGTACTTTCTCTACGCCACCTTTGAAAATAAGCCCGGTTAACGAATGAGAACGAAAATTGAATTAAAAGTGAAATAAATTAAATTAAAATAAGGAGAACGTTAATATAAGTCGGCAGGCAAAGTCATGTGCTGCCCACATCAGATTTTTTACTTTCTCTGCAATACATGGTAATGTATAGGGAAAGTATTGGAATCATACCGAAAATCGCATCTCGAGTTTTCGACGGATCTACACATTTCGAGACTTCTAGAATATGAAAAAACGATTTGTAGCGTGACATCTGTGTGTGTGTCTGTGTTTCTGTGTGTCTGTCGGTGTGTCTGTGTGTCTGGCTGTCTGTGCAGATTTTGTATCCACTCTAACTAAAAAAGTAAATGACCGAATTTCACAAAAATTGGTAGGTAAGTCACTTGTAGGAGAATCTGGTGCTGATTAGTTTTGGGTACGATTCGGGATAAAAAAACCGCCTTTTTTTGCGAAATTTCCCGCAAAAGTTTTATCCACTCTATCTGTAAATCTAATGGACCGAATTTTATAAAATTTGGTAGATAAGTGGCTTGTAGGTCCTCTTGGTGCTGATTAGATTTTAGTATGATTCAGAAAAAAATAACCTGCCTTTTTTTGCAAAATGGTCCGCAAAAATCGGCAAAATCTAAAATAAAAAAACTACGTATGCTGAAATATATACATTAAATGCTTATTTTTAAATGCGTAATTTTTAATGAAGAAAAGAATAAGACTAACATCATTACACTATTACTCGCCGTTCTCGAGATATTTTTGTTTTTTCTTTTTATTTTTTTTCTATGCCACCTTTGAAAAATTGTCCAGTTACCAAATAAGAACTAAAATTGAATTAATAGTGAATTAAATTTAATTAAAATAAAGAGAGTGGGTATATAAGTCTGCAGAGAAAGTCATGTGCTGCCCACATCAGAATTTTTTAAATTAATATTTTGAGAACCAATGGTGCACAAACAAGAAACGTATGTAGTCATAATAATGTACTTACATTTAGAAAATATATGTATTAGGATAAAGTAAGTAATAAAGTACTCAATTAGCAGTTATGATTTATTTTGTGAACCCTTTCATTGCGACATCTCCCCAGGGTGAGCCGGCTGTTACGCCGTACCATAAGGGAAATTATTCGCATTCAACAAAAATGAATTTTAATGGACTTACCAAATATGTTTTAAAAAAATATGCATATTTAAATATAAAAAAAAGAAACAGCAAAACTGCAATTTTGTAAAATATAAAAAGAAATTACTAAATTCGAAAAGTAGTTTTTTTTTTTTTTAATTTAAAACCCAGTTTAAAACTCAGTTTCAGTTCTAAGTTTTCTGTACAACCAACACTGACATTAATGAACAACGGAGTAGGATGCTTAATAACATGATTATTAAAATGTTACTTATAAATTTAAATAACTCTTAAGTGTACACATTTCTAGGAAAGAGATGCCGCACACAGCTCCCTGGCCTTTGATTTAAACATAGCAAAATCACAATAAAACACTCTATTATGCTTCAACTAAACACACTAATAAACACCTTACACAAAGCCTAAAGAATCCACTGACATTTCTAGAGTTTTAGGTATAAAGTACAATTTGTGGTAGCACAATAAAATATTCCATGATAAATTCTACAACTCATCTTAGAATTTGTCATTTTCAGTTGAATAAAGGAATGCAATGCTTTTTTCAAACACATTTGAAATAATAAATGACACACCATTAGGGTTTTATGCATCACCATCTTAAGGTAAGTATCAGAACTAGAGGGAGGGGGATGCCCAATCTATTCCGGGTGCGACAACTCTATCGGAATCACCCTATAGCAGAATCTATTATGTTTATAGAATTATATATGTTATCGGCAATGTATGAAATCCGACATTCTATAGAACACATAGGCATTTTACAGAATACCGAAAACTGGTCGGCAATCTAGAATGCCAAATGGCAAATCGGGAAAGTATGAAATACATCTTCGATTCGTTTCGAATATTGCTTCTTTGCGAACGAATGTGCCATTTCCTATCCCCGGGGTCCTCCACGGGACGTCGTCACCTTGATAGTGGTGTACGGATCTTAGCTCTGGTCCTCCAACCTGTTGGGTAAACAAATTCGGGGAACCGACTGTTGAAGAACCGGCAGTTGTACCGGTGAGGCAGTTAGGCCTCGGACCCTTCCAGGTGGCTGTGATCTCACGGAATGTGTCAATTCATGACCTGAACCTAGATCTGTCCGGCGACTGGGGTCTGGCTTGGCGCGTGTTCTTCGGACCCTACCCTTCGGACCCTATTACGTCAAGAACGTGGCCCCCGGCTGCGACTTCGCTGGATGGGAGATTGAAACCCGCACGCGGCTCTCCTTGATATCGGCTCAAGCCCCAATGGCAGCCGTGGAGAGTTCGTATAATCCTGACGTCGACAAGGAACGAGTTGATTCGCGCAATATATTGGCAGCTGTAATGAGTGTGACAGAGGACGGTTTTATCATGACCTTTTTTCCTACTTTACCTAAATAGCATTTGTCATTCTATAGAAAGCCTAGGCATCATATACAATGCCTAAGGAAAGTACATAATAATTCTCATATTTCATACTTTGCCTAAAGATGGCCGGTATTCTATAAAATGCCTATGTGTTCTATAGAATGCCGATATTCCATACATTGCCGGTAACATATATATTTGACTTGAGCAAATGTCTATGGTCGGATTATCCGATTACAATCAGAACTTTGCGAGAAATGTAAACACTTTGGATAGTGATATCTCATAATCTAATAGATAAAAATATACAGACCGTATACGTGTTTCGTCGGAAATAGGGTACTATTTATAAATACAATATTTTGAACTTTTTGTTTAGAAAAAAGTTTAAAAGTTTGTGACCGTGCGAACTTTTGATTCACTTTGCTAATTTCCACTTGAAATATCTTTTAAACTATAAAATATAGATAAAACCAATAAGCAACCAAAATGTTCAGTAAAAAAATCCATATTTAAGATCAGTAATTCGTTTCATCATAGACCTTACAGTTTTTCAGCAGTCATCTTGGTATTTTGAGGAAAATTTAAAATGTCCCACTAAAGTTTGTAATTTCTATATCTACAAACATAAAAGTGATAGCTATGAATTTTAAAAAGTAATTTGCAGTCCTTCATAAACTTTAAAATTATATAGTACTGAATTTCAGCTCGGGTTCTTTGTTTTCACAATATTGTAGTTCTAATTTCGGTGTTTTAATATTGTAAGCTATTTTATATAAGTTGATACACTCAACGATTTTATTACTTTCCTTATATTCATAATGTATAAGAAAAGTATTGTGACGGGGTCGAAAATTCGAATTCGAGTTTTTGACGAGAGAGCACGTTTCAAGCATCTCTGATCACTAATCGAACATTTTTGAGGTAATATCTGTGTGAGTGTGTGTGTATGTGTGTGTGTGTGTGTGCGTGTCAGTCAGTCTGTGGAGGCGATATCTCACAAACGAATGGAGCGAATCGAATGAAATTTGGTATAAAAATCACAATCCGTGAATACTGGAAACTTATTGTTTTTAAACGTAATCGAATGTTCAGAACCCTACTAAATTTTCGAGTGAAATTTTGAAAAAATCATTAAAATATCAAAACCTTTAATAAAGTTACGCAAGTAGACATTTCTTATGTAATTTTTCATTAGAAAACGATTGACATAAACTTTACAACGCTAGCATGAACCGTTCTCAAGATAATGCACATTTTTTAAATAAATTTATCAAAAACTCCCATAAATTAAAAAAAAATATTAACTGTTGAGAAACGTTTTCACTTTTCACATGTAATATCATGCGATACATTTGGTGACATCATTGTCGTGGATCTAGCTCGTTCCATTCATGAGAAAAGATACTTTGAGCAATTTTTTTGTATTTGAACGTCATTTGTCTGCTATAAAAATGACTTATTTCTCCGTCCATAATGCTTGGTGAGATTTTGGTAACGAATTTGGCAGAATTTCGCCAACTTGGCGACTTTTTGAAATGTTGCCAAATTAATCAAATAGATAAAAATAACGCTAAATCAATGAAAATGACAACTCATTGTTGAAAATTCAATATCTTGGAAAGACTATAAGAAATATCTACTATAAGAAAAACCCATTTTTTTTACTATAAAAGTAGTAAATTTATTGCATTATATAAGGAATGTCATGTGTTGCTCACATAAGCTTTTTTTGTTTTTAGCTATCGGGAAAAGTTTCATTTTATAAGCCATTGGAAATCATTTTCATTCCATTGTATGGAACCGTAGTCGCCTTTCTTTCAATGTAGACTTTTTTATACGGATATACCATGTTAAATGCGGATAAATATAAAACAAGAAAGATCAATCATGCTTAAAGCATTGATTATGAAACACTTTCCAACTTCAATGCAATTTTATTTAAACATGTCTAAAATGCAATACATTCCTCGGTAATATTTTAAAACTTATCACAATACTACATTAATTTATTATATTTGAAACCTTAAACCTTCATCGAAAAAAATTAACTTCATTCAAATGACGGCATTAAAATATAAATTGCCTGGTTTAAACATCTCTAAAATGTGATACATTCCTCGGTAATAATTTTAGAATTATCATAGTACTACGATAATTTATTATATTTGAAAACTTCATCGAAAACAACTGAAATCCATTCAAATGACGTCATAGAAAAAATAACACGCCTGGCTCTCTCTATAAAAGCAACATTTCATTCATAAATAATTCCCCCATTCATGTCATTCATCCCAATACTATAATAATTTATATTATTTAAAAATTAAGACCATGGAGCTACAAGTAAGTAAAACTCTATGCGTAAAACTTCATCGAAAATTATCGTCCTTCTCTTTCTAAAATCAATGAATATTTCATTCATATCAGCCATGCAGACTCCATGGACTAAATGATTTTGTGTTAAAGAATTACAGCGATTCTAATACAACTCATTCTACATATTTTGCTGTTTACATTTTACATAGGTGAAAAATAGGCTTAATAGTAGAAATAATCAAATTTGTATGAGCATTTAAACTGAAATATATTGTCATTGCGTTGTTAAAGTATGTAGATGCACAGAATTTAGGCCAAAATAAAGTAGTTTTAGGATGGATACAACACTCAATATGAATTAGAAAGAACTTTAAAAATCACGATTTTGAGACAAGATGGATGCCATATATCATTTTGAAGTGGGTCATGTGATCGTTTCATATCATGGACACGTGATCGCTTCATATAAGAGGTGTTATTATTATTTTAATTTTTATTTAAAAAACTACTGAATATATTTCGCTGATTTTTTTTTTATATATTTTATGGAACAATTTGAATATTGCCTAAAATTTTCGAAGCAATTTGTGAATTTTAAATCCGCTTAAAAAATGCTTGAAAAATTAGGTCCCATAGGGCTCAATGTATTCCATTTTTTCAACCCGGGTTCAATCCAAAACTAATTGGTTGATATTATTCATTTATATTCCCATAGGTCCTATAGACCGTCTGAACAACATACTAAAATTTCATTTTGATTAAGTCATTTTTACGGCAGTTATCGTGCTAACGGACAGACAGACAGACAGACAGACAGTCAGAATGACAGAATGAACAAAGTCATAAACACTTTTCAACTTTGTTGTAAAGTGTTAAAAATGGATATAAAAATATATTTTTGAAAAGAAGAGTTTAATTTTTCTTTTAATTATATTAATTGTGGATTACGTACATCACTTTCATTTATTTTGACAAAGAGTTTTTAAGCTTTTATATTGTGTTTAGCTAGTAAACTCATATATTATGTTTACCAATAATTCATTTTTTCGATTGTTGAAACAGAAAAAGAGTAGAACGGGTATATCTTTCAATACAATTTTAGTGTTTGCATTTAGTATATACAAACGAGATCAGGATGTTTTATCCTTCAGATCTGCAATTTCAGAGCTACGAATTTGGCGGAATATCGCTAACTTGGCAACTTTTCTTAAGTTTTGGCAAACTTTTACAATTACGGGGATTACTGATATTTCCAAGTTATTGCGTCGTCTGTTGTAGTTTGGCAGAGATTTTTGAGACTCATATTGTAATACGGGTAATCTTCTACTCAAACCCTGGCATATTTTCTAATCTGCGACAATAAAAATAGTACGGGGATATATATATATATATATATTCTCATATAATTTTAGTACTTTCATTCTGGCATATATTGGAGTCAATTACGGGTTTATTGGTATTTTCAATTTATACATGTAATGTACTAATACAGGTTATATCGTCTAATATTCGAGTATATAACTAGTACGTGTCCCATATAATTTTAACGATTTTATTTTGCATATATTGATTCAATTCCATAATTTTTGTAAATTTGCGTACAAAAGGGTCCAGAATGTTTTATTCTTCAGATCTGCCCGTGAAGATAATTTTGTATAGCGAGAGCAGATATTCTTAAACTTCTTTTTAGGAGCATTGTATTAAATATTTTAACAGAATATTTTGATTAAAAATGTCGTTTTGTATAGTATCGGAATTTGCAGATGATTGCGAATTTTAAGTTTCTTTATATTATATATTCCGTACGAAGAATGGGTATGCTGCTAGTCACTAAATATAATTGTCCTACGCAATGTATCCCATTCAGCGTACGGTGGAATACAAGGGCTCCGAGATCCCGTACCAGATGTTCCGCGAGAATTTTCAAAAAGCTACAAAAATGTACAACTAGCAACCTCTTTCTGTTATTGAGTAAAAAAATTTATATTAAGGTTTCAGTGTGATCTATTAATAAAATGATCATAAGAAATAATAAATCATTTTGAAAGTTTAACTTGGTTAGATATTCCTGTTATATATATGAATTTAACCAGCGAGAATTTTACTTAGGGAGATAACTTTTCTCGAGCGGAAAATGATTATAGTGTCAGGAATTCAATTGAATTTAATGAACATTACCAGCACTACCATAAACTACTCTTAGGGTTGCCAGATAAAAATAAACATTAATAGAAAAAGACCGAATAAATTCAAATATATTATTCAAAATACATCACATAAAATTGTGAATCTATCCTAAAATACTAATGAATGACTTGTTTTTTGTTAACAGTTTTATGAAAAACAATTTTATTAACAGAAAATCCTTATAAAATTCACTCTGTTGCAGAAAATATATGTACCTATAAAAAATTAAGCTATAGCCGCGAAACTCGGTATGCAAATGTCGTTTTAACAGTTATGTAAATGATCAAACTGTCAGCGCCAATGATGATGTTATAGGGCTCATGCAACGCGCATGAGAACGGAGCATCGTGCAGCAGTTAAAATGACTAGTGTTCTCACTCATGGACAGCTGGAACTGGATGATTTTCTGTTTTGATACAGCCTATTGTGTAAAAAGATGCCTTTGAGACGTACTCGTCATCGCTACTAACAATTGTCGGATTTAGTAAAAGATCACATTATATGCCTATGGCAAGCTGGTGGGTCCAACAGTCGCCATCGTGATCGCAGCGATATGGTAGTTTCTCGGTGTTGAAAGTAGTGGATCAGCGAATACAACCGTCGCAAAGATTCAGGATGCTCCAGACAGAAAACTGCTCGAGAGGATCGCGCAATCTCGAGAGGAACCACGTTCACACAAATGATGTTACTATCAGCCATTTGCCATCATCCATGCATGCAGTATCAATAAGTACTACTCGAGATGAATCGCAGAAGATGGGATTCGATTTCGACGTCCATTAAAACGCCTGCCACTAATGCCTCAGTATAGGTAGAGCCGTCTGGATTGGTGCCTAGCTGAACAGTGTCCAATTGGAGGCATGGTGTTTTAGTTACGAATCCCGATTCTCTTTAAGTGATGATGACTGCCGCATTCGTGTGTGCAGGATGACCGACCAGCGTTCCAATTCGAGCGTTCCATCACACGTGGTATAATAGCCTAGGGAGCCATCTCGTGAGGCAGCGAATTTCCTCTAGTTGTGCTGCAGACCAATTTGACGGCTTGCTTGTACGCCGATCATATTTTTCAGCCGATTGTTCTGCCTATACTGTCAAGCCGCCTAGGTTCTATTTACCAACAAGACAACGCTCGGCCACATACTGCATGACATTCTCAACATAGTCTTCGATGATTTAATACTCTCCCATGGCCACCCAGGTCCACAGACCTATCACCAATAGCATACGTCTGTGACATTCTGTGACATTCACTTCGGCAATAAGAACTTGCAATTCCGACCCAATAGCTCAACGGTAGAGCACCGACTGGTCAGTTCGGAAGTCCATGGTTCGATTCCCATTTGGGGCGGAAATGTTCTTTGCAGTGTATTCTCCGGATCTCAATCCCATCGATAATCTTTGGGATACCCTTGAAAGAGCTATCTTTACCCGTCTATCCCCTCCAAATACTTTCCAAGAGCTAAAAACTGCTCTTCAATAGGAATGCCAGTTTTTTCCTTATACAGCACTGAACCACCTGATTGGCGTGATGAAACGTCGATGCGAAACATGTGTTAAAACAAGGGAGGTCACATCCCATATTAAGGCGTGTTTAGTTCGTTTGTATAGGATTAAAACTTTTTCCGAATACACTAAGTTTGAAGTAAGCAACTAAAGGACAGAAAACATATCTAAATATATTTTCTTTAATTTTATTATTATAGTCATGAATATATTACTCATTTTATTATTATACTCATGAATATATTACTCAGTAGACAACATTTTGTTAAATACGCAGTCAATCAAAGCAGAACTTTTTGAGCTAAGAACTTACTACCGTATGCTTAACTTTTGGAAGACAGTGTGCTTTCCTTATATATTATCATGTATTGCAGGAAAATTTAAAATTACGCAGTTGATCGCAAAACTGGTGCATGAAAACATACATTTCAAATCCTACGCTTTATCCACAATCCGTTTGATTTAAGGACCATTGCTGAAGAACCCAGTTCTTTTCTAAGAACAGAATGCAAACCGTAGTATGAATCTAGTAATAAATGCTAGGTTATTCATTCCGCTTCCATCTTTCGTCCTCGTTGGTGATATGAGAGGTAGGGTGCAAAGGGAGAAGGCCGCGGATTCTCAATTATAGGATTGATTGATCTATGTTCTCTGTATAGAGATAAAAAGGTTATATATAAAGGTTTGGGGATAAGGGATAAAATTATATTTATTTTAAGGGTATAGAATGGGATACGTATTATGCGAGGTTAAATATCGAATTGGAATTGGATAATGATTTACATCACAATGCAAAATACTGTGCAAATAAAGTTAAGTAAACAAAAGCACGTTTCGGAAATCTTTGAAATTTCTTTCAGTCCAAACAATCCTGAACCTGAACGCCCAAATGAGAACTTAGACTACGCCAACCAATAAAGCAATTACTAAACCAAAAAATTATTACAAGTATAGTAGCGCCACTCAGTGTGACGAAAAACGAGAAAAGTAAAACGAGAAAAAGAAAACTTGGGAAATACGAGCTTGAGAAGCAAGCACGATAAAATAAATAAAATACAGATTACAGGAACACAGAGAACTAAAGAAAAAGGTGAAATAGAAAAACTGAAATTAGACATGGCTATATCTCGATGAAATAAGATGTCATTGACAAATCATTAGTCATATTTCTGGAATTTTTACTGAGGTGAAAAGTTTCAAAGAAATATAAATCGAAAACTAAATAACACTTTTGAATAATGGAAGCAGTAAAAAAATCAAGCAGGTGACTTGTCATATGGTAATAAGTCTTGATTGAAGATATATTAATTTCTAGGTTTTTGACGCAATTTTGAAGTTCTTTCAAGAAGTTCTTTAAGAAACGGTTAGATTGAATAATATACGATAGTCTGCGTTGACAAAGAATTTGGCAAAAACGCCAATTATTAAACTTTTAACTATCATCCTTAAGGAAAGAGACATTTCTTTTTGAATAGGGGACAGTATCACGTTGAAGGAACTTTTGAATAGGGGAGAATATCACAGGATCTTCGGTGCTTTGAGGTGGCTTAGAAAATTTGGAAAAAGCACTGTCACTATTTTTCTGTGAGAATCCACGATCTAAAGCGACAGTGACCACTATCTAGGTCCCACTTTGTTAAGTCGAAATTTTGAAAAATTTAATAAATTTTAAATATTTGCAAAAAAATTTTAAATAAGGACTGAAAATCGATGTTTTTCAAAACATATCCTCCCACAATTTTCGCACTGTAATCATGTTTCCTCTTTTTTAACACTTTGCAACATAATTGAAAAGTGTTTATGATTTTGTTTATTCTGTCTGTCTGTCTGTTTGTCTGTCTATCCGTTCGCACCATAACTGCCGTAAAAATGAATTTATAAAAATGAAAGTTTAGTATGTTGTGCAGACGGACCTATGGGAATGTAAATGGATAATATCACCCAATTACTTTTAGATTGAATCTGGGTTGAAAAATTAAAATACATTGAACCCTATGGGACCTAATATTTAAACATTTTTAGGCGAATTTAAGATTCACAAATTGTGAAATTTCGAAACACGAAATTTTTGGAAATATTCAAATTATCCCATGAAATATATAAAAAAATTTCAGCAAAATGTGTTCGGTAGTTTTTTTAAATAAAATTAAAATAATAATTACACCCATATAATATGAAGAGATCACGTGACCCACTTCAAAATAAAATATGGCATCCATCTTTTTTCCCAGAGTGAAAATCGTGATTTTTAAAATTATTTTGAATTTATATTTTATGTTGCATCCATCCTAAAACCGGTTTGTTTTTGCGTAATTTTTGTACATCTAAATTCTATGCTAACGCAATTAGAATATTGTTTTAGTTTAAATGTTCATCAAACTTTGGTTATTTCTACAACGAAACCTAATATTAATGTAAACAAGTGATTGTAAATATGAGTTGTATAAGTATTGATGATTTGTTTTCACGCAAAATTATTTAACTCTGGTGTCTGGACACACCCACACACATTCTTTCTGAGGTATGATTTATAAATTTACTATTTATAAGAAAGCATTTAATGGACTGCTGTAGTTATAAAAACAACTTTCTCCCAAAGAAATGGATGCAAAGCGAATTATTCTCGTGATAAATGCTTCGAGAATATTCATTTATTTTTCATCTGTAGACCTTATTGGTGATATGAGAGGTAGGGAGCAAGAGAGAAGGACCACCGATTTCCAATTACAGGATTGATTGATCTATGTTTTCCGTATAGAAAAAGAAAGGTTAAAGGTTTTGAAGATAAGAGATAACTAAATGTATATTCATTTAATAAAGATAAAGAATATTCTAAAATTATTATTATATAATATAACTAATTGATAACCAATTTTTTGAACATATAATCTGACTTTTAATCATAGGAATTTCTTTTTCAGATAATTCATCACAGAGACGTAGATTAAGATTTATCCAAAAGCGAATGTACTCTGATAGAATCTTATCCACGCTTGAAACTCACTATTTTGACCAAGTCGCTCGCTTATACCATCCATTAAGAGTAAGCTAAGGGAGTATCCTTTTGTAGTGGTCTATGGCCCATGAGGAACATCAAAGCAACTGGTTCAAGATTTACGATGATCATGTCACTGGGTTATCCAACCACTTTTCTCTCCATTACGGTGAGTCTACACAGGAAAGTGGAAGGCAAAACTTTGATGCGTCAGCCAATAAAATTTGGTTATGTTTTAGCATCGGAAATAAGTTCTCGCATGGTGTTCCTATCAGCTACCACGTCACCGTTTTGAATTAAGCCCAGTGTTAAGGGTAGGTTACACAAATTTTGCTTCTTAGTACTGTCTTATAAGCTATGAGGATTATCCTAGATAAAATTCAGGGTTGTAACTCAAGAAATTGGAGGGGAATACTGGTTTGAAGTATTACTGACATCTGCTAAGCAATATACTCCATTGTATTAAAAAATGTTCATTATTAATTCATCAATTTGGCGTCATTTTCATAACTTTAACGTCATTATTACTAATTTGGCATCATTCAAAAAAATCGTTAAGTTCGCGATATTTTGCATAATTATAATTATACTGTAAATAATTATTACGGAAAAGAATTATTTTCCAATGTCGCCAAAATTTTAGCAAAGTGTTACATATCGTTAATGAGGCTCACTACTGTTTATTTTTATGTATTTTAGATACATAAAAATTTGAGAACATTTGAGAACATTTATTTGGGAACTGCTCGAGTTAGGGTTATAAAGTTTGCATCATTCGCTTTAGAATAAATTAATAAGAACAAAATGAATGTTTATTTAATATTATTCAATTTCCTGATTTTTTTTATGATATTTTCAAAAACTGATTCGAAAATTTGAGGATTTTCAAGCTTTAAATCACCTGTAAGATTCACAGGGTTCTAGTATTTACGGATCGTAATAATCGTACTAAATTCTTTCGAAACGTTCCACTCGTTAGTGATATATTGCATCCACAGACTCTCAGGCACACACACACACACACACATCACCTCAAGAACGTTCGATTTATGTTCAGGGGGGCTTGAAGCGTACTCTTCCGTCGAAAACTCAATTTCAAATTTTCGACCCCATCACAATACTTTCCCTATACTATGTGTGTCGGGTAAGTAATATGACAAAAAAAAATAATGATGCAGCATATGGCTGTTTCGAGAATACGCTGGATTCCCTTAGTCAGTATCAAGAACCAACTAACCCGAAGTCAGAAAGACGAAATAGATTCAAACAAGAAAGATCTATCATGCATAAAGCATTTATTATGAAACAATTTTCAAATCTAATTTTATTTAAACATCTCTAAAATGCGATACATTCAAAGGTAATATTTTTATAATTATCACAATACTGCAATAATTAATTATATTGATTATATTGTTGAGATATAAATGAAAAACGAAACTTTTTCCTAGGAGTTCTACTCTCAAACTCCGTGGTTTATCCAAACGAAAAGCTTGAATATCGTTTGAAAGTGAATTAAAATTTAATCTCTGAGTTTGATGGGAGATTTTTTGCGCTAATTAGTATAAAGTTTCACAATTCACTTTCTGGAAACATGAATTGTTTGAAACATGATTTAAATGGGAAATCTCTGTCCATGGTTTATTTTTCACAAGCTCTTACTGAACAATGAAAAGTAAAAAGAAATCAAAATGATTATTTAATTTCGCAGTTTATGAGGAAGATTCTATCTTATATCATGTTGCTCAGAAACGCAGTTAAATTAAATCTGTTTGTTAATTTTAATTATTATTTTTTCGATTTGAATAATAAGTAAATAGATGTAAAAATATATTTTAGAAAAGAACGAATTCATTTTTGTTATAGAATTTTTGAATGGATAATATCAATTACGGTCTTCAGATTTAAACGTTATTATTAATTGATATTTTCGGATATTATTAATTCAGGGATTATTGATATTTTCAAGTTATTATGCAATTGTTTTTTATTATATATATATTTTTTATTATATTTATTATATTATTATATTTTTATTATAACTCATATATTGTACTTTGTACGAGTAATCTTCTACAAATACACGGGCATATCTTCTAATCTACGAAAATATAAGTAGCACAGGTATATTGGCATATGTTTTGATATATATTGTCATATATTGGAATCAATTACGACCTTCTGGTATAAAGAGTACGGAGATTATTGATATTTTCAATTTATTACGTCATCTCTTTTATTTTGGCAAAGATTTTTGAGACTCATAATGTAATACAGGTAATCTTCTACTAACACACTGACATATTTTCTAATCTGCGACAATATAAGTAGTACGGAATTGCATATATTGATTCAATTCTTTTTTTTTTTTTTTTTTTTTTTTTTTTTTTTTTTTTTTGTAAATTTGCTTACAAAGGGGGCCAGGATGTTCTATTCTTCAGATCTGCCCGTGAAGATAATTTTGCATAGTGAGAACAGATGTTCTTAAACTTCTCTTTATGAGCAATGAATTTAATATTTTAACAGAATTTGCACATGACAGCGAATTATAAGTTTCTTTATATTATATACTCCTTACGAAGAACGGGTACAGCTGAAAGTTCCAAAACATTAATTGAGTTTTATAGTTATTTTAAAAGATCGCAATAATTGTATTATCCATTTCTTTATTGTCTGCCAATCCTATAAGTTCGAATTTTCCCGACGCCGCCTCGATATTAAATGGGTTGAAGTTAGGTGGTTTATAATTTCGTAGATTTTAAAAATACGGCTTGGATTTTTTTAAACGTACAATTTGTTCATTTTTCTTCGCAGAATATTCTGTAAAGGATCTCTTGAATCGGATATAATTAACCTAATTCTGATTATTACACTTCCCACCGATTTTCAACCGATCCGAAACGTGTTTCCTCCTCTTGGAAATTAGGAGTTAAATTTGTTTTTCCTCCCCAAACAATAAGTTTTTATCATCAATCCCTCATGGGCCTCTAGATTTTAAGCTGTCGCCCTCCTTTAAACTACGTTCTACGGTGACTACAACTGAAACAATTGTAGACACATAATTTACGTATATCAACTTCTATTAAATAAACACACGTACTTTGTATTCTCATAAGCAAAAGCTATTTTTATTTTGAATAAATATGCCAAAAAATAGTATCTGGTCCCTTACAAAAATTATATTTCGCGCATATGAAATAACAGTAAACTCTTATGGTTAATATCAATTATATTTATTTAGAGGTTGTGGCTGCCCAAATAAGAAAGAAAAGACCTTTACAAATCCACACAATGCTTGCGGTCGGAATACGGTCAGTATTATAGGAAAAGATTTCGGTTACGAGGCTACTGATAGCGAATGACCAGCAGGGGAAACAACCATAAAATATCCTTAGTGACAGTTGACGCTTAAGAGTCAGGATATTCCAGCTTAAGCAACTGTTGAAGAAGAATATTTGCTGATCTTTATCGTCAACTTTGTCTGGAAGATTATTTTATTTTTCTTCCTTGTATTCTCTATAGAGTTACGTGTCTAGATTCAGTATTCCGCTTTTTACTGTAAAAGATAGATTTTAATTTAAGAAATTGACTTTCGAAAACAATTAAATATAATATCCATTAAATGTGATTAACTTAAGGGTTATTTTAAAAAACGCTTAAAACAACGTAACCATTTGAAACTTCTAATATTAAGTCTGTCACAGACAGGAAAACTAACACTCTTAAAAAATCTGATATGGGCAGCGCATGAATTTCCCTGCAGATTCGAAATCTCTTTCTCTTTATTTATTTAATAATTCATTAAATTGAGTTTAACTGCATAAAATAGCACTGAATTTTCATTTTTAATTTAATTTCTGCTTCAATTTGAAAACTAGACATTTTTTCAAAGGCAGGGTAACAAACATGCGAAGAAACTAAAATTTCTCGACAACTATTAGTCTTAGAGTAATAGGTGTTAGTCGTATTCTTTTACTTGTCAAAAATTAAGTATAAAGCAAGCATTTAATTGATACACTTGGGCATACATAACACTTTTATTTTAGATTTTTGCGGGTCATTTCGTAAAAAAGGCAGGCTTTTCTTTTCCACATCGTACCAAAATGTAATCAGCACCAAAGAATCTCACAAGTGATTTCTACTAAATTTTGTGAAATTTGGTCAATTAGTATTTTAGCTAAAGTGGATACAAAAATTTTTGCTGGCCATTTTGCAAAAAAAGGCGGGTTCTTTTATCCCGAATCGTACCAAAATGTAATCAGCACCAGGGTCACGCACAAGTGATCACCTATCAAATTTTATGAAATTTGGTCAATAAGTTTTTGAGTTACAGTGGATACATTCATTGCACAGACAGCCAGAAACACAGACACACATACAGATGCACACACAGACACACATACAGACGTACACACAGACACACATTCAGACGCACACACAGGCAAACAGACGCACACACAGACAAACAGACACACACACAGGCGTCAAGCTAAAACTATTTTTTCACTTTCTAGAGGTCCCAAAACGTGTAGATCTTCGAAAATTCAAGTTGCGATTTTCAATAAGATTCCAATACTTTCCTTATACATTACCATGCTTTGCAGGGAAAGTAAAAATAATATTTTTTTTTGTATATAATTTTTATTTTGATTAACAATGTATGGCGATTAGGATAAAAAAGAGTTGTGTTATTCAAAACTCGGTTCAGTTAGGTTGTGTTCCTTGGTCGATACTATAAATATGCAACGTTTCAGACTTCTAGGTTAGCAAGGTACTTCTGGAGGGCCTGGAAGGTCTTTTAGACACCTCTCCATTTCTGCGCCTTCGAGAGTAAAAAAACAATGTTCTGTCTCTGTTAGGTCTGTCACGTGGTCGATACTATAAGTATGTAACAATTCTGCCTTCCAAGTGACCTAGAGGAATTGAAAAGATTTTTTAAAACCTCGAAGTTTCATCGGACCACTAGGGAATAAAAATATTGTTTCGTTAAATTTTGTCAGGTGGTTGATACTGTGTATAAAAAGAATCAGGTTTCTAAGTCACCACAGGAGCTTCTTTCTCTACATAGTCTAGAATCATTTTTTGAATAACACCAACATTTCCTCCCCCTGTGAGGGGGAGGGAATTAAAAATCCAACTCCGTTAAGTTCTGTGGAGTTTACGATCCTCTATAAATGTGGAAGGGTGCGTCTAGAGTGGTCTAAAAAGACACACTTTTGACTGGTTCGGTTATGTGGACCAATCACCGAGCCAAGTAACATTCTGCAATCCTGCACAGTGACAGGATATGTTTCGGATTATGGGCGAGAAAGTTAATCCTGGTTAGTTCTGCTAACGTGAAATGGAGTCTAAGTCGAGCCTCACCGTGACGAGTCGAGTCTGTGTGGCAGTTGATCTGGAAGTTAGAATTTGATAGGTTGGTAGTTGAATGTATGCGTGAGTGCGAAGGGTGGAAAATGCACGTTCGTGGAGAAGGTCACTAGTATTGATGCAACTATGATCGTGAGTATCTAGTATCACTAGTTGACCAGGATAAGATTTAGATGTCCTAAGAAGAAGTTGGGTAAGCATCGACGATTTATGACGAATCAGCTAATTACGCAAAAATAGAATATCACCAGGCCCGGTCAAAGTTCACTATTAATCTGTTTTTGTTAAATGACGAAAATGTGCAATACAGACGCTGTTTTGGTACCTGCCTATATTAGTTACGCAGCTAGCTGCTGTTTTATTCTTGAGTGCACAATAAATGTCTTAAATTAACTTCCTGTATTAGTGAGATTTGCCCCTGGTGCTTACGGCCTTTTTGTATCAATTGCTACCAAAGTTTGAAGTTTAGTTTCTATAACTTAACATAACTTATATTTACGCAACAAAGGTCTCCAGCCTTTAAAATGGTAGCCGATTAGGCTTGTAGCGTGACCAACTCTAATCAAGTTAAAGGCACATACATTACACCGTTTTCGATATATTTCTATTTTTTCGTATTTTCGCCTAGAGATTTTCTATATACGCCCAGTCTCTTAATGAAAACGAAATTTTATGTAAAACCGCAAATTCAGTGAAATTTTAAATAATTATCCGTGTTTTATTATGCTGAATTAAATTCAATTTATTGAATTATGACAGAAAGAAGGATAAAAGGAATTGAAGTCTGTGGGGAAAGTTATGTGCTGCCCACATCATATTTTTATTTTCCCTACAATACACAGTAACATAGTTCTACAAGTAAGGGGAAAGTAATGGAATCGTTTCAATAATCGCAACTCGAGTTTTCGACTATTCTACGCTTTTCGAGCACTGTAGAACCAGAAAAGCTATTTTTAGTGAGACGTCAGTGTATTTGTCTGTGCGTCTGTCTGTGTAATGTTTATATCCACTCTAGCTAAAAAACTAATTGATCAAATTTCACGACATTTGGTACATAAGTCACTTGTGGCTTATACCCTGGTGCTGATTCGTAAAAAAAAAAGAATCTGTCTTTTTTTAACGAAAATGCGCGTAAAAATCGTATGTTTCCACTCTGGCTGAAAACTAATTAACCAAATTTCACAAAATTTGTTAGAATAAGTCACTTGTAGGTTATTCTGTTGCTGATTAGATTTTGGTACGATTCGGAAAAAAGGAACTTTCCTTTTTTTTGCGAAATTGCCCGCAAAAATCGTCAAAATCGAAATTGAATACGTATTCTCAAATGTATCAGTTAAATGTTTGTTCTATACATGATTTTTGACGACAAAAAGATTAATTCTATAACACTAGTACTAACCGTTCTCGAGATATTTTATTTGTTTTGCATATTTGCAGCGTTACCTTTAAAAATACGTCTAGTCACCAAATAAAAAATAAATTGAATTAAAACGGCAAATGTAGTGTAATTTTCCGTAATTATCCATTCCTCAATTTAAGGAATTATGAAAGAAATAAAAATGAATTTGTATCCGTAGCGAAAGTCATGTGCTGCCCACATCAGATTGTTTTTCTTTAGTGTTAACGGATACAGGCTTAGCTATTGAACCGATTTTAGTGAATTATGATCCGTTTTCTCTGTTCTAGTGGAAGGGACATTTTTTCTAAGTCTGACAATAAGTTTGATCTCTTATTTCAAACATTAAAAGAATTTGAGTTTGGGGCTATTTCTACAGTGTCGATACAGCCTAAACTACTCAATCGATTTTAATCAATGGTGGCTAATTTTGTATGTCCTTTTGTATGCTAATTTTGTATGGTGGCTAATTTTGTACTTATCTTTAAAACGAAGACAAATTTGATTTATATTTGGAAAAATTGAAAAAGAAAAAAGATGAAAAAAGTGTGTTCGATGGTAAAGTAAAATCTGCGATGCAGGGAATATCATTATTATGTAACCATGTTGATAAACATTTCTACAAAAAGTATTGAAATCACACAAGAACACCACTTTATTACAGAGAAACTTTCCGCCAATTACGAAAAGTATCAGAACGAATACGATTAAATAAGGTAGTAACGGTAGAAAGGGCGTATTTTCTCTGATAAATTTAAGAATAAAAATAGCTTCATGTGTAGGCTGGGGTGTACTATTATCTCCTGGAAATAATTATAAATTTTACATTGGTAGTACAAAGCGTACCGTACGTATTCGTTTATCTGAGCATGCTCGCGATATTCAAAATAAAATTAACTGTTCACGGCTCTTGCTCATATTGTTATTAACTATAATTTCCACCCTATGTTCGATAAAATTTTTCTCTTAATTAGCTGCAAGACCTCCCGTAATATATTACTTTATGAATTCCTTTTCATTTATATTTACCGCGATACTATTTGCACTTTTAAATCCCGTCCAGACCCCCAGTTATACTTAGCGTCTCATTCTCGACTCGCTGAATGTTAAACCATTGTATTATTTTCTGGATATGTAGTACTCTTTCTTTGCTTCTGACGACACTTCTATTGGTTACACTTTATTTTATGATCTTTTAACATTTATGTATTGTGTAATTAAATTATGTTTTTTAAATATATCGATTTTAAAATCATTAATATGCAAATTTTGTCTCGTAGTTGTGCTAGAGAGCTTGAGAGAGTAGATTTTGCTATATTAGAGCTCACGTTCGTCACCTGCAATTTACTTTACCACTGATAAAGGACATAATAATGTCTGAAAGCGCTCTGGTTGTGTAATTTTATGCACGTCATTAATGGTGTTTTCATTAAAGACATTTTAATCAACCAATTTTGGTTGTCTTCATTTTTAAAAGTTTCACTGTATTGACATGTTTTCCATACAATTGTATTGTTATGGAGTTAGTCATTTTTACTTATAGTTCTAAATAATACATTTATTTTTAATGGCGTATTAATTTTTTTGAATTATTAATTCTTTTAAAATGGCAAGATGAATGCAAGAATATATTTTTCACAGCTGTCGGTGATAAGTTCGCCAAACCAGGTGCATAACACGGGAAGCCAGTACAAAAAGATTTTGGAGTTCAGTGGTGCTGATTCTCATCCTTGTCGGCAAGTCGTTCCTCACTATGTTTCTCACTATTCAGCACAGCGGTTATGGCACAGTATGTATTATGGGAGCTCTACTTGCTACGCAAGCGCTATACACCAATTGGGAATCCGCTGAGAGTTGGCTTCGCAAACTCTGGGAGTCTGCTCTTTGTTTGCTGCCGCTCACTCATTGCCAAGTGTACGGGAAGAATCCCTCTCACATAACCAGAAATTAATTGACAATGAGAGAGCAAAGGCCGATCAGTCAACTTATGCAATCCGTGTGCACCGCAGCAGGCGTTATATGCCCTAAATAAAAGTCGAAATTGCATGCTACTCATTTTCGTTTTGAAATATAAAGTGACTTACAAATCATTTGTAAATATGTAATTTTCAGGTACGTATTTATAACAGTAAGACATTCAAAATCTACCGATAACGATAGCCAAAGATAACTAAAGTCACAAAGATAGCTTCAGTATCATAACCATGGAAATGGAAAGTCCATTTACCTCCATGATTGTAGCTCTGAATAATAAATTCATTTTTAATGGCGTTATTATATATTATTTTTTTTATTGGTAACAGCGTTTTCAACAATAAAAAATTAGTTTATTGAATATAAAAGATAGAGAACAAATTTTTCATGCAAAAATAGTGCAAAAACATTTCATTGCAACATTTTATATAAACAAATTTTATCCGAGTGTAAGCAAAAAAGAAGACGAGACATTGAAAAATATTCTAAATCATCATGCAAAATTGCAAATCATTTCATTTCATAATTCTGGCGCTAATCTTGACAGAAAATATCTAAACAAAATTTGTCATCGGCTGTACCTGTTTTTTTATTTTATTTTATTTTACTTTTTTATAGAGTTCCAATATTTTCCCTATGCATTGCCGTGTATTGTTGGTAAAGTAATAAATCGCTGTATAATTCCTTCTGATGCCAAAATACCTGCATTTGCATGTTTTAGAACAGCCATTTTTTTCATTTGTACAAAATGTCTGTCAGCTATTTTGTTCCTCGTTGGCAACTGCAGTTCTCGAATACTTTTGTCAGCAAAGAGACGATAAAGACCAATCTACCTTCGCAGATTCTTTGCAGCAAAATATGAACCTTTTCCCGCTTTCATAAGTCTTCTCAAAGCTCCGGGACGAAATTGTTCCATGGGAAAGGTACTGGAGCTATATTTGGAAGAGAGCGGTCTACGGCGACAGCTAGAGTACGTATACAGACTGAATAAAATGTTAAGCAGAAGTGAGAGTGATAAAGCATTCCCGAAAATAATTTGGTACGATTAATACAATCGCTGAATAATGAAATATTACTAATTTTAAATGCAATGCCACATTTGAAAGACCCCCCCCCCCCCTATTTCCCTCCCCTAAAATTTCGAAAGAATTAAAAAATATCTTTAAAAATTTAGGATCCATAAATTTAGGATCAATATAATTTAGGATCCATATAATTAGGATCCATTTTATTCATCCATCATAAATGATGAATGAATAAAATATCATTCCAGATGTAATTTTTCATGAAACCGAAAGATCAAAATTTTAGAGCGCTAGCATGAACCATTCGCGAGATATTGCAGGATTTTTCTCTTATGTTTGAAATTTTTAAACATTTAAGATCTTCAATAGTGTTAAATAAGTAATCATTTCATACGTACTTTTTCATTAGTAAACGAATGGAAGAAATTTTAAAACGCTAACGTCAACCGTTCTAGAGATATTGTACAGTTTTCAAATAAATATATAAAACAATCATATGAATAAAAAGAAAATTACCATCATATGTTCAGTTTCCTATAAAATATAATGCAACAAATATGTCCCCACGAGTCTCATTGATGTAGGTCGTTTCCTTCATAAGAGATATGCCTTTATAATAGTTTTGGATGTTAACACCAAAGAATTCGCCAGTAGTAATTCATTTTACGAGATATTTCATAAATATCACTTACATTTTGATGATGATTTTTCATGGGTGTATGAACCCCGGCCGTCCAAACAGTTACCTTACACCTTTCTGGTAGGTTGGACGGTCTGGATCTCAACAACAGCAACGGGAGTTAGTTTAATAAATTACTCTGAATTTATAAAATACTAAAAGCCAGTTTAAATTTGCTCAATTTAAATTTACGTGATTTTGAATTAGTTGCAAAAACATTGTTCCGTGGATCTTGAACACTTTGTTTACTTTCCCTCACATGGTAATGTATAAAGAAAGTATTGAACTCATGTCGAAAATCGCAACTCGAGTTTATGACGAATCTACACGTTTTGAGAACTCTGGAACCCGAAAAAACTATTTTAACGAAACTTCTGGATGGCTGTCTGACAGTTCAATATATGTATCCAATCTAGCTGATAAATTATTTGATCAAATTTCATAAAATTATATAAATTATGTCATCCCTGTTACTGATTAGATTTTATCACGATTCGTAGAAAAAAAGAACCTCCCTTTTTTTAGAAACTGCTCACAAAAGTCGTCAAAATTTAAACTACTGTATGCTATATGAGACTGCTCAATACCAATTAAATATTCGTACGTAATTTTTGACGATGAAAGGAATCAGATCAACCTCATAATTCTAGGTCTAACCCTTTTCGAGATATTTCGGGATTTTCTTTTTTTTTTTCACATTTTTTGCAACGTCGCTTTTGAAATTACGTCCAGTCTTCAAATGAAAACGGAAACTGCAATTGTAATTTCAAATAACTTTCCAAGTTATTTTGCGCAGTCAAATTGAAATTAATGAATTATGAAAGAAAAAGAAAAAGAAAATGAATTTGAGTCTGTAGAGTAAATCATGTGTTGCCCACATTCGATTTTTTCCTCTCAAAAGAAGTAAATTTATTGCAATATGTAGGGAAAGTCATGTGCTGTCCATATTTTATTTATTTACTTTGTACTAGATGTCTGTCAGCAGTTTTATTCGTCTGTGGAAACATCAGTTCTGGCATAATTTCGTCAGCAAAGAAACGATAAAGACCAATCTACCTTTGAAGAATCTTTGCAGCGGAGCATGAACCTTTTCCCGCTTTTCATAAGTTTTTTAAAGCTCCGGGGCAAAGGGTCCTTGGGAAAGATACTGAAGCTATATTAAGAAGAGAACGTTCTACCAGTTTTATTTATGACAGCTCGGGCATGTAGAGGAACCGTATAAAATGGCCCATATTGAGCAGAAATGGGATCGATAAAGCATTATAGAAATTTGCAGTTGGGATTGTGAATACTCAGCTACTTTTCGACACGGTGACGGGTGCAAAGAAGAACAAATTGAAAGAATTGGTTTTTTATACGTATTTTTTTTAAATTCATATGTTCTCTTACAAATACGTTCGTACAGTTATAATACACAGAGTATCGGCAGAAATAAATTTGATTTCATGACTTGATTTTCATGCTTTGATGTATTTATTGTCTGTTTCTCTATGCCAGTCATTTCACCTTGTTACTCTCATTCGAAATAGCTACTGTAATTAAATTTGACACCACTTAATAAAAGTTGTTGATAACGTTTCTGAATATCAAAAACCTTTCCAGGTTAATGCTTAAATATGGCGCACATTATATATTTCTATTAACATGTAAAGTGGGAAAATATATTGAATCTTATTTCCACGAGCGAGATAATTATTTCATTATTTAATTTTCCGATTGACAGAAAAAGGATATAAAATCATGCTTTAATTACTTCAGGTATGTTACAGAATTTTACGCATCATTCCTTGTGTGCTGTAGAATTTTACGTATTACTTCTAGTATGTTATAGAATTTTATGTATTACTTCTGTCATGTTATAGAATTTTACGTATTACTTCTGGCATGTTATAAATTTTACGTATTACTTATGATATGTTATAGAGTTTTACGTATTACTTCTATTATGTTATAGAATTTTACGTTCAAATTATAAAATTTTATTTGCAATAAAGTTGTGATTTGCAGTAGAACTAAAATAGATTTTGATTTAGAGTACCCATATTTTAAATATTTCTTATGATTTACCTGCCTTGAATCAAGTTATGAATAAAAGCTTTTACCCCCAAAACGAAGTTTTTATATTTACTTGTTGTCGGGTGCTACACCGCACTAATTACAATATTTATGTTTTGTTTTTCACAGATTTGAGATGTCATTTCAAAGAACAAAAGAACCAAATCTTTAGCTTTCTTGGAATTTATAACTAGCGATCCCTGAAAATCGATGTTTGTAACGTTAAGTATAATATACACTTGCCAGCTTTGGAGATGATGACTTAGCAGAGTGAAATGCTGCAGTGTTCTTAAAATATCCACACTTGAAAAATCGTAAGTGTAAATATTTACTATTTTAAGAGCAGATAATACTTTTCCTTTTGGTTACTATTATCAGCAATTTGTTTCTACATGGTAGCAGCAGTTCTCGATTTTTTTTATTAGAAATGAAAAAAAGAAGGACCAATATATCTTCCAATAATCTTTGCAGTGAGGCAAGGTCATTATCCTACATTCAACAATAAATTTATTTATTCATCCTACAAGGCAAATGGTTGTATTTTATTTACAGCGTATCCATAAAGTACAATCAGAAAATATCTATACTCGAAGAATCATAATTGTACATATTTGCGATTTTTAGAACGGAACATTTTAATTTTGACAATCCATGTACTTTTGGTACCAGATGTCTGTCAGCTATATTGTTCTTGTGAGTAGTAAAAGTATAGTAGTAGTAGTATATTGTTCTTGTGAGTAGTAATAGCAAAATTCGAATATTTTTATCAGCACGGAAATAATATAGAACAATATACCTTTTAAGAATCTTCTCAGTGAGGCGTGATCATTACCTACCATTCAACAAGAAATTAATTTCTTCGTCCTATAATCAGTTAGTTACATATTATGTGCAGAGTAGCTATGAAGTGCAGTAACGAAAAATCTACACTTGCTGAATCGTAAATATATTTACGACTTTTAGAACACCCTATCCATTTACCTTGGTTACCAGTTGTCTGTCAGCCATTTTGTTCCAGGATTATGATAGCAGTCCTCAATTATTTTACCAGAAATTAAAAAAAGATGTATATACCTTTCAAGAATATTTTTAGTCAGGCATGAACATCATTTTGTTCAACAAGAAATAGATTTCTTCGTCTTTCTGTACAAGTAGATGGATGCTTATTATTCACAACGTAGCGACGACGCACAAATACAAGATATTTGCATTTGAAAAATCGGAAATGTAAGTATTATTTACAAAGCAGGCAATCCATTTACATTTGGTACCATATGTTTAGTCATTTTCTTCCTGGATGCAGGGATAATATGCCTATACAGTTAATTTACCTTTCAAGAATCTTCTCAGTGAGGCATGAATGTTATCCTTCATGCAACAAGAAATGAACTTCTTCATACTACAAGCGACTGGTTTCATATTATTTACAGCGTACTATAAAGCGCAGCCACAAAACATATAAACTTGAAAAAATCGTAAATGTTTATTTTTACGACTTTTAGAACAATCAATTCTTTTGACTTTAGTATCGGCTATCTGTCAACCGTTTTGTATTTGGATGTGGTAATAGCAAACAGAGAAATTTTTGTCAGCTATGCAAAAGTAAATACCAATATTTTTTTCAAGAAAACTCTCAGTGAAGGATGGATATTATCATTCATTTAATAAGAAATTTATTTTTTAATCCTATAAAATAGTTGTTTGCTGAATATTATATACAGATTACCACAAAATATATATATACTTGCAAAATCGTAAACGTAAGTTACGATTTTCAGAACAAACAATCTTTTTGTTTGTGGTACCGAATGTCTGTCAATCATTTTGTGTTTGGGTGTGGTAATAGTAGACTTCACAAAGAATTTTGTCAGCAATGAAGCAATAAAAACAATGCACCTTTCAAGCATCGTTTCAATGAGGCATGAACATTATCCTAAGAATAATTCGATTTGTTAATCCTGCCAAACTGCTTCTTGTATATTATTTAAAGCGCGTGCAACCGCAAAATATCTACGCTTGAAGTATCATAGATATAATACTCGTATTTACGATTTTTAGAAGAGCCATTCCATTTACCTTGATCATCGGCTGTCTGGCAGCCATTTTGTTCCAACTTGGTAGTAGCAGTCCTCGAATAATCTTTCAGCAATAATGAAACAATAAAGACCAATATACCTTTTAAGAACCGTCGCATCGAGGCATGAACCTTACCCCTCATTTAATAAGAGTATTCTTAAAGCTTCAGGCCAAATGCGGTCCCTTGGAAAGATACATGCTATATTACGAAAAGAACGGTCTACGTATTTTATTTATGACAGCTCAGGCATGTAGAGAGAAAGAATAAAATTGCTCGTATTGAGCAGAAATGAGATCGATAAAGTATTCGAGAGATCAGATTGTAAATCTTCACCTACTTGTTGGTGTTTAGGACTGAGGGGTAAGGTCCTAGTCGAAAGAGGCAGAATATTTGTATTATAAGTTTTTAATGGAGGATATAGATTTCGGGGGTGAAAATTGCATATATTTTGTTAGGATTTAGATTTTTAATAAAAGAATAGGTTTTTCATATTTTTAAATGGAAATTTATATACTTCAACACTTGCATGTTGTTAATGTAAATGTATTACTGTTTTATATATATCTTAGCCATAGCTCGAAAAATAAATATAAGAGTTCATACTCCACAATATTACTTTTCAACTAAAGTCAACAAAACAAAATTCCATTACAAAAAGTCCTTATGCACTAAATCTAAAAGATTTAAAAATAATTTACAAAAATGTACTTTTAAAAAACGACAAATTTTCATACTTTTTCTTTTTAAATCCCAAAATATTTTTATTACAAATATAATTAAAAAATAGATTTAGTGTAAGCATATTTGAATATTTATTAGTTTTAAAAATATAAATATATATATATATTTGAAGGAAAAAAGAAACGACACATCAGGGGAATCTAACTATCTATTAGTATGTATATTAATCTTCAATTAAAATATTTTTTCCAATACTTTCATTGCAAAAATGTTTATGGAACAAATTTTGAATAAAGTTAATTTACTTTATAAGTCGTTTTAAAACTATTTTCATGAAATATTGAGTTCCATTTTGTGAAAACTCCGTACGTGATGGAGAAAACTGGAAGTGATATTTGATAATGCTTTTCAAAAATACACCAGAAACAGTTAATAGTTTCCAGACAACTTTTAATGACTCTAATTTTGCATGCTTGTGCAATTAATTCATGAATTTGGCATCATTTTAGTTAACTTAGCATCATTTTTGCAATTAATGATATTTTCATCAATCTGAAGCGAAACATCTTCAAGTGAAATCAGTCCCCAAGTTCGCAAATTGACGACAAGCGTTACAGACGAATAGAAAGCAGAGCATTTCTTATATATATATAAATGACTGTTGAAGAACAAGTCAGGTGTCAAAATACAAAACTATTACACAAAGTATCATTTCTCGTGAATGGAACAAACTAGATCCACAAGAATGATGCTAAGAAATCTATTGCATAATATTACATATGAAACATGAACATATTTCACAACCGTTAATATTTTTTTAATTTTATATGATTTTTTGATAAATTTATTTTAAAAAATTGCATTATCTCGAGAACTGTTCCTGTTAGCTTTCTAACATTTATGTCAATAGCTTTCTAATGAAAAATTACATAAGAAATGATTACTTTCGTAACGTTATTGAAGGTTGCAATTTTTTGATGAATTTTTCAAAATTTCGTTCGAAAATTTGGGGGTTTTCCAAACATTTGATTGCGATTAAAATCGATAGTTTTCCAGTATCACCGATCGTAATTTTTGTACAAAAATTCATTCGAAACGATTCATTCCTTCGTGAGATATCTTTTCCACACACACACACACACACACGCACGCACGCAGCCAACGGCCGTACCGTGCTGAAAACACCGGTTCTTGTTAGATCACCGAAGTTAGTCAGCATCGGGCGCGGTTAGTACTTGGGTGGGTGACCACCTGAGAACACCGCGTGCTGTTGGCACATTTCGGGCGCGGTAACCCGGTGGTTTGCGGGCTGGATTTGCACGCTGCCACAACTGCCGCCATGTTCATGCGGAGTGCGATCACGTTAAACATGTGGGTCCGTAAGTCCTTTCGAGAGGTTGGTGGTAGGGGAAGGAGGGTACGGTCCCTGTGGATGCCTCCCCCACTGGGTTCCGGTCTAAATTGGGAGGCACTTCCCGGCCATCCAAACTGTTACCTTACACCTTTCTGGTAGGTCGGACGGTCTCGGTCTCAACAACACACACACACAGACATCACTTCAAAAACTGATGATTCGTGTTCAGGGATGTTTTAAACGTGCTCTTCCGTCGAAAACTCAAATTCGAATTTTCGTCCCCGTTACAGTACTTTCCTTCTATATTATACTATGTATATAGGATAAGAAAAAATAATTTGATGTACAATTATATCCAAAATGATTTTAATTGGCTTTAAATTAATATATTGAGCAAGTGTTTAGTACTACAAAATAATGAGTTATATCAATTTTAAAATTAAGTAATTTTAAATTAATTTTTTAAATTTAAAAACAAAAATTAGCATTTCGGAAAATGACAAAAATAAAATTTTCCAATTTAACAAAAAAATATTAAAACCTTAATGGTTTGCCCTCTTAAATCAGTATATATTTCCCACTCTGTAAAATCTAATATAAAATATTGTAGCAAAATATACTACAAGTATAGCAAAATATGCTATGGCATATACAGATATCTATTGCTTGCCATTATTGTTTGCCAGCTAAACTGTCTGATTCATCAGGTTACTCAAATTATGCCCTGCTTACATTCACATAAACTGTATTTACCTATGCGTCAGAAATCAATAAAATATATATTCACCATTAATAAAATTAGCCGTTCTATGGCTGGCTTATTTTCACACTCATCGTAATAATAAACACCGCCTAACCTAACGATTCGGAAAAATGAAATAAGTCAGCTAAGTCCTCGAAAAGTTAGGCCAATGTTCTTATTGCAGACAATGCGCAGTCCAACCCTCGGGGTACCTTGTTCCATTGGTTGCAAACATTTTCGCAAATGACCATACTGACTGAGGAGGACCTTATCTCTACAGAAACCTAGTTTCCTGTATATAAACATTTAGAAATGCTATAGCAGGGAGAGAAAAGAGAAAAAAGGTAAGCTCTCCAGTAAAGGCGTCTCTTTTCTATTTACAACAAAGTAAAAAATATAAACACATGCACTACGAAGGTAACTGAAAGTTTGCCTGAAGGTAGAAATTTCTGCGGCCAGTTGGAGTAGAGATATGAAAGGCCATTTCGTAGATGGAGCTCACGTTATGACTGTGTGCCCTCCAGCGGCCATTTCTCCCCAAACCTTTTGCTACAAGTGGGTTCAGCTATACACTTTTGCTTAAAAAATACGCCGAGGAAATATACGCATTTAGTGCAGTATTGACGCATCTAAGTCCAACACAACAGTCTGGAGGTATAACGTGGAAAAAAAAGTGAAATACTTTGCGCAAAGAAAACGACCGAAAAGTTTTTCGCTCTTAAGATTTGTTCTCGATCCGAATGTGGTTCTATATTTCAATAATTTCTTTTTTTCCGGTCCTTATCACGTTTTTTATATGGTCTGATTCCACCGAATAGTTCGATTATTTTGCGGCGCCCGCGTCATGATTAGAAACCTAGTTCTTGATAGAAGTGCTGGAGCAGAATTGCTTTCGATGTAGTGTGTAAAAGTGTTTTGGGATTTTATGCGTTTTACCAACAATTGTTGGCACATTCCCGTATGGAATTTTTTATCAAAACTTTCTATTTTTATAGCCTCTTCAATTTCGCAAACATGTGGCTGCGAGTATTGGGTTTTTTCTTCAGCCCATCTGCTACTCGCTATATGAAACAAGTTTAGAGTAAAGTTTGTGACAGTAAGAAAAACAAAATTAAAATTTTTAATATCCATAAAGTCTGGAAATAGGAGTTTAACGGCTGCATTATAAAATATTATTTAAAGTTTCATGGTGAATCATAGCAAATGGAAGTAGTATATATACATGTGCGCTCATACGTGTATATATATACTACTAATGGATTTCAATTTTGCACATGATTACTATTTTTTTTATATATAATTTCCGAATAACAACAATCTAAAATATTCAATAAGTTATTTATAACAGGTCTGAGGAAGAGTGGCCTAGAGCGACACATTGTGGATGGCGGAGACCTTTACCTTTTCCACAGTGAAGGCAAAGCTGAAATTGTCACCGGGTTTAAACTCCTGCTAACTTTATATGAATTTAGATATTTGGGTGTTGTGCAGTTTCTCCGTATGGACTTTATAGGTAGATCTAGGTTTCAAGCAGTTCCTCCCCTCGATAAAATGTTGTTCTCGAAATGTTACTCTTCTGAACACGAACTAACTATTTTCTAATGATGTTTGTCTATATTTGAAAGACTGTGGGAACGATATATCTCTAATAATTTGAAAATTCACACAAATTTGGTAACTATTAATATTTCAATAGGTAACAGCAATAATTCTATTGATTTACAAAGAGACAAGACCAGGGGAGAGACAGTTTGTTTAGCATTCATTTTCATTAACTAGGGGATTATGTACCCTGCTCACTATGCTTGTCAACCCCTGTAACTAACTTCTTGAGTCGGAGGCTTTGTCTTCTATTCGCTGGTGCTCAATGATCTTGATTCGCGAGTTCTTTCGTACAGCCTGTTATGCAGGGTTAATACGTATGTTAAGGGTCCGCCCTTTGTTCACTGGCTTTCACAAACCCCTTCAAAATCTCTTTCAATCGGGCACGACCATCCTTGATCGATCGCCCGCATGCCGCCGACACGACCGCCCTCCTGCTCCCAATCGGCTTGACCAATTTAATCTTCGCCCATACCAAAGACAATTTTTTATTTTAGAAGTGCATAAAGCATGGGATAACTCAAAAACAAAATCGAAATTTAAAAAAAGGACAACTATCTGGGTACATGTCTGAAAAAATTCGTGATCCTGCTATTGCTAGTATGTCCAGGATGCGAACTTGCATCTCAAGTACACTTCCTTGGATCTTGACAAAACTGAAGTATAAATCGAACAAGAAAGAACAATGATGCATAAAGCATTGATTATAAAGCACTTTACAATTGAAATGCAATTTTATTTAAACATCTATAAAATGCGATACATTCAGCGCTGATATATTTTATATTATCACAGTACTACAATAACTTACTATATTTGAAAACTTAAAACTTCATTGAAAAAAAATAACTTTATTCAAATGACTTCATCGATATATAAATCGTCTGGCTCTCTGTGTAAGGGCAGTGAATATTTCAATCATGCACTTTTATTCCAGACTCTAGAGAAAAAAAATTCAGCAATTCTTATATACAACTCATCTTACAATCACTTGTTTACATTCTGTTTCCATTAAAATTAGTCTTCGTTGTAGAAAAATAATCAAAGTTTGATGATGATTTAAACTCAAAAATACTGTAATTGCGTTGGCACAGATATGGATGCACAGAAAATACAAAAAAGAAAAGCGATTTTAGGACTGACGCCACATTAAATATAAATGTAAAAGAACTTTAAAAATCACGATTTTTACGCTGGGATATAAACATGGGTGTCAGATTTTATTTTGAAGTAGATAGCGTGATCGCTTCATATAATATGGGTGCAATTATTATTTTATTTTTATTTAAAACAGTACCGAACATACTGAAATTTTATTTTATATATTTTTTGGGATATTTTGAATATTTTCTAAATTTTCGAAGCAATGTCTGAATTTTAACTTTGTTTAAAAAATGTTTGAAAAATTAGATCCCATAGGGTTCAATGTATTTCATTGTTTTCAACCCGGGTTCAATCCAAAACTAATTGGGTGATATTATTCATTTACATTCCCATATGTCCCACAGACCGTCTCAACAACATACTAGTTTCCTTTTGATAAAGTCATTTTTACGGCAGGTATCGTGGGAACGGGCAGTCAGACAGACAGACAGACAGAATGAACAAAGTCATAAACACTTTCCAACTGTGTAAAGTGTTAAAAACACACATCTTGGAAATAAATTTTATTTAATTTTGAAAATTACATCCTCTAAATAGCTACTATTTTGCTCTTCACAATGGATTGCTTTTTCTGAGGTGTGTACCATCACTTGTCGTAATGTTTCTTGGCTTATTACTTCAATTTCTTCACGCATGTAGGTCTTCAATTGATAAATGGTCCAAAGACTGCTACGGTATACTCTATCTTTTTAATACTCCCGCAGGGAGAAGTCTGGAGCGGTTAAATCAGGTGAGTGTGACGGCCAATTGATTTCAGAATTTCACGAAAATGTCCTCCTTCCAAAAATTTGCCCTAAAAATTTGCCTTAAGAGTTCTATTGTCGGGCAAGCTGTATGGGCAGTAACATTAATTGAAAATATTAATTGTATAAAGTTATTCGAGTTTTTAATAGTTTAGTGACTTTTAGGCCACCCTGTATTTCCAAGAAGTTTTATTTGATGCAAACAAGATTGCTTGCTAATTAAAATAGGTATATAAAAAATACATGACATATAATATTATTTCAAATACTTTATCTTTAAACCCTTTACGGGTTATAAAATCAGCGTATATAAACCAAAAGGTTATTGTAACTCTTAAGAATTGAGGCACATATTCAACGATTGAATCAGAGCACTAACCTTTTCAAATTTATGCTCCCCAAGCTGCCTAACTAAGACATATTTAACTCTAAATATATGGGAAATCAAGTTCAATAACATATAAAAATGATGATTTATTAATTTTTATTATCAATTTTGGACATTTTACATATTTCAAATCACCCAGTTCATTACCATTTCTCCGGCTATGACTTTCAAAATCAATCAAAACATCGCTAATTTCGTATGGTCTCAACCTTTTCATCTTTGTACACCATTTTGCCATTCAAAGATTGGTGGGTACAATGTTTAGTCCATAGATTGCGTTTTCAGTGCAATAGTGAAGTAATTAGAGTAAGTGATATCGGTGAGTGATGTCGGGGCTCATTCGACATCTGATTGCAGCTAATAATTTTCAGTATCGCGACTCTGTTGATTCAGAACCACAAAGTGTTAGATGTAACAAAACGCTGTTTAAAATTCAAACGCACCACATAAATATTGGAGAATTTTTTGACAAAGCCGCTTTAGATTTTTTTTTTGTAATTCAGTACATCATGTTTGTATTCTCATAAGCAATTAACTTTAATCTTACCGCGTGTTCGTAAATTCAATAATATATGCACATTAAAAGCACTAAATTACGGGCACTTTAAACAGAGGTTACCTCTAAATAGCTTACAATCTAACTAGCACACCTACGGTTAGGTCAGACGCTCTGAGTCATAGAAGAATCTAACTGGAGGACCTTCTAAAGTAACGGTTATATCTGAATAGCAGACCAGCTGGATAGCGGAACCCCTAAGTATCGATTACCTTTAAATTCTAACATCTAAGGCGCAAGTATCTCTAAATAGCGGATTTTGAAACCATTGCTAAGTAATGGACATAATTAATTCCAATTTAGATGATGTCTATAAGATTTACAATTCAGTACATCATGTTTGTATTCTCATAAGTAGTTAAATCCCATGAGCAATTTTAAGGCATGTTCACATATTCAATAACATATGTACATTAAAAGCAGTAAATAGCTGACCCTCTAAATAACGATTACTTTTAAATAGCGGACAATCTAACTAGCGGACCCTTTAAGTAGCAGTTACTGCTAAGTGGAGCACCATTTATGAATCTGTTACCTTTAAATGTCAACATTCAAGTAGCGGATATCTCTAAATAGCTGGCATGTAAGCAGTGCATTCATTTAAATAACAAACAAAAAAAATTGTAACTTGGGTGCATCTCATTAAGATTTTGCAATAATTTATTTCATTTGCTAAATTTTTGTGTTACAAAATTATCTTGTTTTTTAAGTGTCCATAATTGAGATGCTTACTTGGATTAACCCCATACAGGAACACACAAAACATTCTTCCCGATGTATATTTGAACAAAAATTCCGGCTTACTTTCTTCCAATAAATTCAAAAGTGCCAAGCAAAACTCTAACACTCTCTCCCTTAAGCCCTCATCGATGCATGTAAACTACCAACATGAAGCTAAGTGATCTATTAAAAGAATCGCTTATGAAAGCAAACTCATCGCAAAAGACGTATGAAACACCTGTAGTCATCTATTAATGCAGATTTAGACGGCTCTAAATTGCCTTTTTTTAAAAACTCCGATAAAAGCACGTTGCCTCCGTTTCGTGCAGTGGAGCCCTACCAGCTTTACTCCTGCTATCGAAGATTAATTCAAATAAAGCTTACACCTTCCGTAAAATCGATCTGCTATAATCAATATTAGGGATGCTTGAAATTGTAACTTGAAAGAAGTAAAGGCTTGTAAGTCGGGCGTCACCTTTTGGTAGTACAGTTCGATAAAAGTCTATTATTGATCTAGACGTATTAAAGAAGTAGCTTTCGGTTATGCTCAAGATAAGCCTGTGATTGATTGGGTCGGCTCTTTATTGATTCGACATGAACTTGCTTTACCATTATCTGCGCTTACTTGGTGCTGTTGAAAGATAGTGCAACAGGTTTGTGTTTCATGGCACAGTAGAATGACTTTTATCCGGATCACATACGGTCCAGTGTGATCCGGATAATACCGACAATGAAATTTAAATTTTTAAATTGTGTGATTACCATCATTCTTTGCGCAAACTTCACAACAGATGTATAGAAAAACTGTAAACATTCTCTAAGCAATATAGTCTATAGACTATATTGCATACTACATATATGCTATACTGCTATACTTCATATTACTGTTATACTTTATAATATACCGCTGTACTTCATATTATACTGTTATACTACATGCTATACAGCATTCAATACAAATATGTATTAAAACACATGGTCTGGGAAAGCCGTTGATCGCGGTCCATTGGTGGGTAGTTAAGAATTTTTGGGATGATCACATGAATTAAGAGAACAGTATCGTAAGTTAAAAAAATATCAGAGTATATTTTTATCAAATTCAAGTTTTCAAACTTGGTAATTAAGTCATCCTGGAAGAAAAATAATTGACTACTTTCCGTGATTTATACATTTCTTTCTTAGATCACCACTCAGAAATTTGTGCAAGATTAGCAGTTAGTAATTATTTACCGAACTTTTCAAGAATAGTGGACAGTATACAGGGGAATTAAAAAAGATAGTCCAAACTTTACGAGGTGATAGTACACACCAAATCAAGCATTTTTCGTCATAGTTCACTGAGTTAGAAATGAAACGTAAAGGCGCCAGTGGATACTTAATGGTGAAACCGATGAGGAGGGGTGAAAACACAAGAATGACTTAGAAGTTATAAAATGACATTTAATAAACAATAATTACTGTAATGGCTCAAACGAGCGACCGCCAACCTACATGCATGTCTCACAGCGGCGATGGAGGGATTGTCGAACTCTCTCGAGCAGACCGGGCATATCGCGCACTTCGGCAGCAGTGACCGAAATTCTGGTAATAAGCTCCTCTTCAGGTTCAAGGGGAGTGTCATAGACGAGACTCTTGAGATATACTCACAAAAAGAAGTCAATACACGACAGATCGAGCGATCATGGGACTCCGTCGTCTCAAAAGTTGGAGCTGCGAATAACTATTGCAAACTGATAAGCCCTTGCATTCGGTATTACAAAATTTGCATAAAGGTTCTTTTTCTTCCCCAGATGAAATTTGCATACGTGGTTTTCTTCTTCAACCAGAAAATAACAACCAGAATGACGCTTTTAAGTTTACGGAGCGACCGCTTCCCAACGAGTAAGCGCCCTGTAACGTATTTACGTTTCATTTCCGACCCGGTAAACTATGACGAAAAATGTTTGATTTGGTGTGTATACTTCCATCTCGTAAAGTTTAGCCCATCTTTTTTTAATCACCCTGTATAGTGCAAGCCTTCATCAGCGACTTAATGATTTTCATGATTCCGCTTTAAAGGTATATTTATACTGAAACTTTCTTGATTTTGAATTTTTTTGTTTATACATACATTTTTTGTTCATATGGTGGAATTATTGTTATTTTTTTTACACTGTAATAATTATATGGTGAACGGCGACACGAGAAAATTAGAAGTAACTGTTATCCAGTAAAAGTGTGCCCAGGCCTATATTAAACACTATTAAAACATTTAAAATCTAAATTTTTTCTTAAAAATCTAATGGGTTGAATCCAAATAAATCGATTTCTTTCTAAACAGAAAAGTCGAAATTTCATTTGTATTTTTTCATATTTTTTTATTTTTCTTTAAGGTATCTGAGGTTTTGATAAAATTATTAAAAAAATCGATTTTCCAAATTTTAGGCCAAAATGTTCTTTCTATATTAATAAATCTATCCTGTAAATTTCATATCGATATCATAATTAGAGCACATGTTAGAAATGTTTTTGTGTCTTTCTGAATTTAATGGGCTGATACTCTAGCCTTTAAATATAGTTTTCTTAATATTGCTTTAAACTATTCAAATTTGTTTAGTAAGAATATAATTGATGAAATGCTTTGACATGTTTTGTGATTATAACGAATAATGTACTCTACCCAACATAGAAAATGCAATCCCATGCAGCTTTGGCCATATAATTATGCAAATTGTGAGACAAACGCAGCTGACCGATGTATGAAAATGATCTGAAATGCAAGTAGGTCATGATTAGAGATCGGGATAAAAGGGATGGAAACGCCAGATGAGCCAACAGTTCTTACTGTCTGTCTTTTTCGAGCTGTTTTTCTTTTCAGAAGACACGTGTTGTTGAAGCGATGCCTAACCGATGACGTCGAAGTCCGTTTCAGCATTTGGACGATAGTGTAAAGGGATTCATTTTAGGCCTACGTATGGCTATGTGGTCGTACCGACGTATCGCCGATGAAACACGCGTAGATGCGTCCACTATGTAAAGGATTTGGAGAAGATGGATTGAAGAAGGGTATGTAAATTGCCGCAATGGTACAGGTCCACCTAGAAGTACGTCAGCACACGTTGATCGACGCATTCGAAAACATGCTGTGGCTGCCCCACAAACAACGACTGTCGACATTCTGCAGAATTTGCAGGAACATTGGATGTTCCAATTTCAGCGAGAACAGTTTTTCGACAATTGACCGAAAGCGGCTTGCACTCTCACCATCCTTTATGAAGCCTGCCATTGACGACAAGGCACCGGCTTGAGAGATTGCAAATGCTGTCGAACCCGAGCCTCTTGGAGGACTGAATGGTACAGAGTAGTGTTCAGTGACGAGTCTCGGTTCTATTCGTCGAATGATAGTTGTCCGTGTAAGAGTGTGAAGGTAACGTGGAAACAGATCCAATCGTGCTGCAACTGTTGAAAGCCATACTGCTCCACAACACGGCCTCAGGGTTTGGGGTGCTATCGGTTTCGATAGCCGGTCACCTTTGGTTCATATCAGAGGTACAATGACGGCTACGATATGTTGATGAGGTGCTACGGCCGGTTGTACTGCCCTACCTTTAGCGGTTGCAAAATGATGTTTTCCAGAAAGTTTTCGGACTGAACACGACAACCACCAGCAGAAAAAACTTACAATGCATTCAGGTGCTTCCCTGGCGTCCACTGTCTCCAGATTTATCATCCATCGATCATATATGGGACGTGATTGGCCATCATTTGACTGTCTTGCACTCGACTTAAACAGAGGACGACAAGTAGAATATGGTTGAAGACATAGGATCATCTATCCCTCAGGAAACCTCCCCCCTGCATCTGTTCCTGAAAGGGTTGCTGCGTGTATCACCGCAAGAGATGGTCCTTCTGCCTACTGATCACCCTGTCTATGCCATTACTGTATTGCATTTTCCTTCTAGAATTAATATCACTTATATATATACGTACCATCTCTGTCTGTGTGTCCTTGATCATCACACTCTATTCGCTCTTTTATGGTGTTGCATTTTCTGGTACGGGTAGTGTATATCAAAACGATTATTGTGGGTTGATTTATTAAATTTTTAAATTTTTTTATATAAAAAACAAGAATTTTAAAGGTTTACAAAATATGCAAAAAAACGCCAACAAATAAAAAAAAGCAAAATTAAAAAGATGTGAATTAGAATTAAATACAAAGTAGCAAATTTTAAAGACTCTAATAGCTTTAAAAGAAAGATTGAGCAAGTATTTAGTACTACAAGATAGTGAGTTATATCAATTTCAAAATTTATCAAATTTAGATGATTTTTTTTAATTTGAAAATAAAAATTAACATTTTTTAAAAATAAAACATATTTTTATTATAATTTTCCAATGTAGTTAAAAAGTGTTTACGACTTTGGTCATTCTTCTATCCGTTATCACGATAACTTCTGTAAAAATTACTTTATCGAAATGACATTTTAGTATGTTTTTGAAACGGTCTGTGGGATATTTGGAATGAAAATGATTAATATTACCCAATTAGTTTCGAAATTAACCTGAGTTGAAAAAATGAAATAATACACTGAACCATATGGGACTTAATTTTTCAAGTACTTTTAAACGGAGTTAAAATTTGCTTCAAAAATTTTAGGAAATATTCAAATTATCACATATAATGTGTAAAAATAAATTCAAAAATATATATTGGGTAGTCTTTTCAATAAAATTTGAAATAATAATTATACCCATAGTATATGAACCGATATATAAAGAGGTCATGTGACTCATTGCAAGATAAACAAGAAAAATCAATCATGCATAAAGCATTGATTATGAAACACTTTCAAACTGCAATGCAATTTTATTTAAACATCTCTAAAATATGATACATTCAGCGGTAATATTTTTTTAAATTATTACAATACTACAATATTCATTATATTTGAAAACTTCATAGAAAAAAAAATAAACTTTGCTCAAATGGCGTCATTAAAATATAAATTGCCTGTCTCTCTATGAAAAAGCAGTAAAAATGTCATTCATAAATATTTATTCTCTTCCTTTCATTCATCACAATACTACAATAAATTATTTTACTTAAAAACTTAAAGCCATAGAGGTAAAAGTAATTTAACTCTGTGCTTAAAACTTCACCGAAAAAGTCTGCTATAAAATTGTCCGATCCTTATGTAAAATGAATGACTGTTTCATTCATATCAACTATATTGCAGACTAGCAGCATACCCGTTCGTCGTACGGAGTGTATAATATAAAGAAACTTAAAATTCACAATCATGTGGATGGCAATCATGCGGATGGCCATCCGCATGTGTGGCACAATCATGTGGATGGCCAAAATCCTATAGTATACCTGAAGGCAGTAATTAATTCCAATATATGCCAAAATGAAAGTGCTAAAATTATATGGGAAGATATACCCGTACTACTTATAATGTCGTGGATTAGAAGATATGCCCGAGTGTTAGTAGAAGATTACCCGTATTACAATATGAGTCTCAAAAATTAAAATTGAAAATTTAAATTGAAAATATCAATAATCCCCGTAATCTCCATACCAGAAGGCCGTACTTGATTCCAATACATGCCAAAATATATGCCGATATACCTGTACTACTTATATTCTCGTAGATAAGAATATATACCCGTTCATTTGCAGAAGATTTCTCGTACAACGTACAACATATGAGTTTCAATAATTTTTGCCGCAATAAAACAATGACAAAATAACATGAAAATATCAATAATCTCTGAATCAATAATCCCCGAAAATATCAATAATAATAATGTTTAAACCTGAAGAACGTAACTGATATTATCCAGTCAAAAATGCAATGGCAATGAAATTTACTTTATATACATATCTTTATTATTTAAATAGGAACAGATTTAATAAAAATCGTCTGCCGCATAAACACATTGGATTTAAATCCGTTGCTAAGCGACATGATATCATTTGTTTCAAATAAATTGGTGGTAAAATATCGTCTGAATAATGCTATCTCTATGGAAGGTTTGGCTACATTTTCATCAATTTAGCGACATTTTAAAATATCGCCAATTTTATCGCCAAGTGGGACTGTAGAACTGACAGTCCCCCTTAGCGACAAATTGACGAAACATCATCACGATACTATCCAATAACAAAACACAATGAATTTCATTTATTAAGCGCAATTTTATCAATTTCAAGATATTTTTATGGATTTACAAACATTTTTATCCATTTTGTGACATTTTAAAAATTCGCTAAATGTGTTACTAAGTAAGATGGTTGGACTAACAGATAAATTCTAAGGAAACATCATTTCAGTACTTTCTTCTAACAAAGCAAAATAAATTTCATTGAATTGCGTCGTTTTTAACAATTGGCGACATTTCCGTCAATTTGGCAAAAAAAAAGATGCCAAGTTAGCGATATATCGCCAAATAAATTCGTAGCTCTAAATTTGCAGATCTGAATAAAATATCTAGATCCCGTTTGTATATACTAAATGAAAACACTAAAATTATATTAGGAGATATACCCGTTCTATTCTTTTTCAGGTTCAATAATCGACTAAATGAATTTATTGGCTGAACACAATATATGAGACTATTAGCTAAACACAATGTATAAGCGTGGCCAAAATAACCAACACTCTTTGTCAAAATAAATGAAAGTGATGTACGCAGTCCGAAATATAATTAAAAGAAAAATCAAACCGTTCCTTTATAATATAGTATATTTTTACATACATTTATTTATTATTCAAACCGAAAAAATAATAATACACATAAACAAAAACATTTTGTTTAATTGCGTTGCCGAGCAACAAGATATATCTTCATAAGATTCTAAAAATTAATTATCCATTTTGATTTCTTGATACTTTCATCGTTGAGTAAAAGCTTGTGAAAAATAAACCATGGTGACAGATTTTTCATTTAAATTCATGTTTTCAAATAATTCATGATTTCAGAAAGTGACTATTTAACGCAAAAATCTGCCATCAAATTCAGAGATAAAATTTTAATTCATTTTCACGTTTGAAACAAACGATTTTCAACCTTTTCATTTGGAAGAACCAGAGATTTAGAGAGTAGAACTCCTAGAAAAAAGTTTTCATTAATATATCGGCAAACTCTGGTCTAAGAAACTCGAAACTTGGACTAAATTTAAGGGAGGCTATTTCAATATTATCCACAAAATTTCATCAAATTCGGTTTAACCGTTCTCCCGTGATGACAGGACAAACAGACAGACAGATTTTCAATTTTATTTATATAAACTCCAGCGCTAAATAATTTGGTGTTAAAGAAATTCAGGAATTCTTATACAACTCATCTTACAGCTTCATGTGTTTACAGTCTCTATAACTGGAAATTAGGCTTCGTTGTAGAAATAATCAATGTTGGATGAGCATTTAAACTCAAATATATTGTAATTGTGTTGTTTCAGTATGTAGATGTACAGAAATTAAGCAAAAATAAAGCGGTTTTAGGACGGATACATCACCTAATATAAATTAAAAAGAACTTTAAAAATCACGATTTTGAGACAAGATGGATGCCCTATTTTATTTTGAAGTGGGTCACGTGATCTTTTCATATAATGGTCACGTGATCTCTTCATGTAATGGTCACTTGATCTCTCCATATAAAGGGTGCAATTATTATTTAATTTTTATTTAAAAAACTACTGAAGATATTTTGCTGAAATTTTTTTTATATATTTAATGGGATAATTTGAATATTTTGTAAAACTTCGAAGCAATTTGTGAATTTTAAATCCGCTTAAAAATGTTTGAAAAATTAGGTCCCATAAGGTTCAATGTATTTCATTTTTTCAACCCGGGTTCAATCCAAAACTAATTGGGTGATATTATTCATTTATATTCCCATAGCTCCCACAGACCGCCTGAACAACATACTGAAATTTCATTTTGATAAAGTCATTTTTACGGCAGTTATCGTGCTAACGGACAAACAGACAGACAGAATGAGCAAAGTCATAAACACTTTTCAACTGCATTGTAAAATGTTAAAAATATATATTGCTTCCATTTTTCTCCGCTGTGTATCAATAGATGCTTAAAGATGTATATATTTATATTTAGTGTTACGTCCGTCATAAATCCTATTTATTTTTACGTATTATATGTCTATAAATTATGTGTCAACGGAATTACAATATTTTTTATTTTAAATGATCACTAAACTTTTTTTATTTCTAGGACGAAGCCTAATTTTAACACTCAACTATAGCATACAGAATGTAAACAAATTGAACGACTGTATGGTGAGTTGTATAAAAATTGCAGATTTTGTTTCATGCAACATTATTTAGGTCTGGAAACTGGAATATTAGTGATATGAATGAAATATTCATTGATGTTAGAGAGAGAGGCAAGCGATTTACAAACAGTTTGTCATAGTTACAAAAATTTCGAAGAACTAAATTAACATAAGATGAGCAAACGATATAATTTCTTTAATAATGGAATATTATAATTACAAAGTAATATTAACTGCAACAGCATCGTAAACACTTTGCAAATTATACATTCCATGACGCCATTTGAATAAAGTTTATTTTGTGTAACGAGCGTTGTCGCTTATGTTTTATGCTTTCGCGTACAATAAATTACTGTAGTACTGTAATAATTTAAAATATGTCAGGGCTGAATGCATTACATTTTAGAGATGCTTCAAAAAATTCATTTCAGTTAGAAAGTGTTTCGAAATCAATGTTTTATACCTGTTTGCTCTTTCTTGTTCTTAATAAGTATTTTGACTCCAAAGAATTCGTCAATGGTCATTTACCTCAATTGATGTTAATTAAATGTCAATTATATTTTGATGAAGATTTTGCACAGTCATTCGTTTTTTTTAATACTTTACAACATAGTTGAAAAGTGTTTATGACTTTGTTCATTCTGTCTGTCTGTTTGTCCGTTAGCACGATAACTAATTTACAAGACTATTTATGGCGCGAAGCAACCTAAAATGCTAAACAAAGTAAAACTTAACAAGAAAGATCCATCATGCATAAAGTCTTGATAATGAAACTCTTTTCAACTAAAATGCAATTTTATTTAAATATCTCTAAAATGCGATACGTTCACCGGTGGCATTTTTAACACTTTACAACGTAGTTGAAAAGTGTTTATGACATTGCTTATTCTGTCTGTCTGTCTGCCGTTAGCACGATAACTGCCGTAAAAATGACTTTATCAAAATGAAGTTTTAGTATGTTTTTCAGACGGTCTGTGGGACCTCTGGGAATATAAATAAATAATATCACCCAAATAGTTTTTTATTGAACCCGGGTTGAAAAAATGAAATACATTGAACCCTATAGGACCTAATTTTTCAAACATTTTTTAAGCACATTTAAAATTCAAAGATTGCTTCGAAATTTTTAGAAAATATTCACATTATCCCATAAAATATATAAAAAAAATTTCAGTAATATATGTTAAGTAGTTTTTTAATTAAAAATTATTTAATATAGGGAAAAAAACAAATTCAATTAAATTCTGATTTTTGGGATATCCTCCAGAAAGAAAAAAAAGATATATTATATAATAAATATCTTTCCAAGAGTTTAATTATTTTGTTACACTCACACTATTAGTACCCTGGATGAATTCGACTCGGATCATCTGCCGGTACTGGTGACATTCGACCTGAACACACCTCTTCCAGCCTCTTTGGGACAAGAGAGGGTCAACTGGGAAGTATTCAAAAGAGCACTCTTCGAGCCGCACTTAGCAGTACCTAACATAATGAGCACGGCGGATATTGACTCTGCCACGCACACACTCACAACAGAAATCAAGAGAGCAATTGCCTCTGCCACAACACATCGTGAGTCTCCAAAAATGCCCACACTTTCCCACCATGTCAATCAATTAGTCAGGCAAAGAAATAGAATACGTAAGACATGGCAGGCTAACAGAGACCCCGCCCTTAAAAGGGAGCTTAACAGACTCACGTGCAAAGTCAGGGAAAAAATTGTCGCAGAAAAGCAGCAACAGTATAAAGAACTAATCGAATCCCTTAGCCCAGAAGACGTATCGCTCTGGCAATTCGCAAAAAGACTCAGGAAACCTCAAATTAAGCTCCCGCCACTAATATATGGTGCTAAAATCGCGTACTCAGACGAGGAAAAAGCCGAGGCGCTCGCAAGCCATTATGAAAAGCAATTCCAACCGAACCACGATCTAATGTGTCAGGACACCCTAAGAATGGTTAGTCAAACTTTAAATAACTTCAGGAATTCCCCGGTAACGGCTGAGATTGACCCAGCCACCCCGCAGGAGATAGTAGAAATTATTAAAAATCTCAAAAACCATAAAAGCCCAGGGTACGACAAAATCAGAAATATTGCGGTTAAAAACCTACCCTTAAACGTAATATGTTACTTGACTATCTTAATAAATAAAATATTAAAACTAAACTATTTCCCCAAAGAATGGAAGGAAGCGATAATTATAACAATCCATAAGCCTGGTGAGGATGCCACAATTCCAGCCAACTACAGACCAATTAGCTTGCTACCGACACTTAGTAAAATTACTGAGAAAATTATTCTTAAGAGACTGAACACGCACCTTAGTGAGAATGACATTATCATTCCGGAGCAGTTTGGATTTCGGCCAAAGCACTCCACCACTCATCAATTGCTGAGAGTGGTAGAGTACATATCTTCTGGTCTCAATAACAAAACACCCACAGCTGCGATTTTTCTGGACATACAAAAAGCCTTTGATAAAGTATGGCACTGTGGATTAGCGTACAAATTGATCACTTTAAAAGTCCCTGACGCACTTGTCAAACTTTTAATCTCATACTTAAATAACAGACACTTTCAAGTCAGAGTAGGAGGTAACTTATCTACACCCAAGCTCATTAAAAGTAGTGTACCGCAAGGTTCTATCCTGGGCCCGACACTCTTTAACATATACCTGAACGACATCCCTAGGACTCCAAACACAGAGCTGGCACTCTATGCAGATGACAGTGCGATACTTGCAAAACACCCCTATGTCTCAGTAATGCACAGACAGCTACAACAACACTTAGACATACTCCAAACTTGGCTGGAAAAATGGCGAATAAAATTAAACCCCAATAAATGTCATTGGATTTATTTCTCTAGAAAACGTAAACCTCCGCCGCCTCTGTACATAAACAACCATGCCCTAAAAGCGGAAAAATCTACTAAATACCTAGGTGTAACGATAGATTCCCACCTAACCTGGAAACAGCACGTAACGAACTTAATCAAAAAAGCGTATATGGCCACAGGAGCCTTATACCCAATGATAGGAAACGGAAATCTAAGTTATCAAAATAAACTCCTAATTTATAAATCGGTCATCCGCCCGGGAATGCTGTATGCAGCACCCGTATGGGGATATGCCTGTAAAACTACAATAGACCTCCTAGAGACAAAACAAAACAAAATCCTACGGATTATCGGGAAAGCTCCCAGATACTTTAGAAACTCGGTAATTAGGAATGACTTCAAAATAAAAACTGTTAGAGCCCAAATTAAAAAGCTAGCTCTTAAATTTTACAGAAATTTGCCATCCGTTCCAAACGAACTGTTATTCAATCTGCATGACTATGATCATCGCAAGGCCAAATCTCGTAAGAGACCCCGCGCTGTTCTAAACATCGATAATCGGAATTAAAAGATCCCACCTCAAACATCTGATTTTTAAATAAAACTCGCGACTATTATTTTATAAAAAAAATATTCTAAACTCTAAACTGCAAAAACGCTAGGTAACCCTTAGATGTGCATCAACCCCCAAAACTGCTTAAACTCTAAATGTGCAACAAACTGCCACACTAGGAGCTAGGACAAATAATAAAAAGTAGTAAATAAAAACCTCGAACCTCCAATTAGGGTCACTGAATTAATGTCACAGTTTGACGATAAGAACCACATATTGAAACTGGAGATTAAAGGCGCTTCGCGCCTGGTGCTCTGTCTTGTACGACACTACGCTGATTTAATTATTTTGTGTATGAGAGAGGCTTTACATTTTAAAATAAATTTGGTAGATAACAATTTTTCAAATGTTCTTTTAATTTTATATAACTCTTCATGATATACTTATTTGATGGCTTTTTTAATGCACTTTCTACGTCCTAGAGAGTTAAAATTTGGAACACAGCTTAAATTTGTTGAACATTTTATTCTACAAAAATTTGGTGGATCTTTAAATATAGATTATACATTTTTTTCGAAGTGGCCTGCAAATAATCCCCGTTCACTTCTATAAATCACTGTTGTAATATTGTTAAAAATTCTGATGTGGACAGCACATGTCTTTCCCTGCAGAGTCATATTCACGTTCTCTTTATTTCTTCAATAATAATTTGAGTTTATCTGCACACAATAACAACCATAAGTATTTTAAATGCCATTGAATTTACACGTTAAACTTAAATTTGGTTCTCAATTGATAGCTGGACTTATTGTCAAAGGTGGCGTAGCGAAAACTCGAAAAAACTAGAATATCTCAATAACGGCTAGTCCTAGAGTAATAGGGTAAGTCTTATTCTTTTGGTTGTCAAAAATCACGTATAAAATAGAAATTTAATTGATATAATTGAGCACACGTAGAGTTTTATTTTTATATTTAACGATTTTTGCGGGCCATTTCGCAAAAATAGCCAGTTCCTTTTCCCGAATCGTACTAGAATAACCTACAAATGATTTATATACCAAATTTTGTTAAATTTGGTATATAAATCACTTGTAGGTTATTGAAATATTATAGACCAATTTTTTTTTGATTTGTTCTATTAGTTTTTAGCTAGAGTGGATAAAGGCAATTTCTGCCGGCCATTTCGGAAAGAAGGCAGATTCTTTTATTACGAATCGTACTATAATCAAATGAACATCAAGATTTCCCACAAAAACCATACCTACCAAATTGTATGAAATTCGGTCCATTAGTTTTTCAATTAGAGTGGATGTAATATCCCCACAGACACACAGAAACATACACAGATACACCCTTACATACACAGACGTCTTCCTAAAAATAGTTTTTTCGTGTTCTAGAAGTCCCAAAACGTGTAGATCCTTCGAAAATTCGAGTTCCGATCTTCGGCACGATTCCAATACTTTGAATACACACACACACATATATTATCTGTATATCTGTGTATTATCTGTGTATATAAATTCCGTGCCTATGCAATTACAATAGTTGTGATTTTAAATGATCCCTAAACTTTTATTATTTCTTCAACGAAGCCTAATTTAACTTATGCAGAATGCAAATATCTCATGCAATTGTAGGGTGAGTTACATGAGAATTGCTGAATTTTTTTCACACAAAATTATTTATATCTAGAGTCTGGAATACAAGTTATATGAATGAAATATTCATTGATTTTGCATAGAGAATCAGATGATTCATATTTCGATACAGTTTTAAATATTTAAGTATAATAAATTATTGTAGTACTATAATGTAACGATAATGTAAAAAATATCACCACTGAATGTATCATATTTTAGAAATTTTTAAATGAAATTGCATTTCAGTTGGAAAATGTTTCATAATCAATGCTTATGCATGAATTATCTTTCTTGTTATTAATAAGTTGCAAAAGCAAAAATTTCAATTTAAGCTGCATTAATTCAATACCAAAACATTGTGGGCTGGATCTTATACACCACTAGTTTGCTGTGAAGGAAGTAAAGTCAGTTGTCAGTAGTAAAGTAAAGTCAGTAGTGAGTAGTAAAATAAATTCAGTAGTAAGTAGTAGGGTGATTTTCAACATGACCGCCTGTTTGATGTTCCAATCTTTGAACCCGTATTTCATGCTAATAAAATTATTTTTTTTATACTTTTAGATCATATATTGGTACATTAGTTTATAATTAATAAATTGTACTCATTAAAGTGTTTACGTTTTAAAAGTATTAGCTATTTTCTATTATTTTTAATTTTCAAGTAATAACTTTGCATGTCCCAACTCTAAGTACCACACTTACGGAAGTCTCTTTTTATGCTTTCAAACTAGATTAGCTTCTGTATATGAATTAAAAAATATGGTTATACATTATAATTAACAAAAATGCAAGTGATTCCTTTAAAATATAATTATTAATATTAAAATTTAAATTTAATATGTGTCATCAGTACATCTCATGAGTGTTACCTCAGAAGTGTTACTACTATTATGACTTTGCTTATATACATAATGTATAAGGAAAGTATTGTGACGGGGTCGAAAATTGGAATTCGTGTTTTCGACGGGAGAGCACGTTTCAAGCATCCCTGATCACGAATTGAACATTTTTGAGGTGATTCTGTATGTGTGTGTGTGTGTGTGTGTGTGTGTGTGTGAAAGTATGTGTGTGTGTGTGCGTGTGTGTGTGTCAGTGAGTCTATGGAGACGATATCTCACGAACGAATGGAGCGATTCGAATGAAATTTGGTAAAAAACTCGCAATCCATAAATACTGGAAGCCTATTGTTTTTAAACACAATCAAATGTTCAGAACCCCCCTAAATTTTCAAGTGAAATTTTGAAAAAATCATCAAAAAATCAAAACCTTTAATACAGTTACGCAAATAGACATTTCTTATGTAATTTTTCCTTAGAAAACGATTGACACAAACTTTAGAACGCTAGCATGAACCGTTCTCGAGAATTGCACATTTTTCAAATAAATTTATCGAAAAAATCCCATAAATTAAAAAAAAAATTAATTGTTGAGAGACATGGTTACTTTTCATATGTAATATCATGCGATAAATTTGGTGACATCATTCTCGTGGATCTAACTCGTTCCATCCACGAGAAAAGATATTTTGAATAATACTTTTGTATTTGAACGCTAATAGTCATTTACCTGCTGTAAGAATAACTTATTTCTCCGTCCATAACGCTTGGCGAGATTATGGCGATTAATTTAGAATTTTAAATGTTGGCACATTAACGAAAATCTCGCCGAATGGATAAAAATGACGATAAATCAAAGAAAATGACGACTCATTACCGAAAATTCAAAATTTTAGAAAGAATATAAGTATATACTATAAGAATAACATTTTTTTAAACTGTAATAAATTCATTGCATTATACAAGGAAAGTCATGTGTTGCCCACATCAGATTTTTTAAAATAGGTTTTGATTTCTGCAGTTGGTAACAAAGCTAATGGAAGCCATATTGTTCCTTCTTATCTAGTAAAAAAAGTATTACAAAAAATTAATAACAGAGTATAATTTAAATTTTTATCTAAGTCAAATTTTTATGTGATGTAAAGCTTAAAAACGCAATTCATTTGAAAATCACCCAGTAAAGTAAAGCTAGTTGTCAGTAGTAAAGGAAAGTCAGTATTGTAGCGAATGTCATGTGCTGTTCACATAAGATTTTTACTATTGTAAAAGAGTAATCAAACTCAAAACGGATAGAATTCACAAATAAGCTGAAATACATAAACAAATAGAAATCTTGTCATTTTCGTACAAGAGAAATAAACACAAACCCTTTATGTTGTCCCAAGTGATAAGTCTGAGAATTGAGGACTCTGATCTAACGATATAAACCAGGATCAGCGCTAATCCTACGGGACAAAATAGGTATTTCAAATTACATCAACTACTCTTAGCGTTAGGAGCTTTCACACTTTTTCGCAGAAGCCATTTATATTTGCCGTAGAAAATACCACGCTCAAAAAAGTAGTGGGAAAATTTCGATTTCTCATTCGATCTGTCAGACGGCTATGTAAAGAAAAATATTCGACTCAAATTTTACCTTCACTACAGCATATGTTTAGTTACCACTTCAAAAAATGGAAAGGAAAAGTGTTGTGTGGGGTCAAAATATGACTTTCGAATTCTGATGAATTTATGTTGTACTAGCAGATATACCCAGCGTTGCTCATGCTTTGAAATATGTGAAAATTCTGTACATATTCTTTTTGGTTTAAAAATAGTAAATAGCTCCGTTACTCGTTATAGATTGATATCAAACATCAATCAATGTGTGTTGTATATGACGATAGTGCAAAGTACCTAGAGAAAGGTTTAAATATGGTTATTTTGGGGTTATTTCTCTCTCTCTCTGTATATATATATATATATATATATAGAGAGAGAGAGAGAGAGTTGGTATATATATATATATATATATATATATACCAACAAGCTTGTTCTCATTCCATTCCTATTGAAGCATTCCATCTATGGACATGTACTACCCTACATCTTCTTAAAAGTGTAATTATAAATATGAAATACACGAAACCAAGTTATCCTTAAAAAAATCTCATTTCTGCTATTAAAGAAGTACAACAACATTTGGTCATAACTTATGTAGATAAAGCATCTAATAATTATGCCATTATTTATAAAAAATATTATATTTCTCTGTTACGCACTTATTTAAAAAATAATCATATTTTTAAACCAATTAATAATCAGTCTATTAAAATTAAAAATTAAAATGCTAAAATTATATACACAGTTAAATATTAATTGTAAATTTTATAAATTTCCATATATTCCTTTGGTTCCTAAATTCTATAAATCACCTCTCAGTTTTATAGATCGGTCACTTGTGTGGACATAATATCTTTACCACTACTGCTAGTAAGTACTTGGTAAATTGTATTAATAGAATTAATGACTCTATTAAATTTAAGACTTCAAGATATTTCATTTTGAACAATAGTTTTGATTTAGTTAATCACCTTAGCAAGCTTCCACTTATTCTTGGTTTCCATACCTTAGATTTTAAAGACCTTTATCTCCCTTCCAATCATGCCGCATTTAAAGTTAATAGCTTTCCTATGCTACTGCATTTTTTGTGCTATACAACAATTATATTATCCAAGGTGATGACATATATTTATAAACAACTGGTGTACCTCAAGAGGGCTGCAGTAATAGTATTCTAGCTAACATATCTTTATTATTATGAACGGCATTTTTTCTCTAATTCTTATATTATATATAGATATGTTGATGACATAATCTATATAAATAAAAATGAAAATCTGTCTGTCTGTCTGTCTGTCTGTCTGTCTGTCTGTCTGTCTGTTTGTCACACCATCACGGGAGAACGGCTGAACCGAATTTGATGAAATTTTGTGGGTAGCCCAGAAATAGCCCCACTTAAAATTATATCCGTGTTTTGAGTTTCTACGACCAGTGGTTCTCGAGATATTAGTAAAAAACGAAATTTTCGTTTGTCTCATCATCACGGAAAAACGGCTGAACCGAATTTAATGAAATTTGGTGAATAGCCTTAAAATATCCCCCCATAACCTTTGTCCAAGTTTCGAGTTTCTAAGACATGGGGTTGTCGAGATATTAATGAAAAACGGAACTTTTTCCTAGGAGTTCTACTCCCTAACTCCGTGGTTTATCCAAACGAAAAGCTTGAAAATCGTTTGAAAGTGAATTAAAATTTAATCTCTGAGTTTGATGGGAGATTTTTTGCGTTAATTAGTCACTTTCTGAAAACATGAATTGTTTGAAACATGATTTAAAGGGGAAATCTATCTCCATGGTTCATGGTTTATTTAAAACAAGCTTTTACGGAACAATGAGAAGTATAGAGAAATCAAAATCGTTATTTAATTTCGCAGTTTATGTTATAAGACATGACATATTTAACATGTTATAAGATTCTATCTTATATCATGTTACCCAGAAACGCAATTAAATTAAATCTGTCTGTTAATTTTAATAATTAATTTTTCGATTTGAATAATAAATAAATGGATATAAAAATATATTTTTGAAAAGAACGATTTGATTTTTCTTATAGCATTTTTGACTGGATAATATCAATTACGGTCTTCAGGTTTAAAAATTATTATTATTTATATTTTCGGGGATTATTGATTCAAGGATTATTGATATTTTCAAGTTATTATGCAATTATTTTATTATGACAAAAATTGTTTAAACTCATATAGTGTATGTTGTACGAATCTTCTACAAATACACGTGTATATCTTTTAATCTACGAGAATATAAGTAGTACAGGTATATTGACATATGTTTTGATATATATTGGCATATATTGGAATCAATTATGACCTTCTGGTATAAAGAGTACGGATATTATTGATGTTTTCAATTTATTACGTCATCTCTTTTATTTTGGCAAATATTTTTGAGACGCATATTGTAATACGGGTAATCTTCTACTAACACATTGGCATATTTTCTGATCTGCGACAATATAATTAGTACGGGGTTGCATATATTCATTCAATTCCTATTTTTTCTTCTGTAAATTTGCTTACAAAAGGGGGCAGGATGTTTTATTCTTCAGATCTGATCGTGAAGATAATTTTGCATAGTGAGAGCATATATTCTTAAACTTCTCTTTAGGAGCAATAAATTTAATATTTTAACAGAATTTGCACATGATTGCGAACTTTAAGTTTCTTTAAATTATACACTCCTTACGAATAACGGGTGTGCTGTTAGTGGTTAATAAATTTTAACATTTTAGGAGGGTATATCATGTTGCTCGGCATCGCAATTAAATTAAATGTGTTTGTTAATGTTTTTATTATTTTTTTTTCGATTTAAATAATAAATAAATGGATAAATGGATATAAAAGTATATCTTATGAATGGACGGTTTGATTTTTCTTTTAATTATATTAATTGCTGACTGCGTACATCAATTTCATTTATTTTGGCAAAGAGTTTTCAAGCTTATATTGTATTTAGCTACTAAACTCATATATTGTGTTTAGCCAATAAATTCATATAGCCGATTGTTGAAACAGAAAAAGAGTAGAGCGGGTATATCTTCTAATACAATTGTAGTGTTTTCATTTAGTATATTGAAACGGGATAAGAATGTTTCATTCAGATCTGCAAATTCAAAGCTGCGAATTTGGAGGGATATCGCTAATTTGACAACTTTTCTTAAACTTTGCCAAATTGACGGAAATGTCGCCAAATTGATATAAACGACACACAAACAGCTGCCATAAACCTTCGGGTTGTTCGTGTGGCTTGGGTCTTCTACATATCAATGAATTTTTTTTTTTTTTTGTTAGAAGAGAGTACTGAAATGATGTTTGGTTAGCATTTATCTGTCAGACCAACCATCCTACTTAGTAATACATTTAGCGAATTTTTAAAATGTCACCAAATGGATAAAAATGTTTTCAAATCTATAAAAATATCTTGAAATTGATAAAATTGCGCTACATAAATGATATTAATTGTTTTTTGTTAGAGGATAGTATTGTGATGATATTTCGTCAATTTGTCGCAAAGTGGAACTGTCAGTTCTACAGTCCCACTTGGCGATAAATTTGGCGATTTTTTAAAATGTCGCTAATTTGACGAAACTGTCGCCAAATGTTCCATAGAAATATAACTATTTAGACGATATTTTTTCTACCAATTTATTTGAAGCAAATAATATCATGTCGCTTAGCAACGGATTTAAATCCAATGTGTTTATGCGGCAGACGATTTTTATTAAATCCTTTCCGATTTGAATAATGAAGATATGTATATAAAATAAATTTCATTGCCATTTCATTTTGGACTGGATAATATCAATTATACTCTTCAGGTTTAAACATTATTATTATTGATATTTTCCGGAATTATTGATTCAGGGATTATTGATATTTTTAAGTTATTACGCCATTGTTTTATTGCGGCAAAAATTGCTGACACACGCATATTGTACGTTGTACGAGTAATCTTCTAGGATTGCACGGGTATATCTTCTAACCTACGAGAATATATGTAGTACAGGTATATTGGCATATATATTGGAATCAAGTACAGTCTTCTGGTATGAAGATTAAGGGGATTAATTATATATTCAATTTATTACGTCGTCTGTTGTATTTTACCAAAAAACATTTGTGACTCATATTGCAAAACGGGTAATCTTCTACTAATAATCGGACATTATAAGTAGTACGTGTATATCTTCCCATATAATTTTAGCACTTTAATTTTGACATATATTGGAATAAATGACTGTCTTCAGATTTAAAGATTACGGGTTTATTGGTATTTTCAATTTATACATGTAATCTACTAATACAGGTTATATTTTCTAATATTCGCGTATATAATTAGTACGGGTCCCATACAATTTTAACGCTTTTATTTTGCATATATTGATTCAATTCCATATTTTTTTTTATATTTGCTTACATAAGGGGTCGAAGATGTTTTATTCTTCAGATATGTCCATGAAGATAATTTTATATAGCGAGAACAGAGATTCTTAAACTTCTTTTTAGGAGCATTATATTAAATATTTGAACAGAATATTTTGATTAAGCATGTCATTTAGTATACTATAAGAATTTGGGCATGATTATGAATTTCAAGTTTCTTTATATTATATACTCCGTACGAAGAACGGGTATGCTGCTAGTAAAGTATATAAAATAAGTAATAAATTGCTCTTGTCTATATAAATAAAAATGAAAATCTGTCTGTCTGTCTGTCTGTCTGTCTGTCTGTTTGTCACACCATCACGGGAGAACGGCTGAACCGAATTTGATGAAATTTTGTGGGTAGCCCAGAAATAGCCCCACTTAAAATTATATCCGTGTTTTGAGTTTCTACGATCAGTGGTTCTCGAGATATTAGTAAAAAACGAAATTTTCGTTTGTCTCATCGTCACGGAAAAACGGCTGAACCGAATTTAATGAAATTTGGTGAATAGCCTTGAAATATTCCCCCATAAATTTTGTCCAAGTTTCGAGTTTCTAAGACCTGGGGTTGTCGAGATATTAATGAAAAACGGAACTTTTTCCTAGGAGTTCTACTCCCTAACTCCGTGGTTTATCCAAACGAAAAGCTTGAAAATCGTTTGAAAGTGAATTAAAATTTAATCTCTGAGTTTGATGGGAGATTTTTTGCGTTAATTAGTCACTTTATGAAAACATGAATTGTTTGAAACATGATTTAAAGGGGAAATCTATCTCCATGGTTCATGGTTTATTTAAAACAAGCTTTTACGGAACAATGAGAAGTATAGAGAAATCAAAATCGTTATTTAATTTCGCAGTTTATGTTATAAGACATGACATATTTAACATGTTATAAGATTCTATCTTATATCATGTTACTCAGAAACGCAATTAAATTAAATCTGTGTGTTAATTTTAATAATTATTTTTTCGATTTGAATAATAAATAAATGGATATAAAAATATATTTTAGAAAAGAACGATTTGATTTTTCTTATAGCATTTTTGACTGGATAATATCAATTACGGTCTTCAGGTTTAAAAATTATTATTATTTATATTTTCGGGGATTATTGATTCAAGGATTATTGATATTTTCAAGTTATTATGCAATTATTTTATTATGACAAAAATTGTTTAAACTCATATATTGTATGTTGTACGAATCTTCTACAAATACACGTGTATATCTTTTAATCTTCGAGAATATAAGTAGTACAGGTATATTGACATATGTTTTGATATATATTGGCATATATTGGAATCAATTACGACCTTCTGGTATAAAGAGTACGGATAGTATTGATGTTTTCAATTTATTACGTCATCTCTTTTATTTTGGCAAATATTTTTGAGACGCATATTGTAATACGGGTAATCTTCTACTAACACATTGGCATATTTTCTGATCTGCTACAATATAATTAGTACGGGGTTGCATATATTCATTCAATTCCTATTTTTTCTTCTCTAAATTTGCTTACAAAAGGGGGCAGGATGTTTTATTCTTCAGATCTGATCGTGAAGATAATTTTGCATAGTGAGAACATATATTCTTAAACTTCTCTTTAGGAGCAATAAATTTACTATTTTAACAGAATTTGCACATGATTGCGAACTTTAAGTTTCTTTAAATTATACACTCCGTACGAATAACGGGTGTGCTGTTAGTGGTTAATAAATTTTAACATTTTAGGAGGATATATCATGTTGCTCGGCATCACAATTAAATTAAATGTGTTTGTTAATGTTTTTATTATTTTTTTTTCGATTTAAATAATAAATAAATGGATAAATGGATATAAAAGTATATCTTATGAATGGACGGTTTGATTTTTCTTTTAATTATATTAATTGCTGACTGCGTACATCAATTTCATTTATTTTGGCAAAGAGTTATCAAGCTTATATCGTATTTAGCTACTAAACTCATATATTGTGTTTAGCCAATAAATTCATATAGCCGATTGTTGAAACAGTAAAAGAGTAGAGCGGGTATATCTTCTAATACAATTGTAGTGTTTTCATTTAGTATATTGAAACGGGATAAGAATGTTTCATTCAGATCTGCAAATTCAAAGCTACGAATTTGGAGGGATATCGCTAATTTGACAACTTTTCTTAAACTTTGCCAAATTGACGGAAATGTCGCCAAATTGATATAAACGACACACAAACAGCTGCCATAAACCTTCGGGTTGGTCGTGTGGCTTGGGTCTTCTACATATCAATGAAATTTTTTTTTTTTTTTTAGAAGAGAGTACTGAAATGATGTTTGGTTAGCATTTATCTGTCAGACCAACCATCCTACTTAGTAATACATTTAGCGAATTTTTAAAATGTCACCAAATTGATAAAAATGTTTTCAAATCTATAAAAATATCTTGAAATTGATAAAATTGCGCTACATAAATGATATTAATTGTTTTTTGTTAGGGGATAGTATTGCGATGATATTTCGTCAATTTGTCGCAAAGTGGAACTGTCAGTTCTACAGTCCCACTTGGCGATAAATTTGGCGATTTTTTAAAATGTCGCTAATTTGACGAAACTGTCGCCAAATGTTCCATAGAAATATAACTATTTAGACGATATTTTTTCTACCAATTTATTTGAAGCAAATGATATCATGTCGCTTAGCAACGGATTTAAATCCAATGTGTTTATGCGGCAGACGATTTTTATTAAATCCTTTCCGATTTGAATAATGAAGATATGTATATAAAATAAATTTCATTGCCATTTCATTTTGGACTGGATAATATCAATTATACTCTTCAGGTTTAAACATTATTATTATTGATATTTTCCGGAATTATTGATTCAGGGATTATTGATATTTTTAAGTTATTACGCCATTGTTTTATTGCGGCAAAAATTGCTGACACACGCATATTGTACGTTGTACGAGTAATCTTCTAGGAATGCACGGGTATATCTTCTAACCTACGAGAATATAAGTAGTACAGGTATATTGGCATATATTTTGACATATATTGGCATATATATTGGAATCAAGTACAGTCTTCTGGTATGAAGATTAAGGGGATTAATTATATATTCAATTTATTACGTCGTCTGTTGTATTTTACCAAAAAACATTTGTGACTCATATTGCAAAACGGGCAATCTTCTACTAATAATCGGACATTATAAGTAGTACGTGTATATCTTCCCATATAATTTTAGCACTTTAATTTTGACATATATTGGAATAAATGACTGTCTTCAGATTTAAAGATTACGGGTTTATTGGTATTTTCAATTTATACATGTAATTTACTAATACAGGTTATATTTTCTAATATTCGCGTATATAATTAGTACGGGTCCCATACAATTTTAACGCTTTTATTTTGCATATATTCATTCAATTCCATATTTTTTTTTATATTTGCTTACATAAGGGGTCCAAGATGTTTTATTCTTCAGATATGTCCATGAAGATAATTTTATATAGCGAGAACAGAGATTCTTAAACTTCTTTTTAGGAGCATTATATTAAATATTTTAACAGAATATTTTGATTAAACATGTCATTTAGTATACTATAAGAATTTGGGCATAATTATTAATTTCAAGTTTCTTTATATTATATACTCCGTACGAAGAACGGGTATGCTGCTAGTTTATATTATCATTGGCGATTCCTATCCAAATAATATTGATTTTTACCCTTCTAACCTAGAGTTAATTCCTAATGAGACTAGTTTTAGTCAAATTGTCAATTATTTAGATTTAAATTTAAATACACTCCATCATGTTATTACCACTCTATTTGATAAAAAAGATTCTTATAATTTCACCATCATTAAGCTGCTATCATATCTTTTTTGTAATTCTATTCAATTGTTTAGAAACATCATTTTAAACCAGCTTTTTCGAATACATAGACTTTCTGATCAGCAGTATCATTATCTCTACATCAATAATCTTAAGCGCATTTGTCAAAATTACCACTATCGGTATTTTTTTGTTAATAATATTATTAATAATTTCAAATATACCACGTAGTAATTTTCCAATTGCATTATTTATCCTTACATGGATAACTCATTTTTAATTTCTTCCATTCTTTTAACCTAACTTTCAACTTCTAATGAGTCCTATACTGATTTGATTTCTATTTTTACAGGTATACTGTTAAAACTTTACCGTTCACGTTTACTCAGTTCAATCGGATTCCCATTCCCTATGACCAGGAATTTTGTGTAATGTAGCTGTACCTTCAGTTGACAAGCACACGTGGCCACACCACATGTAAGTTTCTATTTCTGTTTTTTAATTCTTATGGATTACATTATTTTTTTTCATTAGCCAGTAGACGGTTCCAATGGTGTCTATAGTTAAATGCAATCGCCATTGTCAGAAATTGGCTATTCTTTCGGTTTCAATTCGGATTATATGGCTGCCCTGAAGAGTGTGTAATTCCGAATTAACCATCATTTTTTATGTAACTTCAACTGATTGTTCTCCATGTCTTGATCTTTTAGCTTGAGTTAAATGTTATTGCCTTTTCTCATTTTTGCCATGTTTGCTCTTTCATATTTTTATATATTTATCTACTTAATGAATTTTGTAGACAATTATTCCCCTCATCCCCTTTATATATATATATATATATATATATATATATATATATATATATATATATATATATATATATATATATATATATATATATACATACATACATATATATATATGTATATATATATATATATATATATATATATATATATATATATATATATATATATAAGTCATAAAACGGCTAAAATTCTGCAATAAAGATATACAGTTCGCAAGTTATGACTTCCGTGACCTTTTTAACAACATCGACCTTTCAAAACTACATGCCATACTACTTTTGGTGCACGAGGAATACAATCTCAAAAATGTGATCACGTATCGTAGGTATTTGGATCTTATCAAATTGGTTTTATACGAAAACGTGCTGTATAATGGAAAAGAATTTTATCAACAAATTAAAGGCATCCCTATGGGCGGGGGTTGCTCTTCAATCTTAGCAGACATATATTTATCTTATTTTGAAAGAGGTAATCATATATTATATGAAATACCATATTATAGATTCGTGGACGATGTGCTATTAGGACGATACTTGCATACTCCTGAATTTGATTTTAGCTTTTACCCCCAGGAACTGGAACTGATCAAGAACCTTAATACTAAAAAAGACGAAGTTAATTTTCTTGACATCACCATAAGGTACAACAATATAAAAGGAATTCATACGGTGTTATACAATAAACGAGAAAATTTTGATATGAAGATCAACCAAATCATAGAATGGAATTCAAATTTGACTAGGAATATTTTCCGTAATATCATGGAATATTTTCCGTAATATCATTACAGGACACCTCAGAAGAAATCTCCCCAATAATACTTTCAAAGATGATTGTATCATAAGTAACAGAAGAATCATGCAAGAAGCATATAAAAAATATTATCCGATTAATTTTCTTAAACATCATTATAATTCCTTCTTTAAAGAAGAATACTCTTTTAGACAAGACATAGGTAATTTGACATCATAACAGTGTATAACGATGTACGCATGCGTTAGAATGTTTACTTAAGGTTGTGTTTTGTGCATTCCGAATTGTAAGGTTGTCAGATAGACATTATACGTTCTACCTCTCGTTATTTCATTTCTGTCTCCGTTCTAGTGCCTTCGATTTGCACATATCGGGGACCTGTCATTATATTGCATTGGTTTCCGTGGGCGTTGTCTAGACATAAAAGTACTTTAAACGGGAATGAGAGGTCGCTATCCCTCTCAGCCATTTATATGCAATTTATCTGGCATCCCCCTTTACATATCTTTACATATTTTTACTTTTTCTTAGTTATTTCCTGCTTCGGATTATAGAGCTGCAATGCGCCATATCCTGAGTGGTATCCTGGTATATTTTTGTATACGTAATTTTGTATACATGATTTGAGTTTTCGTTTTGAATATATATATATATATATATATATATATATATATATAAATTTGTATAAATATATATGTATATATTGCTTTCTTTCATTTTTATACTTTTCTGGTATGATATATATATATATATATATATATATATATATATATATATATATATATATATATATATATATATATATATATATATATATATATACATATATATATATATGTATATATATATATATATATGTATATACATATATATATATATATATATATATATATATATATATATATATATATATATATATATATATATATATATACATATATATATGTGTGTGTGTGTATTGTATATCAATGTAGCTCATATCACGTCAATTGCCCTCCAATTAAGTGAAGACTCCTTCTATAGATTCTCTATAGAAACTTCTGGAATTTCTCATATCTCGTAAAATATTGGTTATTTCGAAGTGTCATTCGAACCTTCTAAAAGTCACCAATTTTCGCCCCCTTGGCGATAAATCGCCAAGGTGACGAAACTCTCCATAGAAAGTGTCCATAGAAGCGAGGTGGCGTACTCTCCATAGGAACTACCAGAGGGGTCTCATATCTTCCAGAATATTTATTATTTCGAGAAAGTTTTCGATCCCTTAAAAGGCCGCAAAAAATCGCCAAATTGGCAATAATTTGCCACCCTTCCACGAGTGATCAAATGTGATAACCATAGGAATGGCTGCTTGTGATGGTATATATATATATATATATATATATATATATATATATACACATATATATATATATATACATATATATATATATATATGTATGTATGCATGTATATATTATATATATATCTATATATATATATATATATATATATATATAAATATACATATATATATATATACACATATATATATATATACATACATATATATATGTATGTATGTATGTATATATTATATATATATCTATATATATATATATATATATATATATATATATATATATATATATGTATATACATATATATATATATATATATACATATATATATAATAGTAGTTTGAAAATCCAATGAACGAAAAATAAGAAACAGCAAATCATCAATCAAATGGACAAAATACAAAAAACGATTTATCAAGTTATAGAAAATCAACAAAATTCAATGGTATGGAAACGAATAAAGAAAAACTTAAATATTCAAGCTATATAGCTATACACGTAGAAAAAAAGGCTAAGCCTAAAAGAATGGAAATGTTCACTTCGTAAAATTCGTTTTCAAGTCCAAGTATTTTGACGGAGCAAACACAAAATATGTATGTTTCTGAAGAAATAGATAGATTACACGTATCTATAAACTATTTCTTCTTGGACGACATACATAAAGATGGAATAAAAAAGAAAACATGAATACCTGGAAAATGCACAGCATATGTACAAACAAAGCGAAAAGGTAAGAAAAAGTAATAATATACAAAAAGAGATACTAAAAGGTGGAGCTAATAATAGTAATGCTGACGTGGAAGAGGATGTAAAAATAAATGTATTAATAATACAAGGGAATGGAGATGACTGGCTAATATAAGATACTCTGAATAGAATTATAAGATACTATGAAAAGAATTATAAAAATCCAGCTATTCTAAATTTTTTAACAATACCCTTTACTAAATAAGAGGGATATTTATATAAATTGCTGGTAATTTTGAGATTATTTATATGCATAGTATGAAATTTTTTATTAGATAATCTATAAATTCTAAAAAGCTGATTACGTATAATATTTCTAAAAAATTGAACCGAGTTACAAGAAATAAATGGTAAGATTTTATTGATATTAAAATTATAATAGTCTTTTTTATCATATAAATTTGTAACAATTCTATTAGAAGGGTCATATATATATATATATATATATATATATATATATATATATATATATATATATGTTACTGGGAGTTATTTAGGATTTTCCGCTTCGCAGGGCAAATAAATAAACGACTCTTTTTATTATTATAGATTTCGATTATTGAAAAGAAAAGAAGAGGTTTTATTTTATCAAGTTCGGGCATTTTAATTATTTTGTGTTTTGCTATTGTTTATCTTTTATACGTTTTTGTATAGCTACCATATATAGTTTCGAATCGAAAAAAATCGTCACTCCAAAACAGTGGATATTTTTAAAGTGCACCAACGGTGTTCAGTAAATTGACCAAGTACCACAAAATCTTCATGTATGGCATTTCACCTTCATCGTTATCTGCATCATCATAATTAATTCTTCTTTTTAAAAGTCTGTGGAGAAGGAATGATATAGAAGGCACCCGGTAAAGTTGTGTGTAGGCCAAATAAGTTTTGAACGATGGTAACTACAGGTATGGAAATGCGATATCAGTATAATACTGTAATCAAGCGCTACCAGATGAGATTGGTGACAGCGCCCCTTGTGGCAGAATTTGGACTTGTATCTCGGAAACTATGAAAGAAGCAGAACAATTAATGAGCATCACCAAATTAGTAGGAAACGCTATCTTATATAACGCAAAAGCTCTGTTTATATAACGTACAGTTTAACATGAATTATTTCCAATATGCCCACTTTCTGCCACAATACCTTGTGAGGTCTAAATAATCTTTCGAATATTATGTCCCTCAGTTTGCATAAAATTTTTTCTTTAAACAAACCATTCTAAATGGTTCGGTTGTTAGACCAATCGTCGTGCTAATCAACATACATTCTGCGTTCCTGAAGTGAAACATGATAAGTTTCGGCTCGTGGGTGATACTGGAAGGAGTTCTAGTAAGATGTTGACGTGAGTGAGTTGGAGTGAAGTAGAAGGCACTATGATAAATTGAGAAACCCACTTAGATACAACTATGACTGGAAGAGTCTAGTATCCTGGGTTTGGCCACAATACGAGGCAAAATAATACCATTGGTAAGCATAAAAGCTTTGTAACTCGTCTACAGAGTAACAATTATCACCAAGCCCGTCAAGGGTAGTATCTTTTATAATTGTAATTCATTCTGGGCATGTGCAATAACAGTTATTGTCTATGTCGTCAGTTGCTTCTGTACTTACTGTGAAGTTCACAATAAAATTAGTTTGATTTAAATCAGTGCAGTCCTGTGTTATTGCCCTGGATCGAAAGGTCTGAATATCAAGAACTTAACGTTAGAGCTATAGCACTTTATTGACAGAGATAAGTACGGATACGTAACAACGCAATGTAAGTATGCTCATCTGTACAATAAAGTAATGAGTAAAATCTGAGGAAGGCAAATACTCTACAATATGCTCGTTATGTAGGAAATTATTTCATGTTGCACTTTAGCAGCATCATGGATGAATACAGTAGAACAGTAGTACAGTAGAACAGTAGTACAGTGGAACAGTAAAAATGTATAAGACATACTGCCGTGCAGGTTTCACAGCGGTTCCGTAGAATTCGCAGTATATAAGTACCATATCGCAGTAATATTAATGAGAATATCCTATCGTGATCTTTTTTTGACATTCTGCTCATCAAAGTTCACGCATCTGATGACAGACGATTGTTTAAAAATTGCCTACATTTTTCTGTATCTCTTAAAGTTTCCCATATAAAAATGCTGACTTGCATATTTTAGTGATAAAGTAAGTATCAGACATTTTCCCATGCAATATTCTTCATCCGAATACCATGGCAGAAGCGGAAAGAGCTGGTCCACTTCCAGAACCCCTTTTCCTAACATTCCAGAATGCTCTAGCACTTCCACGGTTGGTAACAGTGGTCAGAGAGAGCAGGGAGCCAATCAGACGCAACCTTTGATCTTACCATTGCGGAACGCGCGAGATAACTCTCTCTCTTCTGCACTGGGACTCCAACCAGCAAGGTTACAAAAATTTGTGAACGGCTGGACACGGTAGAGCGGTTGGCCTCGTGCCACCGTTTCGTATACATTAAACGTGCTGGATATTTTGGAATTACAAGAAACCCTCATGGATAAAATTAATAGATATGTCGAATTGAAAAGAACCGAAATTTCGTATTTGCACGTAGAGAATAGCGGACTCTGCAATTTAAGATTGATGTTGCTAGATCAAGTTGAGACAAAGGAATACGCATAAGATGGACACTAGTGAGACGTGGGCACCCCGTGAAGCCAAAACTTGAGAGATGGGTATTCGAGCAAAGAAAGGATTGCCGACAAGCAAAAATAACACGCTAATAATGGACGCTGAACGATACAATTTTACCGGTCCGATAGAGAATGATATACCACTGCTGTCTCTTGAGGGTGCTCGAGCCATTTGTAGAGAAAGAATGAAGGAAATGCGGACCCTAGAAAATTTAAGAATCCCTGTCTTCGACGCAGAAGCGGACCCTGAGTATAGAGAAGAATCCCAGACCTGAGAGAAATCCCGATCATCGACACAAAAATGAATCCTGAGAATGCCGAATAAAGAACCCATGAAATAATAAAATCCACGTCATAGACAAAGTGCCGAACATTCTAATTGAAAGCAGAGACTCCAGCACGATACAAATTCTACGATCTATAAGTGCGACAAGAAGAATCTGTGTGTGCCTTTATGTGAATAGTGAGCCAAAATAGTGAAAAACAATTAAAATTTAATCAGTGCGAAAGAATGAATTAAGAGAAACCATAATGTTTGTGGTCAATCACTTTTTTCTGCGTTGCAACTTGTAACTTTCAGACAGGTCTTGATCCTGATAGAATATATATTTTATAGCAGTGCTATAATTAGGAAAATCTTGCATAGGCACCAAGTTTTTATACTTAGAGGAACTCTAAATTTTATTTTTAAAAGTATTATTTGATTTTGGCATAAAATATTGATTTATTGAGCAGGAGAAACAAGTGCTTTCCTTTGAATTATGCAAGTATGTACCTCTGTCTAGAATATCCACTAGATATGTATGAGATAGCCCCAGTGCTTTAAGGTCTTTCTAAATGTACCCTGCAATTTAAAATAAATACTATTTACCTTGTTAAATTAGAATTAATAAATACAAAATGAGTTAGAGATTATATGAGGAAGATTGTTTGAGATTGAATAAATATGATAATTTATGAATATGAGAATTTGATAACTTATTTTTATTATAGTATATGTAAGTAGTATATATAATTATAGTATATCAGTTACATAAAATTTGTTACATAGAGGATATTAAATGAGGAATTTGATGAATTTTGATACAGTTGAATTTGAATGATTTTTTTAAGAAAGGTTTTGAGAAATGTGATAATATAATGTGCGCCTAAACAAAATATTTTTGGTTATAACTAAGGTATTTATCTGAGGAAAGTGTCAATAATATTTAATAATACACTGGTGAATTATAATTTGAATATAATAATAGGTGAAATTACACTTTAGCCAAAGAAGGCATTTATTTTAAAATAGAGAATGATTCTTATATGCATATAATAAAGTTTGAATTGGTGCCCTACTTAGAGTGTTATTTGTTTTTTTATAATTTTATGTAATAATAGTGAGTGGTAGAAAAGAATAAGGTAAGAATTTTAAGTAATGGAGCAGAGAGAGGTAAGTGATACGGCCATAATCTTCAACACGTTGATTGACCTAGTCAGTTTATCCCTTACGGTTTCTACCTTAGCTATGTTAAGATATTTTTATCTTCTCTGGCTAAGGAATATGCGGGGAAATTATTCTCTATAGAATTAGTTTCCCACAGCCTCATCTGGTAGATCATAGTCAGTTTACTATACAGATATTTCACTTTTATAGCTCTAGCTATCATCATTCAAAACATATTTGACTTGTGACAATACAACTTTATCAGAAATCCGTTATAATAGTTTTCCTTTTATACCATGACTTTAGATTTAAACATAAAAGCAGGTAATTTTATTTTCAAAGAATATACTTCCCAAACATAAGTGCTTTAGTAATTTTATTGATATTTAATTCTATTTTCAAAGAATATACTTTCCAAACATAAGTATTTTAGAAATTTTATTGATATGAAATCCTGGGCAGTCCATTATCAGAATTTTTGCTTCTCTTCTGCGCTGTTTGTAAGCTGTTTTACAAATCCTTCAAACTCGAATCGCATTTCTATGGGAGAAATTCTGTGTGTTGACAATCTTCTTCACATATTTTTAGCTGAATCCTTTCTTCGCGATTTCTCAGAACTTTTCACGAATTGTTTGAGAGGTATTTTGGGAAACAAATCATTGAGTTACTTGAACGTATTTTAAATTTTTCACATTCCTTTGACAATTCAAGCACTGATTGCGATTAATATTTTTTCAAATTCAATGATCATAATGATTTATAGCCATTCAAATTCAATGTTCATATTGATTCATATCCAGTCAAATTCAATGTCCATAATGATTTATATTCAGTGAAATTCAATGTCCATAATGATTTATATTAAGTCAAAATCGATGTCCATAATGATTTTTATTCAGTCAAATTCAATGTTCCTAATGATTTATATTCAGTCAAATTCAATGTAATAAATGTGTGAATTATTGGTGGCAAATATTTTACCATATAAAATTTTTCCTTAAAAAATATATTGCTCAGGACCTACACAGTAAACACAAACATCTGATATTCACATACAAAAGTAAATTAATGAGTGTCACAAATTTTACAGCATTTTTTTCTTTGAAATATTTTTAGATCGAATTACCGTTTGAATTTCATCTGCCGTAAGACGTAAGAAAACATACGTTAGCTGAATAGGACCTTCTGATTGGCTGGTATGCGCTGTAACGTGTGAAATGTGCTTCCAAGATGGCGTTTGTTGACATCGTGACATACTTTTATTTTATAAAAATATTTACAAATACAACAAACAGATAACAACAGGTACTCTCTAAATTTTTCATTAATCGCACTATAGCCCTTTAGCTTAAACAAGATGTATAAAGTTTTATTAGAAACAATAATCTTTTAAAAAAATCGAAGTTTGTTTTTCAATCCTTTACCAAATTCCATATCTAATAAAAATAGGCCTTTCTCAAAATTCGGAATTTAAAAATGAGAGCTTAGACAACATTAAATGAAATGGATTTTTCATAAAAAACATTGTTTCTAAAATAAAAACATTATTGTAAATACATGATAAAACAACACTCCGAGCGTAATAGTATCAAGAAATGAAAAATGAAGTTATATTATCATGCCGATTTCAAATAGAATTCAATTCTCCTAAGATTTATAGATTCTGTTGAAATATGTTTAAAATACACTTACTCTTTTGAAGCTACTACTTCCCTGCGAGGATAAAGAAATATCTTGAAAGACACAAACACTATGAGTCGAGCTTAACGAAAATACATCGACACAAAGAGTTAAGCCTTGCTTCCTATTAATATTAAATAATCGATAGACCAATAATGATTAAACTCACTTTTTAAATAGTGTTTTTGCATGAGTGCTGCCATTTTTAAAAACATTAAGCGCATTTTTGAAGCATTTTACGGTTGAAATCATAGATATTTAAATTATAAAAGTGCACATTATACCTGATACACATTTGATCTCGAGCCGCCATATTGATTAATGTTAGCGGTTTATACCGATTGAATTTTTCACGAAATTTTAGTGCCTGAATTTCAGTGAAATTCCGTGTGTGAAACGCTTGTTTTATTTGTCTATACGCATATGAACCCTTTTTACACGTAACAGAGCATATGATAAACATATTTCACTAAACATTTGTGTTCGAAAGGAAATTTTATTTACATTCAATGTTAAATTTCAGTTATTTGTATTTACTGTGTACTATAGATTGAACTAACATGATGACTGATTTGGATTCAGCATCAAATTCCAGGGGTGATTTGGCGGGATTTTGCCAGAATTGTTGGTTCTTTGAAATCTTAAAAACCGTTAAAGCAATTTGGACTCAATTTGGATGGTTTACTGCATATATCGACTAGATGTAAATGCATAATTATAAAATCCGAAGAAAATGTATATAGTTTATCTATAAAACGAGATTTTAACAAATTCAACGATCCTTCCTAATCTTAAAATCCATTGAAGCGATTTGGACCAAATTTGGGTGTATACTGCGCATATTGTCTAGATGTAAAAACAGAAATAGAATAAGCAGAAAATGTATATAGTTTATCTATAAAATAAAATTTTGACAAAATATGTGATCCTACGTAATCTCAAATTCTGTTGAAGCGATTTGGATCCAATTTGGGTGATATACTGCGTATATTCTGTAGATGTGATTGACAGAAAAGTATTTTTAAAAAATGCATATATTCAGCCATAGGTCGAACGCTCACTTACTTTATCAGGCATGGATGTCATCTATATAGTTCAGAGGTTGAATGTCCACTTGCCTTTTATATTATGTCATCTATGTGGATCACAGTGGTCGATTGCCCACTTGTCTTATCTTGCTTAAAAGTCGACTATATGGTTCAGAGGTCGAATGCCAACTAGTCCTCTTTTGATTAAAAATCGTCTATGTGGTTCAGAGGTCGAATTTCCATTTGCCTTATCTTGCTTAAAAGTGGTCTATGTGGTTCACAGGTCAAATGCCCACTTGCTTTTTCTTATTTAGATGCCTTCTATGTGGTTCACCGGTCTAATGCCCACTTGTCTTATCTTTCTTAGTCGTCTATGTGGTTCATAGGTCGAATGCCCATCTGTCTTATATTGCGAAAAAGTAGTCTATGTGGTTCAGGGTAATATGATCACATCTCACGTGCTAAGGTGGAAAGTCTCGGGATTCCTCCTACAATCCTTAGTTTCCGCTGGTCCCCAGATATTATTATCCATTACGTTCATTTCGATCATACTTTTTGCAGTTATATCACATCTCCCTTTAAAAGCATAAAGACATAATGCACCAAATTTTCTTTGCAACTAACGTTTTTCTACTTTTTGACTCTTAAAGTAAAATGGGGGGAAATTTTAGCGCATTTTCTGTTGAGAAGTGTGATTATGAATTTAGGAATATTTTATTCAGTTTAATTTATATAATGTATGTCGATTTTATATAAATTGTGTCTTTCCAGTCCCAAAACCTCCGGTAATACAGGAGACTGACTTTTTACACAATTACAGTATCGATCACGGGCGAGAACCTAGCAGAACCGGATTTTCGATTTTAATATATTTTTCAAATATGTTCAAATATGTATCATTTAAAGAGTTATTTGGTTTTTTTTTTAACTGTTTCCATTAAATACAGATTTCATTTTCTTGATACATAGTACTTGTTATGCGATATGACATCCGCTCCTGTAAACAGTAAATCGTTCAGCTACAGTTGAACCTTGCAGTTTGTAAAATTGGCTCCATGAAATTTCTTTTAAAATTTTCCTTCGCTTAGAAAACAAAAAAAAAAAGGAAACTTTTTGGCATAGTTCGTCTACTTATGGCTATCTATATAATAAATGTCTAACATGCTTCTGAAAAGACTTACGATGACCTAGAAAGCTGTATCTTTGGGCACTTATAGTATCGGCTCCGAAACAGAAACTGACGGTGCGACATTTTCGATGCCGCCTACAAGGCGGAAAAAAAGGGGGGTTTTGCAAAGGTTTTTCAGAACCCTGGGAAGCCTTTCATGTGACTTAAAAAGCTGAGTACTTTTATAGTATCGTCCATGGAACAGATAGTAACGGAGTCATATTTTTCGCTTCTTCACGGAAACGGACATAATGGGTGTCGAAAATAATTTGCAGACTCTCCAGAAGCGTCGTAGTGATCTATTAAACTCCACGACCCAACTCAAACAGCCTACTCAAGGGACTGGGTCAATTAAGCACGTGGCCAGTAAAGACCCCCCCCCCCAACACAAAGAGACTTAAATGGCCCAACCGGCCCCACTAAACAGCTTTATTAAGTTCAGATTAACTCTTAACAAATTGCCAATGGCGATATTAGGAAAACTCCAACAAAAACCACAAAAATAACCCAAAACAGAAAAACAAAAAGAAAAATGACAGAACCACCGGCATCCAACAACCAACCCAAGTTGATCCAAAAGCCCTAAAAAACAAACCGAAGACAACTATACAAACTAACCTTAACACAACAATGAAAACCACTATTACCACAAAGCACCAAATTTAAACCAAAGAACAGTAGACCCAGCAAAAGGCAATAAGAGAAAGTGATCAAAACCTAAAAATTTAAACGACCCACAAAAGCAACGAACGACCAACACTAAAAAATGAGCCCCCCCCCCCCCCCAGACAATCGTCGCAACTGCACTAACAACAACATGAAAAAGAACAAAAATAAAATTAGCCATGTACAATCCAACAAAAAGAAAACCAAACAACAAGCTCCAATGTACATAATAAAATCCCTCAGCAGAAACCAAACCCAGACCAACCTGAACCGGAAAAATGCCTAGAAGACTGAAACTGCACAACTTAGTATTGATAGTATTGATTACATGGCTAAACCTAACTACCAGTTTTCTATTAAAACTAATATTTTCGACGCAAAGCGCCATGTATTGGTCAACAAAATGAAACTTACAAAAATATGCAACTTAATTTTTTAAGAGGTCTAGTTTTCTTGCTTTCAGAAATTTATACAAGTCGAAATATAGTTCCAAACGATCGTAAAGAGTTGTGTACTAACGCTTTTAAAATACAACAAGAAAGATCAATGAAGCATAATGTATTGATTATGAAACACTTTCTAACTGAAATGCAATTTTATTTAAACAACTCTAAAATACTATACATTTAGCGTTGATATATTTTAATTTATCACAGTATTACAATAATTTATTATATTTGACAAACTCAAAACTTCATGGGAGAAATTAACTTTATTCAAATGACGTCATCGAAATATAAATCGCCTGGCTCTATATGTAAAAGCAATGACTATGTCATTCATATCACTTTAATTCCAGACTCCAGAGCTAAATAATTTTGCTTGAAAAAAATTCAAAAATTCTTTTAACACTCATCTTACAATCACTTGTTTACATTCTGCATCCAATAAAATTAGACTTCGTTGTAGAACTAACCAAAGTTTGATGATCATTTAAAATCAAAAAATATTGTAATTGCGTTAGCACAGAAAACAGATGCACAGAAAATACGCAAAAATAAAGCGGTTTTAGGACGAATGCAACACTAAATATAAATTTAAAAAAATAAAAATCACGATTTTTACCCTGTAAAGAAAAGATGGATACCATATTGTATTTTGAAGTGGGTCACGCTTTCTCTTCATATAATATGTGTGTAATTAGTATTTTGATTTTTACTTACAAAACTACCGAACATATTTTGCTGAAATTTTTTCTATATATTTTATGGAATAATTTAAATATTTCCTAAATTTTTGAATCAATTTGTGAATTTTAAATTTGCTTAAAATATGTTTGAAAAATTAGGTCCCATAGGGTTTAATGTGTTTAACTTCTTCAACCCGGGTTCCATCCGAAACTAATTAGGCGATATTTACATTCCCATATATTACATTCCCGATTCATTTACATTCTCATATTTCCCACAGATCGTCTCGACAACATACTAAAATTTCACTTTGATAAAGTCATTTTTACGGCAGTTATCGTGCCAACAGACAGATAGATAGCCAGAATGAACCAAGTCATAAACACTTTTCATCTATGTTGGAAAGTGTTAAAAATGACAAAAAAAATACATTTTGACAGCCAGCATTTTATTATATTCAGAGTTATATATCACACTGTACATAATAACAAACGCAAACAATTCTTCCTGTAATCTGACCTCGCGTTTCAAGCAACAAGGCTCTTAAGTGATGTATGCGGTGGTTTCTCTTATACCTCATGCGTTAAAATAAAAGATACAATAAAATGATTCTGCCAAATAAATAGCAAGTAACAGTATATTTGATAATAGTAATATCTATCTTAGTAATATCTATCAAAGAATAAATCAAATATAATTATTTATGTAAGCAAATATTATTTAAGTAAAATTTTGCGGATGCAAGACAGTTTTCACACATTTTTTTCATCAGAATTTTTTATAACTATACTGAAATGAAATTGAACAGTTAATTTTTATCGGATTTTTTAAATTACTTTATTTTTCAGCACATATCAATGTGCTACGAATAAGAGCTAAGGAATAAATCATAAAAAAATCAATGGCATATACTACACAATAGCTATGCACAAAAAATAGAAACTATATTATAATTACACGCGAAATTGGACCAAATTGAGAGTGGCGACATATTTAATTCAAAACAATACTATATGAATTTTAGATAATGATAATATTTCAACAGTACTATAACATGTACTCGACGCTTCTCGGGATTTAGGATGCAAACTTCTAATTAAAACTACGCCGGAATCGAAATTGAATTCTTAAAAACCTAATGCAACGGCGGACAACGGCAGATAAATATCTCGTTTCCTATATCAACTAGTCGCTAACACTCCGCCATTCCAAATAAATGCTTTAAAAAGTTCCTCAACTGGCATCTTGTGACTTTACGTACTGGCTATAAGCAATTTTTTTTTACTGACCTTGGAAGCAAACTTGTTTTCCGCTCAAAAACGCCCTTCCCCGTTTAGGGTTGAAAATGGGATTCCAATCGTCCGCTATAGCACATATTAAAAATTATGAGACAATGCCTTAGGAAAATCATAATTAGTGATCTGACAAAATGTTGTATTGGAGCAGTGTTGTTGTTGTTGAGACCCAGACCGTCCGACCTACCAGAGTATTGGAGCAGTGTGTAATATTCAAAGGGGCTGTTGTTAAATTATTAAGATCATATTTGACAATACGGATTTCATTCAAAGTTTGTTCAACAGAAAATTCTTTGATATTTCAGATGGTATTAAATTGGAAACTCTGCGATGATACTATCCATTGGTAATGTACAGATTTGCGAAAATCGCTGAAAATTGAGCTTCAACGTTTAATAATAACAAAAGCTAATTTGAATTTCTAAAAATTCGCTCCGAAGTGTCTTCGAGCCTGAGCTAAAGTATCACTGTACCAAATTTTATAGTTAAGTGTAGCTTAGATTTTCCGCTACGTGACCAAAAGCAGACAAACAGGCAAACTAACATCTTCCCTTATTATTGAGCTTTTGAATTTATAAAAATTCGCTCCGAAGTGTCTTCGAGCCTGAGCTAAAGTATCACTGTACCAAATTTTACAGTTAAGTGTAACTTAGATTTTCCGCTACGTGACCAAAAGCAGACAAACAGGCAAACTAACATCTTCCTTTATTATTATTGATTAATTTGAATTGAATCTGCCTGCACCCTTAGTTTGGTTTAATTTCGTGTGTTATTAAAATTAATTTTCTAATTTTACCTTCGCCACTGTTGTGTAGAGGAGAATATTGAAAAACTTGATTTTTATCATTATTATCTTTTACTTTTTATTTTGCATTTTTATTGACGCAATTTACGTTCAAATTTAAGTAGTATTAAACAAGGCTTACCGCTTTAGAACCAGGAAAATCTTTCATCTGAAGACACTGACTTGCAATTCGCAAAAACATACATGAAAAATGCAAAAACATAGTTATGGCATATGTAAATGACGTAACGACGTAACGTAATGACGTAAAAAGGAAGCTAAAATGGGTTCGTCAAATTTGAAGTACTTAAATGACGTCGCGAGGTAATGTAATGTCGTGAATATTTCATACATGAAAATATTCCCCGAAATGAAACTGTGTGCTGAGTTTCAGATCTTTACGAGCTTTGGGACCAGAGAAAGAGCCCTTCAAAGTTGTGGAACGAAAGGACAAAGAGAATTAACGTGAAGTTGATAAAAAGTGTAGGGGGAAAAGTTGTAAAATATATTGGATTTGGCAATCATGTTTGTGGACAGTATATACAGGGTGTTCCAAAAACATTGACCTCGGCTTTTACTCCTTATATATTGATCTTAGACATATATAATAAATTACAAAGTTAAGTAAAAAAGGTACACAATTTTATGAAATCGATTAAAATTTTCAAGGAAATTACATTTTTAGAAATACAAAATTTAAATTTTTATACGGCCCTCGTACAAAAACATTTTCAATGAGTAAAATGTGCCCCATACACTAACTAATTGGGTGATGTACAAAATTTCAGCAATTTATCATAAAATGTCTCAGAGATATGAAATGATAAAAATTCTGACTTAAACCACTTTTCGATGCATCGACATGGGTTCTCCAAGGGGAAAAATCATATCGGCAGATCGCGTTTCAGGGGTTATACACAAATTACGAAAGAAAACAATGATTGCATAAATAAATAATAATTTTGCTATTTATTGGTACAAAAGTATCTACACTGTGTAGAAAAAATAACCTTACACAAAGATTACAAAGCTTGTTCAAAATGTTTTCCATCCATGCCAAAGATCCATTAAAGATAACGGGCAGATATTATTTGCCTATGATGCATTTCTGCGCTGCGCCATTTACACTCTTGCTGTAAACATTTACATTTTAATTTGTGATTAATCCCTCACCAACCTAAACATATCTCTGGGACTTTTTATGATAAAATGCTGAAATGTTGTACATCACCTTATTAGTGTATAGGGTACATTTTACTCATTGGAAATGTTTTTGTACGGGGGCCGTATAAAATTTAAATTTTGTATTTCTTCAAATTCAATCCACTGAAATTTTTTATCGATTTCATAAAATTCTGTACCTTTTTTTACGCAACTTTGTAATTTTTTATATATATCTAAGATCAATATTTAAGGAATAAAATCCGAGGTCAATGTTTTTGAGACACCCTGTATAATGACGCGTTTATATCTTTGCCGTGTCTAGGTACATACATATACAACATTGAACGCCAGAAAGAATTGAATTATGTATCGTATCACATAACTTTAAAACGGCACAAAAAGAGACTTGGCTGTATAAAGAGAAAAAAGACTGATCATTTATGTATAAAAATATAATTTTGTGTACTAATTTTTTAGTATTTATTCTTACTTTGATGAATTAAAATTTAGTTTGTTTTGGAATTTTCAAACCGGCCTATAGTAAATCCGGACTGATTGAAGTCTCGCTATTGCTGTATTTCATTACGACGGCATGTCAATCGAAAATAACTGGATTAAAGCTATATGAAAAACCAATTGTTCATTTCCACTGAGTTTTGCAAAATGTTAGCAGAGAGAGTATCTTTTCTGCTGCTTTTGCAAGTATTAGTTATTCCAGGCTAAAAAGCGCAAAATCGGTACATAAATGCTGTTATGTGCAACAGAAGTGTGATCCTAGCTTCGGAATATCCCCATTTAGGCGGATTCTGTGAGTATGAACTCGATCATTACAGTCTCGTACAGCCTGAGCTTAATCTTTATAAATTCCGACTGTATGGTAAGATTAAATTTGTAAGTTTTCATAGAGGTTCACAAAATTGTGGCAAGTTCTTTTCCTGCCATTTCAGGTATCGCTATTCCATACTGAAATGCAAACGCTATACCATTCCATGGATGCAATTATGAAATAGAAACGCGATCATATAAATAGAAATCATCCACAAGTATAGTAAACTAGAAAAAGTTACCTGTCATTATCTGAGTCGTAAATAAGTGCCGGCTACTTAATAATATATTGTCAGGTAACATTACTCAATTGAAAAACCCCTTTGACGTCAAAAATATTTCTTGCATTGGATGAGATATGTGTTTTGCATTTTTTTTTTCAGGGAAAAGGTATTTATTTTATCTCTGAACCAGTTCATACCTTTAAGGGTAGATAGTATTAATTTAAAGTTTTCAAAAACGGTTGTTTCAATTGCAATTTTTGAAATATATTACATTTTCCGGGTTAGTTTAACACAAACCGCATCTAAATCGAAAGCAAATTGAGAGTATAGCAATAAAAAGTGTATCTGCATACATCGAAATTTTCTCCAATTAGCCGTTTATCTAAATCTATTTCTCTCAGTTTAAAATTTTTGTCTCTGTCCGCATAATTACATAAAAGTTATTATCCCCCCCCCCTATTTTGTTAAAAATTAATACTTATTAAACTAATAAGTATGCATTCACCAAACCTAAAATTTTAAATCTTTAAAAAAAAATTATGATAATAATTATTTTTCCCTGATGAAAGAAAATTTGAAAATTGGTATTCATGATTTTTCAAAAATATTTTTTGTGAAACATTTTCAAATGATTTAAGTTCAGCGCATAGAAGCATTAAATAGATTAACTTTAAAGAAAAATAATTCTGATTGCTGGAGTTGAAAAATAATCTTGTGGGCAGTGAACAATATTATTTGTTTCTTGTAATACGACTTATCTTTGAAAAAATTATGATAATAATTATTTTACCCTGATGAAAGAAAATTTGAAAATTAGTATTCATGATTTTTCAAAAATATTTTTTGTGAAACATTTTCAAATGATTTAAGTTCAGCGCATAGAAGCATTAAATAGATTCACTTTAAAGAAAAATAATTCTGATTGCTGGAGTTGAAAAATAATTCTGATTGCTGGAGTTGAAAAATAATCTTGTGGGAAGTGAACAATATTATTTGTTTCTTGTAATACGACTTATCTTTGAAGTCATATGTTTAAAGATAAGGCAATATATGTATTTATAAAACAGTACTATTTTCATATTAACAATATACATATGTTAAAGTATAACAAGAAAGATTAATCATGCATAAAGCATCGATTATGAAACACTTTCCAACTCCAATGCAATTTTATTTAAACATCTCTAAAATACGATACATTCCTCGGTAATATTTTTAAAATTATCACAATACTACATTAATTTATTATATTTGAAAACTTAAAACTTCATCGAAAAAATGAACTTCATTCAAATGACGGCATTGAAAAACAAATTGCCTGGTTTAAATATCTCTAAAATGCGATACATTCCTCGGTAATATTTTTAAAATTATCATAATACTACACTAATTTATTATATTTGAAAATTTCATCGAAAACAAATGAACTTTATTCAAATGACGTCATCGAAATATAAATCGCCTCTATATAAAAGCAACATTTCACTCATAAACATTTTTTCAATCCGTTCATTCATCACAGTACTATAATAATTAATTTTTTTTTTTAATTTAAAACCATGGAGGAACAAGTAATTTAACTCTTTGCTTCATCGAAAAAATTAGAAAGATATTTATTTTAAAATATATCTCTTTTTTCTTTCTGGAGAATATAGCAAGAGTCAGTATTTAATTCAATTTGTTTTTCTCCCTATATTAAACAATTTTTATTTAAAAAATTACCTAACATATTTTACTGAAATTTTTTTATATATTTTATGGGATAATTTGAATATTTTCTGAAACTGTCGAAGCAATTTGAGAATTTTAAATTCGCTTAAAAAATGTTTGAAAAATTAGGTCCTATAGGGTTCAATGTATTTCATTTTTTCAATCCGGGTTCAATTCAAAACTAATTAGGTGATATTATTCATTTATATATATTCCCATAGGTCCCACAGACCGTCTGAAAAACATACTAAAATTGTATTTTGATGAAGTAATTTTTACGGCAGTTATCGTGCTAACGGACAGGCAGACAGAATGAACAAAGTCATAAACACTTTTCAACTATGTTGTAAAGTGTTAAAAATTTCCATTTAAAAATATGAAACATATTTCTTTAATTAAAATCAAAGTCATGGAAAAGTGTATCTAATTTTCAACCTTGAAACTTCTATCTCTCCTTAACCAATTTTTTGCTGTTGTAATTACATTTTAGATTTAAGTTTATGTTTTCCGCAGTTGATCATAATGTTGCTTTACAGTTTTGCCTTATATTATTTTCTAATTTGCATTCCAAATTCATTATGCTATATTTTTTTTATGTATTTTATATTATTTCATTATGAAACGATGAAATGAACTGCACATACCTTTTTAAAATAGTGTATAGAATATAAAATATTGTTGCATTGAAACCAGCGGAATTATCATTATCGGGCAACAATTACTATGGACACTAATGGAAATTTATTCAACCTACCTACTACTCTTTCCCTGAAAGGTTAAAGGAAATAAACTATGTATCATTCTTAACCGTAATTGCTAACGTAAACAACTTTGAATGTGATATATCGTTAACCTGGCGCACCTTACGAAGCCACGAAAAGGGGGTTTTAGCTGTTGGGTGAAATGCAATATTTTACTTCTATGAAATTGTAGAAATTTTAGAGTTTTATCAGATGTATATTTGCTTCCTATTACTTCTAAAACAATATTTAATGAAATACTTTTGATATTTGGGATAGGATTGCGAGGAACTTTTACAAAAGGGAATTCCGGGAGAGGTGTAGTGGCGGGAGATACACTGCAATTTTTAGTTAAGTTCCATTTAACTTAAAAGACAACACAAAACGTAATTACAACACTTTATGACCATGAAAATACAGTAGCACGTTCTGGTAACTTAGAAATCATATAATGCCTAACATCTGCAAGCTAAAAAACTACAGTATGTGTAAAGAACCTTGCTGTCCCAGCAGGGAATCAAACAGCGAATATTCGTAATGGCCAGCCGACACTCTACCAATTTAGATACTGGGAGTGAATGTCAAGCTCTTTTTATTGAAATGTACTTTGCATTCTCCTCCCCATGGGCGCCCATAGGGAAAGTCAAGGTGGGAACTTGTACCCCCTGGAGGTTTAAGGTCACAAAGATGGGTATCAAGTTGATCGATGTTGTATGTCTCAACTTTTGAGTTTACTCACATCCTAAAAAAAATTTATGGGCACCCATGCTCCTTCCTCTAATGTCATATTGACGTAAAACTTGATACTCTGACTAACCACCTGCTTCTTTTTAACACTTTACAACAAAGTTGAAAAGTGTTTATGACTTTTTTCATTCTGTCTGTCTGTCTGTCTGTCTGTCCGTTAGCACGATAACTGCCGTAAACATGACTTAATCAAAATGAAATTTTAGTATGTTGTTCAGACGGTCTGTAGGACCTATGGGAATATAAATAAATAATATCACCCAATTAGTTTTGGATTGAACCCGGGTTGAAAAAATGAAATACATTGAACCCTATGGGACCTTATTTTTCAAACATTTTTTAAGCGGATTTAAAATTCACAAATTGCTTCGAAAATTTTAGGTAATATTCAAATTATTCCATAAAATATATAAAAAAAAATTCAGCAAAATATATTCAGTAGCTTTTTAAATAAAAATTAAAATAATAATTACACCTCTTATATGAAGCGATCACGTGACCATGATATGAAACGATCACGTGACCAACTTCAAAATATAATACGGCATCCATCTTGTCTCAAAATCGTCATTTTGAAAGTTCTTTTTAATTCATATTGAGTGTTGTATTCGTCGAAAAACCTCTTTATTTTCGCTTAAATTCTGTGCATCTACATACTGAAACAACGCAATGACAATATATTTGAGTTTAAATGAGCATCCAACTTTGATTATTTCTCTAACGAAGCCTATTTTTCACTTATGTGAAATGTAAACAGCAAAATATGTAGGATAAGTTGTATAGGAATTGCTGTATTTTTTTAATGCAAAAGAATTTAGCTCATGGAGTCTGCATAGCTGATATGAAAGAAATATTCATTGACTTTACCGAGAGAAGGACGATTTTTTGCGATGAAGTTTTAAGCATAGAGTTAAATTACTTATAGCTCCATAGTCTTAATTTTTAAATAAAATAAATTATTATAGTATTGTGATGAATGATTTGAATGTGAAATTATTTATGAATGAAATGCTGCTTTTTTAAAGAGAGCCAGGCGTGTTATTTTTTCTATGACGTCATTTGAATGAATTTCAGTTGTTTACGATGAAGTTTTTAAATATAATAAATTATCGTGGTATTATGATAATTCTAAAATTATTACCGAGTAATATATCACATTTTAGAGATGTTTAAACCAGGCATTTATATTTCAATGCCGTCATTTGAATGACGGTCATTTTTTTCGATGAATGTTTAAGTTTTCAAATATAATAAATCAATGTAGTATTGTGAGAAGTTTTAAAATATTACCGAGGAATGTATTGCATTTTAGACATGTTTAAATAAAATTGCATTGAAGTTGGAAAGTGTTTCATAATCAATGCTTTAAGCATGATTGATCTTTCTTGTTTTACCTTAGATTAGATCCTAATGCTATTTTAATTTTCTAGATTAGCTTTCTGCGTAGTCGTTAGTCTCTCAATTTTGAAATCGGCGCTCATCATTCCAGAGTCTACTAAATCCGTGCTAGCCGTATAAGGGTCAAATTCACCCCCTCCCCCTGATATTATTCCACTAGCTCACAAGGTAAATTTGTTCGGGAGCCATTGTAAAGAAGCTTGCTTCCTCCGCCGAGGCTTGAACTGCTGATCTGGCCAACTGCCAACAATTGTACTGGCCAACTGCCTTTATCAACTGAGCTACTTAGACCGAATTGCAAGCTCTTATCGTTGAAGCGAATTCTGCATATGAACTACATAAATAATTATATTACATATGTCTGGCACAAACAGTTAAAATTTATGAGCCGAATTAGTCCTTTGGAAGCACCTTGTATAGTATCATGAATGCCTGACACGACTGACACGACTACCATAACGGTCATAATCAAAATTTCAAATATATATAAGATGCATTTAAAAGTAAAAATTGCGCGATTTATTAAAAGGCCGTGATATTTTTATAACATCAACAGCATCATCATTACAACCTCTCAAAACATAACAAACATATGGCAGCACATGTACTTTTTTAAATTCGAGATAAGTACAGTGGTGGTTAAATAAATTTTTTCATCCTGAAGCATTCAGTATTTACAAAATAATGTAGTTTAGCAAACACAAATTTTGCATTCTATTTTTAGTGCATTGACCCTTATATCAAAATTCCATAAGTGTCATTGCCCTCCAGTAATTATTATAGAGCAATAGACTTCACTCCATGTTATCTCAAGTTAACAAAATATTTATTTTTAATTAAAGACTAAATAATTCATTAAATATTTAATGAAATAAGAATATCAAATATTTTTCATTATTTCGGAATATTTTACATATAGACTAAATAAGTAATATTTGTGCATTACTGCTTACTCTCTTCTTCAATGCATTGTTTTATTATTATTAAACACTTTAAATATCTCTTCAATAGTACTGTCCCTTTTTCTCCATCAAAGTCATGGGGGTACATATGGGTGTGGTGCAAATATGCAAATATTTCAGCACCACTGTATTTATAGAGATTTTAAGGATTATCGAAGATGAATTTAACTAATTCAATGAGTTAAGTTGTATTTTTGTATTTTTAAATTAATTGCTCTTTATTCAATGCGTTTTACCTTAAATGCAATCGTAATAACTGCTAATATTGTAAATATTAAAAAATTTCTATATTCGCTTATTGTTTTTGTATGATGTCGCCACTATGCTATTTTTTCCTATGATGCTAAGTTGACTTACAATTTGTCGATTTTTTATGTTGAATGTTACATGTAGAATTTTCTCTGATGATGCTTCCATGTTGAGCCTTTCATATATATTCCTCTATATTGGTTCTGCTATATTTATTCTTCTATCTTGAGTCTTACATGCAGATTTTACATGGATATTTAGCTTTTTAATGAATTACGGCACACTTGTCACATTTTAGCACACCATGTATTATCTTTAATTAACACACTTCAAATTTAGTCATTTATCTGTTGAACGAAAATCGACTACTTATACTAATCATTTATTGGCAGGATCTCTAAAATAAGCAGACATTCTGGAGCAGTTTAACTATGTATGCAGAAAGAAATGGCAGCAAGAAAATCGCAACAAGAAAATGAGAACAAGAAAAGTGTGGCTATATGCCACACTTTTGCTATTTTGTGAGCTTCTAGAGACAAAATATGCTTATAATTATGCACTTAATATTTTATGCACGTAATTTGTAATGACGACATGAATAATACTAACTTAATTACTCTAGGAAGAACCGTTTTTAAGATATATTTAAATTTAGGAATTTTGAGGCGATGGCGACGCTTTAAAATGCATACAGTTACTACTCATGTGCTGCCCACATCAGATAATTTAATTTACAGGACTATTTATGGCGCGAAGCAACCTAAAATGCTAAACAAAGTAAAACTCAACAAGAAAGATCCATCATGCATAAAGTCTTGATAATGAAACTTTTTCAACTGAAATGCAATTTTATTTAAATATCTCTAAAATGCGATACGCTCACCGGTGGCATTTTTAACACTTTACAACGTAGTTGAAAAGTGTTTATGACTTTGTTTATTCTGTCTGTCTGTCTGTCTATCTGTCTGTCCGTTAGCACGATAACTGCCGTAAAAATGACTTTATCAAAATGAAATTTTAGTATGTCGTTCAGACGGTCTGTGGGACCTATGGGAATATAAATGAATAATATCACCCAGTTGGTTTTGGATTGAACACTGAATTTTGGTTGAAACACTGAAATACATTGAACCCTATGGGGCCAAATTTTTAAAATATTTTTTCAGCGAATTTAAAATTCACAAATTGCTTCGAAAATTTTAAGAAATATTCAAATTATCCCATAAAATATATAAAAAAAAATTTCAGCAAAATATGTTCAGTAGTTTTTTAAATAAAAATTAAAACAATAATTACATCCTTTATATGAAGAGATCACGTGACCCACTTCAAAATAAAATATGGCATCCATCTTGGTTCAAAATCGTGGTTTTTAAAGTTCTTTTTAATTCATATTTAGTGTTGTATCTGTCCTGAAACAGCTTTATTTTTGTTTAAATTCCGTGCATCTATATACTGAAACAACGCAATTACAATATATTTGAGTTTAAATGATCATCAAACTTTGATTATTTCTACAACGCAGCCTAATTTTCACTTATGGATAATGTAAACATCAAAAGATGTAGAATGAGTTGTATAAGAATTGCTGCAGTTTTAACGCAAAATTATTTAGCTCATGGAGTCTGCAATATGGCAGTTATCGTGCAAACGGACAGACAGACAGACAGAATGAACAAAGTCATAAACACTTTTCAACTATGTTGTAAAGTGTTAAAGAAATCAATTTCTGTCTATGTCGTGTGCTTCTCACATCAGTAATTTTAGCTCTCACCAAAATCGTCGTAATCATTTTAAACAAAGCAAATACCTATTACAACCTCATTTGAAATGTAAATTTTGCTGCAGTATTACAGTTAGAACCGCCAATAACGGAAATTTAAGAAACCAATCTGCTTCTATTTCTTTGAAAGAAAAAAGGAAATGAGCAATGCATTGTGCTGAAATATAATTGCTTACGTAAACAGCTCTCAAAGTGACATATCGTTGACCTGACTAACCTCATGATGTCCAGCGAAACGGGAATTCGCTTGGGTAAAACACGATAGTGTACTTAATTGTATGAAGTAGCTGATACTTTCAGTACAGTTATATAAAATTTATGTTTATTTACTATATATTACTATTGATTTTTCAATTGTATTACGCTCCCTACAATACATTGTAACGTATATAGAAAGTATATTGGAATCTTGAGAAATATCAGAACTCGAGTTTTCAACGATCTACACATTTCAAGCTTTCTAGAATACAGGAAAACGATTTTTACCATGATGTCTATCTGTGTAATGTATGCATCCACTCTAGTTTAAAACTATTCGACAGAATTTTACAAAATTTGCTAGATAAATTAATTGGGAGTTACCCTGGTGCTGATTATATTTTAGTATGATTCGGGAAAAATGGAATAGATCTTTCTCCTTTAAAAATCGCAGAAAATTCGTAAAAATCTGCAATATAAGAATAAATATGCCAAAATAAAAAATAAATAAAAAATTGCATTATATGTAATTTTAAACGACGAATTAAATAAGACCAACTTTATTACTATAGGATAGAGCATTCTTGAGATATTAAGGTTTTTGAAAAGTTTTAGGATTTGCCCATACTTTTCACCGTAATTATAAAACTGTGTGATGCAATTTCTTAATATTTGGTAGGTAAGTCACTTGGAGATCATACTGGTGTTGATTAGAATTTGGTACAATTCGACAAAATAGAACTAGCCTCTTTTTTATTTTTATAAAATGGCTTGCAATACCGACAATTCTGAAATAAAACACTAAGAATGCTTAAAATTATATATTAAAGGATGGGTTTGTTAATAATATTTAAAGACAAAACGAGTAATACCAATACCATGCATTTCTCTAAGACAAACCGTTTTCAAAATATATTTAATATCTATATATTTAATATATATATATTTAATATCCATATATTTAATATCTATATATTATAATACATATATATATATATATATATATATTTAATTTTGCGGAGATAGAAGAGTTTCAAAAAGCATTAATTTTCCTATTGAAAATGAAGACATATTAAGACACATACAGGTTGTCCCAAAAAGATTGAAACGCGCTTTAATTTTTTACCTGTTGGAGATAAGTGGGCAATGTAAATTGGAAAAATGTTGAAAGTAAGGTAGGAAATAATACTGTGTTAATGAAATAGTCCTCCCATTAATTTTCAAAAAATTACACTTTTTAAATTTTTATACGGCCCCCGTAGATACATTTAGTCAATCAGAATTTTTTTATTTTTAATGCAACAAGATCATTAAAAAACCCGCATATCTGTATCTTTAAAATTGAGCGAGTTATATTTAATTGAATATTGAACATTGTGAATGGGGACCATATATCAAATTAGAAATGTAAATGTGTGACATATCACAAAAAGATAAAACTAGATGATAATACATAGGATACGTAACCGCGTAGTGGATATAACTGCTTTATATGATCTTTGTCTGTGTAAAGCTTTATTTAGATGCATTTGTGATAAAAAAATTTGACACATATTAAATTATTTTTGATCTGAACAATTTCCATCGTCAATTTGTTTATAGTCCCTATTTTCACTGATGAAACAGCCTTTCACATGGTACGGAAAAGTGGCATAAGTCAGATTTTTTCCTTTATCATAATTCAGTTGATTTTAAATATACGGATATGCGGTTTTTTTAATGATCTTGTTGTATTAAAAATAACAATTATCTGATTGACCAAATAAGGGGTCGTATTAAAATTTAAAAAGTGTGACTTTTTGAAAATTAATGGGAGGACTATTTCATTAACGTAGTCTTATTTCCTACCTTACTTTTGACATTTTTTCAATTTACATTGCCCACTTATCTCCAACAGGTAAGGAATTAAAGCGCATTTCAATCTTTTTGGGACATCCTGTATAGGAACTATAAATGGATATAATATCTAGTAAGTATTCGAGTCAATTTGAGCAATTAAACTCATTGGATTATAAATTTGAGAGAACGATTGGATTATAAATTGATTGGATTATAAATTAAAATTCTTGTGCTGCCCACATCAGATATTTTAATTAAGAAGAATATTTTAGACTCTAAGCAACAGATAAAGTTAAGCAAATTAAAACTTTATAAAAAAGTTGCAACTTAATTTTTAAAGAGTCAGTTTTCCTGTCTTTGACAAGCTTAAAACCAGTTTAAAATAAATATCTTATTCATTGCTTATTCTGAGTTACACAACTAAAAATATTGCAAAATAAAAACAAATTAAAAATCAATTTATGTCTATGACGTGTGCTATTCATATCAGAAGTTCAGTTCTAACCAAATTCGTCGTAAACCTCAACGCAACTACCTATTTAAAACAGCATTTGAAATATAATCGTTGCATGACGTCCAGTGATAGAATTGCCATTGTTGTAGTATTACAATTACAACCGCCAGCAACGGAAATTTATTAAACCTATCTGCTTCTCTTTCCTTGAAAGGCAAAAGGAAGTGAGCTATGCATCAAGCTAATCCATAATTGCTTACGTAAACAGCTCTCCACGTGATATATCGTCGACCAGACGAACCTCATGATGTCCAGAGAAACGGGAATTCATTTGGGTGTAACAGGATAGTGCACTTAATTGTATGAAATAGCTGAAACTTTCAGTAGTGTTTCATCAGAGATAAATGTTTGTTTTATATGTATTGCCATGAATTTTTTAATTCTTTTTGCGTTATGAGATTCATAAATTTATTCTTTTTTAAAAGTGTTATGATTAACATTTATTATTAAAGATTAAGATTTGAACTATTATTTTATCGCTACATATAATTGTCTAACGTGTGCTTGTCTTTCCAGACCCTACAGAAGTCTATTGGTGACCTAAAAAACTGAATATTTGCACACTTATGGCATCGCTCACAGTACAGAGCATAACGGAGTTAGATTTTCGATTTACCTAGAAGGCTGCATCTTTGCACAATATATGGTATCGGCTGCAGCATAGAACCAGGCAGAGCCGTTTATTCCATTACCCCACCTCACATGGGAGAAGAAAATATGGATGTCTCAAAAAGTATTTGCACACCCTCTTGGTTACCTAAAAGACTGAAAAATTGCACACTTATAGTGTCCCGGCCACACAAATAGCTGCCAAAAGCGTTCGGGTTGACCGTGTGGTCTAGGTCTTCAACACTTATAGTGTCGGCCACTGATCAGGACTTAACGTTAATTTACCCTCTGGTGGCGAAGAAAATGTAGTTTATTCGAAAAGTCGTATTGGTTACTCCAGATGTTCCCTGGTGATCTAGAAGGTCAAATTTTTACACACTTATAATGACCATCTTACTGAACCTAAAGTAGCTGGATTTTCGTCCCTTCGTTCCCTAGCGGAGATTATGTTTATATAAATGTATTTTTCTAGACCTTCAAAAAGCCATCTTGTGGTTTAAAAGACAGAATCTTCGAAAACTTATAGTATTGACTACTCGGGCTAACATAGTTGAGTTTCGAAACTTTTCTCCTGGAGTGAACAAAATCAGGGGACATAAAATGGACCATAGAGTACAACCTATATACTACTTCTAAACTAAAAGCTTCGTTAAAATCAAATCAGCATCTAGTATATCAATATATACTCTGTTTTAGAATAAAAAAACAGCTCGGTCTTCTTCAAGGCAGAGTGACTATATAAGAAAAGGCAAGAAGGCGTCTATCAATAAGTAATTCCATCATCTAACCAGAAAGAATTCGTTGCCAAAAGAAAAATATTTTAAAGAAAAGAAAATCTGAAGAGGGAGGAAAAAGAACTGTAGAAGATGTCAAAATATATTTCTGTGTATATAGGAAAATTAACTAGGGAAAATATACGTTATTTAACTGCTAAATATCACAAAAATCCGATATACAGGATTCCTAGAAAAGTCTTTAAGCATCCGAATAACTCTGTAAAAAAAGTCCATGAGTGTACACGTTAGGTTTATCTAATGAAAGTGACTTTGTCCGATCAAATAAAAATGATTGCATTGACTCTTAGCCAAAAATTCAAGATGTTATAGAAATGAACTTGGCAACAAAGCGAGATAGAATAAAAATATCAATCACAAAGTTGCAGAGCATTGAATAATTAGTGGGAATTAACAGAAAAGGAATGCACGGCACGAGTATATGGAAGGTAAGAAAAACCTGTCGCATTTCACATCTGTAACATCGTGACACCTGCAATGCTCGTTAAAGTATCCGGCAATATTCATTCTCGAATTCAAATATGCGTTATCACTGACGGGGTATATCTTGAACATGTTTCAAACTAGATTCCTATGACTGTGTTTTTATTGTATCAAACCTGAATATGATAGCAATTTGCCTATACCTATATTGTGTTAAATTAATGGCTTCTGCAAGCAATTCCGATTCCTGCTAAATAGATGTTTTACAATTTTTTTTGACGATCCTCGGGAATCTAATGTGGACATTTTTTGTTCCAGCTTTTGGTTAAAGATATTCCCAGGGTGTTTCAATTTCCGCAGTGTCTCCTTTTTGCTGTATGACCTTAAACTTTATTGATGCATCAATTCTATTGATAAATGTCTTAAATTACAATTTGATTTAAATCAGCTGTATCTCTGGTCTTAAAATATTAAACTTATGTTAAGTATTGCTAAATACAAAATGCCAGTTTGACTCATAGTCATATTAAAATTATTTATCAGTACCGTATTAATTTTGAATTGCTGACTCGTGTGGCAACGACTAAGCTTCACCGAATTATTATTTTTTTTTTATTCGAAGTTTAAGTTTAGTATTCATATTCAAAATTGTTTCCAGGGCTTATAAATTACTTGGTCTCACTGTTAAGAAGACTGAGGATTTAACCATTATTACACTTTGTTATAAAACAAATATATGCATCCATCAAAAATTAAACTACAGTCGTGAAGCTCGGCATGCAAATATCGTTTGAAAATTAAGTAAATGATTAAACTGTCAGCAACAATGATATTAGTGGCCATGCCACGCGCATGAGACGTGTGTGCAGCAATTAAAACGACCGGTGTTCTCACTCATTATAAATGAAACTGGATGTTCTGCATTAATTCTGCAAGCTGTGTACAAAGATGCCTTTGAGATGTACTCAACGGCGCTACGAGCAATTGTCGGATTTAGAAGGAGGTCGCAACATAGGACTATCGAAAGCTGGTTGGTCCAACAGACGTATCAGTCGCCATCGTGGTCAGAGCGATATGGTAGTTGTTCGGTATTGGAAACAATGGATCAGAGAAAGAACATATAGCCATCGCAGAGACTCTGAATGCCCCAGACAAATAACCACTCGAGAGAATCGTGCAGTCAAGAGACGAGCCACTCCACACTAATGGCGTCGTTATCAGCCATTTGAAGACATTTGCCCTTCTTCATGCATCCTATATCAAGAGATATTATACGGAGACGACTGACAGATAGTGGTATTAGATATCGATGTCCAATAAGGCGCCTATTAATGTTACCTCAACATAGGCAGATCCGTCTGGATTGGTGCCGAACTCAGTCAACCTGGATAGTGTCCGATTAGAGACCTGCTGCCTACAGTGACGGATCCCTCTCCTCTCCCAGTAGTGATGACTGCAGCATACTTGCGCGATGGAGGATTGAGCAGAGTTCCGATTCCGCATTTATTATGGAAGGGCACACGACCATCACATTTAGTATGACAGTCTGGTGAACCATCTCGTGGCACAGCCGATCTGTTCTAGTTGTGCTGCAAGCCAGTTTGATGACTAGCTTGTACGTCGGCGATATTTGCAAACGATTGTCCTGTCTATGCTGTCAAGCCACCCAGGTTCCATTTACCAACAAAACAACGTTCGACCACATACTACAGGACTTTCTCATCAATGTCTTAGAGGATTAATTACCCTCTTAGGGCCATCCAAGTCCCCAGACCTGTCACAAATAGAACACGTCTGGAACATGCTGGGAGGGCAATTGCGGCCTTTTCAGAATACCAGTGAATCACCTGACCATTTGTAATACTTATGACAGAAACTTTCACATTGGGACTAAGCAATTCAATTGACTCTATGCCACACCGAATATCGGCTTGTATATCTGCCAGGGAAGGATTTACTACATACTAAAATGCCATCTTTCTGTTGCCACTGCTTCTTAATAAAACATTTTTTTGCTTCCAAATTCTAATTATATGCATATCTCCTCAAACGATATATACATGCCGAGTTTCGTTGTTGTAGTTTAATTTCTTATGAATGCATCCGTTTTTTTCAACAGAGTGTATCTTAGTTCGCTTGTTTGATTCTTTTGTACGGCACTTGTTGAAATATGGTTCTATAATTTGGGATATGTATCATTTTGATTCGCCACATGCTATGGTTGAGATGATTCAAAACGTGTTCATGAGGTATCTTTATTTTACAGTCAATGGTTTTTACAACCGTATCAAATATTTTCTTTCTTTATCGCAGGATCTTATTTGGCATTAATTCTTGAAATCTAGGGAGGAAAGTGTTGTGTACGGCATTTTTTAGAAAATTGTTTAATAATAATCAGATTCTAGTTTCCATTTAAAAATTGTGGATTTTTATACTAGCAAGCCTTATTTACGACGCCATATTTTATTTTCACATTGCTGTTAATGTTATTCGCAATTTTTAAAGAAACTTGTTTGGTTTTAAATTTTAAAACTTCATTTAATTTATGTTTTGATAATATTAATTTGTTTTCTATGTCAGAAAATAATTTTAAGAATGTTTGCTTGAGGATTTTGTTATGATTTGTGAATTTTTCAATTTCTCTTATTTTTAATTATTTTTTTTTAATGTGATCGTTGTAACAGGACTTGTTCCGTCATGTATCGCTAAAAATAAATAAGTACTACACGTGTAATGCGCATTTTTCTTCTATCTCGAGTTGTTGCATATTTCATGTTCCTAACTTCTCAATTCTCCACTAAGGGCACTGCAATCACTTTTATTCGATGGGGCATGTTGAGTTTACTACAGATAAACCTAACGTATACACTCATGGACCTATCCTTATAAAATTATCGGACTGTTTAATGACTTTATAGGAATCTTGCATAGCTTTTAAGAAATTATATCTGCACTGCACATATATAGAAAATCATCCTGCTAAAGATAGTTGTTCCATATCCTAGAATACCGGAAACGGATAAACTAGCTAATAATTCAATTTCGGAAAATTCGCTACGATTCTTTCCTTTAACGCACTGCAGGGAAGTAAAAATAAGGTGAAAATATTTTCTACTGCCGTTTGCAAAGAACTTGAAAACCAAATCTTAATACAAAGAAGACTTGTAAGAAACAGATGGGGTAGAAAATGGAGACTTCAATTTCGTTACTTCATTGTGTCTTTAAAATCCGATTTAATATTTATTTGATTCTATTTTAAGCTGTTGGACAGTGTTGAAGCCGGATATGAAAATCCACCATAAACTGATTCAAGGCGGGTAAGTGCCAAATTTAGCGACATAAGAAAAGATTTTCTTTTGTATTTTCTGGACAAAATTTGAAATTCAAAGTAGTGCGAATTGTATTTAGACGTGACAAACCTAAGCTATTCTTATCCATGAATTAAAAACCGATTACAAATATTTTCTACCATTGAATCGTTTTTAACCGGCTTTAAATATCTTTCAAACAAAATCTATACAAAAAATACCTGATGTGGACTGCGCATAACTGCCCTTACAAAATGCAAGTACTTTACTTCTTTTAAGGCAAAATAATGATGGATAACATCCAACGGACAATGTTTTTAGTGTTGAAAAGTATACTGACTTTGGGCGCTTTAATATATCACACCTTGTAAAATTATTTTAAAGCACCAAATTAACTTATATTCCACTCAAACATAACCAGACAAGTTTAAATATTGCTAATACTTACTTAGCAATATACTTCAATAAATTATATTAAAATACGTTAAATCAATTTAGTCTCATTTTCGTAACTTTAGGGCCATTTTTGAAAATTTACTTTTCATCAATTTGCCCTTTATCAATTTGGCGACTTTTTCATCAATCTGGCACTACATTAAAAAATCGCCAAATTGGCGATTATGCTTAATCTAGCCATTCTTCCCCCAGCTGAGAACGATCGAGATCGTTGCTATGTATTTGGTCAATATTGTCACCAATAAATATTTTGAAATTTCTTTTCAACTAGAAACTGTACTGTAAGGTAATAGTGTTGCTGAGTACACTATGGCCATCTGGAAAAGAATGAGTTTTAGAAATCCTAAAACCTTATGATTTTCTTCTGTCAGAGTGGGACTTGACAGCACCCTGAGCCCGTTAGTTATCCATCCGAGAATGTGTTATATTTCGGACGAAAGTCAGAATATCCACACGAGTACTTCCAAAATGCACAAAAAATTAATAAGCCTATAGCAAAACCTACAAAGGAATGCAAACAAAAAATATATTTTGAAACTACGTGAATATTTCCACAAGAGATTGTTAATATATCTGAGGTATCCCACTTAAAAGCTCTGGAAAACTTAAAATAGAGAAAGATGAGCTATTTTTATTGTGTCAGTATGAGGATGGAATAGCTTTCAGGCCGGTGCAGCCATGAAGCTTTTAGAGAAAGCAAAGAAAAGCTAATGAACAAGGAAAACAGCAAAATTATTGAAATTTACCATCGAACGCTTTCTGCACCATATTATTCTCTATCATCTGAAAAGTGAAACCAGACTCGACTGAAACTGAAGATTGTGAAGTTGTTAAAAAATTACTAGAGAATTTGCAAAAAAAAATGTTTGATATTCGTAAAAGAAAGGAATTTTTGACGCCTAACGTGTCTGTTGCACTAGACAGCTGCCAGTGAGGAGAGTTTATGTTGCAATTTATGTTCTTCACACGGCAGCAGAGGGATTAGGGTACAATAAGGATTAGCCATTTAATAATAAGTGATATTGTCAAGGATACCGAGAAAAATTAAGTAATGAATATGCCCAGAACATTATGTATGCATTTGAGATAAGCATTCTGTGACGGTACATTGGGTGATAAACTCTTACCAGCTTTAAATATCTGATATTCTAAAGAGATACGAATCTGTGTTGTAATCCTATATGAAAATAAAGGATAGATAATTGGATCTCCAAAAATACTCAATTCTTCTCGTAAAAGGCAAGCGCAAGAATATTGTAAAGGTTTGTAATTTATAGTTTGGGCTTTGGAAGACAAAGTTCAGATACTATTTTGTAACACAAATGAATCTAATACTGGGCCTATAAATGGTGTATTGTTGTTGAACAAGAAATGGAAATACATTTACTGTTTTTCCTCTTGATGACATCACATTTATGAATTTATTTTAATCAATTCTTTTGAATTAAACTTGCCTGAAAAATTAACTAGTTCTGATGTAGCCTGTTTCAAACACCTATGTATTAGAAAAAAATATAAATATACTATACTACTACTAATAATAATAATACCTACACGCACACACGCACACACACATATATATATATATATATATGTGTGTGTGTGTGTGTGTGTGTTCACATATTAAACGAAATCCTGTTCATTCGCTACGTTGACGATATTTTAATAGCGTATCCATGTGAAGCATATCAGATGGATTTTACTTTCTATCCACAGTATTTAAAACGTACTGAAACACCATACAATGTCAACAAAAGTCTAAATTTTCTGGATCTAGCGATATACCAACAACCAGGTGGTTCTACTGGTTTCTGTTTGTACGATAAACGCAACGACTTTCACTTCAAAATCAATTATATCATAAACTGGAACTCATGCATGCACAAGAATGTTTTTAGAAATATTATGCTGGGGCAATTAATGCGTAGTCAGAGAATAAACAGTAAAAAAGAAGATAGATATTTATGCGACTTTCGTTTCCTACAAAACACCATCTCACAAGGTTTTCCTAAGTGTTTTTTAAGTAACATTATCTACAAATTTTATAAAATAACTGTAACCGATTGTTATCGATTATATTTAAATAGAACTGATGGCAATGTACAAAATGGATAGTCACAGGTAAAGCATAGTGATATCTGATATGGGACCTCTTGAATAGGGTCTATTGTGCAATACGGTATGGATGATTTGTTTCATCTGGTATAATACGGTATACAAGATGTACATCTACATGTATGATAACTGTCATTGAGGTAAATGGTTTTAGAGATAGAATTTGTTATTATTGTCATATTAAATGTCAATATTTAAAGTCTTCTTTAAGTAAAAGCTATGTAGTTTTGCTCATTTATACTAGTGAACATATTTCAAACATTTACTGTTAGTGATTTGTGATATGGCTGGATCTCAATTCTCCCTTATATTTGTTTGTGTATAATGTCTGGTCTTCATCTTAAAACTTGATACATTCGTATTCTATTTTGCAATGTACCGGCTCTCCGGGAGTGTTGTCGCGACGCAAAGTATGCTTAACCGGGGTGAGGGAGTCATCCCCCCCCCCGGCCATCTTTTGGTACATTGCTTCAATCCATACCTCTTTTCATTTTGAAATATATATATATATATATATATATATATATATATATATATATATATATATATATATATATATATATGCATGTGTGTGTATGCGCGCGCATGCTTGTATATGTATGTATGTTTTTATATTTTACTGTTTTGCACTATATCGGAATTTGCTAATATGTAGGAAAAGTTCTGTTTGTAAAACATGCAATTTTTTTTTAATTTTACCGAATTATGTTTAATTAAAATTTTCACATATTGCTTATTTCATCTGGTTTCAGTTTTCTTAAAATATACATAGATAGAAATATACATAGATATATTCTCTAATACTAGTACATCTAGAAGCACCATAAACATTTCTACTATTTCAATTTAAAACTTTTTTCTTAAAAGAAATATGAGAAATACTTCATAAAGATAAAATATTCAAATTATGGGACCTTAAAATAAAAGAAAAGCTTTCGTCCCGAAGAGGCTAAAATTTTTTTTCCTCTGTCTTATATATTTGAAATGGAAGAGGGTAAAATCCAAACATTGATTTTTATCTTCGGAGCCAAATTTTATTTTGCAGACGATTTCTTCCGTTGGTTGCCAGCGGAGGAATTCGAAATTCTATTTTAGTTGCGTTTTTGTAGGTTTTATTGAATCACGACCACTTCCATTTTTCTGAAAACATTGCTACTATTCGGAATGCTTTAGAAACACCTCAAATATAAAAAAATGATTTTTTAAAGCCAAATTTTTGTAGGATTAGAGTTTAATACAATTTTATTTAGCCATCACTTATAATTTCATTTGCATGAAAATTATATTTATGGGGTTTGAGACAGAACATCGTTTATTGTTTTATTTTTGGATTCTGTTTCAGTTATTTTAAAAAGTATTTTGACAAGGACAAATTTCTTAAATTAGATGTGCTATGCAAAATGAACAAAATAAAAAAATATATTGCAGATTCCAGGGCTTACGTTCCAAGGGTATTTACTAGTTACTGGCGAATTCGCCATTAGCTAGTAAATGTTGGCCTTATCGCAAAGTAAGGGGCTTTAGTTCATTGAAACAAATAAAGCTCTCTTCCATAAATCAGTACAGTCGGCAGCAATCACAAACGTTATCACGCTGCGAGAGTTAGAACGACAAAATTAAAATAAATTGTAATAAATAATACTTTTTGGTTAAAGTTTATGTTTTAGTATACCCCATTGCAAACATTTTATGAACATTACTTAAGAACATTACCTCAAAACGTGTTTAAATGTACATGGTTTAACGCTTATTGCATCTTTGTATTTCTGTTTAGTGTTTCATAGGATACGCTTAGAGTTTTCAAATAGAGGCGATATATACCTAGATTTAATATATGCCTAAATTACACTATCAGTCAACTTACACCGACACCGGAATTAGTTCGAAGATAGCAAAAACGCTATAAAATATAATTATGCTAAAAAATGTAACGAAAATCAGTTTTTTATATATAGTTGCTTTAGTATAAATGAATAACATTATATATGTAACGCTGATGTAATTGACCTTGCGAAATTGCACGTTTTCGTCTAAAATAGAAAAATATAAAAAGTGGAGTATAATTACTATTATTTTTTATTATTTGCTAATGACCAAACACAGTCATTCGCCGGCACATCGGCCAGAATCGTGAACCATTTAGCCGTCACAAGACGTTGCCGTTGACACACTACGACCAACAACACAATGTCTATGGCTGCAGGTGGGACTCGAACCCAAAACCAGGCAGCCGAGCGAGCACGAAGAAATGCTTATCTTGACCTCTCAGCTACCACGCCGGCTTCACTATTATTAACTGAGTGAAAATTTCCGAGAAAATTTTACGAAATAGTAATGCACCCCCAATGTTTTGTGTTATCAGAAGCCGTCTCTGCGATGTTGGAAATTGTACTTTTCCACAGTTAGCGCGTAATCTCTGTAAGAAATGAGGCAAATCGAAAAAATTTAGTTTAATTATTTTAAGCAATGCATCTCGGGCCTTATTTTTGAAGTAAATGGAACAGATATAGCAGAAAGAAACTCCTGGTTTTGAGAATACAAATTCTTTGTACTTCTTTGATAAAAGTACCTAACTTGTCACCTAAAACTTGTCACCTAATTTTACAAAAATGGCTATTTTATAATAGATTTGCAGTTTCGAAGTTATGTGATTATTTATAGAATGTCAATCTCGAGATATTGCACGTGGTCGATCTAAAAAGAAAAACACCATAAAAAAATTAAATATTTCATTATTATCAAATAGAGCGAATATTTTTAAGTAATGTTAGTCCACCGCCCGTCTAAACAGGTACCTTATACCTTCGGGTAAGTCGGACAGTTTGGGTCTAAGAAGTAATGCTAGTCCTAAAAGAATGAAAATCATTGTTAGTTTTATATCAGCAATTATTACTAGTCGTTCTTAAGATATTAGACAAAAATTTCCACAGAGAGAACGAAATCTCATGAAATAATAATTATTTTTAGAAAGCCTTGTATTTCTTAAAATAAGCTACCAAATTCAGCTTTGATAACCCGTAACAAGCGCATACTAGTGACCTGGATTTAATTCGTGGTTATGACTGATTGAGTTAGGTAATCAAAGGAGTTAGAAACAAGTTACATGCAAATGAGCACATAAACAACACTAAGCAATTTTTACGTAAAAAGATAATGTAATTTTTCACATAATATTTAATAACTAAATTCTAACGTAAAATCCCCATCAATAAAAAATAAATTCTTCTTCTATTAAAAATTTTATTGAAAAACTAAGCAATTGAGGCTTTTATCAAATTTTTTGTCAATGCTGAATATTGTGTATTGGTCTATATGAACGAGCCTTAAGGTCTTGATAGAACATATAAATTTTATAAGAAAATTCAATAAATTAATTGTTCAATCGCTATTCACTGTTGGATGGCTGGTTATCAATCATTTGATTCTCTTCTGTATTTATTATCCAAAACTGCTTTCAGTTTTCGATTTAGATGACTTTGCAGTTTTTCATACCAATAAAATTCTAACAATCTGGTTAATGATTTATCTATGATACCTCGAAATTATAGCATGCTGTATATATGATATCGAAATTATAGTATGCTATATCCTATCTCTCTGTCTCATTCTTTTTCTGCTCCGCATTTCACACGCATATTTTTCTTCGTTTCACCGATTTTCTTGTTTTACTTGTCTTTTGGCAGCTCTAGGTTTATTTCGTCAGCTCTTTGGTTATTTCAGCTTTAGGGTTATTAACACTGAGAAGGAAATAAAAGTATTTCCGAAACGGCTGTCTAATTTCCACATGTTTGTTCAGTATTTTGCGTTATGAGTCAGGAATCGATTTACATTCTATAATCCACTATTTACAAATACAGTGGGATCCCGATTTTACGTGTCCCGCTTCGTACATAATTTTTGTTCGGTCCCGATATATGTCCTATATCAATAATGATAATAATTCCCAAATGACATGTGATACAAAACCATATTTTCCCGCATCTTTAGAAAAATTTCGAATTTGAGATTTTGTTGCCAATATCTGTTTTAAAACCCCCTGAATACGTTTTGAATATTTTTGAAGTGATGTCTGTCTGGCTGTATGTCTGTATGTGGTCGATCGCTTGTGTACACCATAGCGGCCACAAATATTTATGGATTTTCATCAAACTTTATGTTCGGCTTTGTTATAAAACAAACCTAAAATTAGATAGACATTTTGTTAATTCGAGGAAAAATTTTGAAATGTATTCGATTTTTTTTTAAAACTGGCAGCATAGGACAAATTTGATAAAATCATGCATAAAAGTGTTTATTTATGGCTCAAATATGACGAGGCTTAAAAGACTCAAACATTGCTGTAAAAAATAGCCGCTAGAAATTTTTTTTATTTGTGATATCGTTAGCCCCCCCCCCTTTGGGGGAAAGTTACCCTCCGGGGAACATCGTCAAGTATGGTATCAATCGGTAGATGCTTTCAAGCACTTTAAGAGTGGAGAGCAATACGCTGTAATTGTAATCAAATAGGCTCACAATATCGATTTTTCAAAATTTTACTTGTAAGATTTGAAAAAAAAGTTACTAAAAATGGATTCTAGCATGAGGAGTTGATCCCCACTACAGTTAATTAATAGTGCAGCAGAAACATGCGTTTTTCGTTGTTTTGTGAAAAGTGGATTTTCTAATTTATCTGACAAAGCATGCGATAATCCAATAGAGAATGAAAATTTATTGAGATATGACCCTTTCGCTCAGCTAGCAATTGATTTTAGCTGTGACAGAGACGTTATGAAATCAAAAGTTCCAGACATTTCTCAGATAATAATGATGGTGACGACCATAATGATCATGTAGACAGTGTGCCCTCCTCGATCAAAGCAGTAAATGCACTAAAAATTGCGAAAAACATTTTCCTAGCAAATGAACTCCAAGAATTGCATTCGCAAACCCTGTGAATTTTCGAAAACGCTATTCATGAAATTGCAACTAAAAACAAAAATCAAACTAAAATTACCCAATTTTTTTAATGTTTTTAACAGGTGATAATTTTTATTATTAAATATAGACGTAATACAAAATGTTTTCCTTTTCTCTTTTTGATATTTGGGATTTTTATTTTATTTATACGTACTGAAATACTTTATTTATAGGCTAAATTTATTGATATTATTTTGGCTTCGATTTCACTTTTTCCCGTATTTTACGGTTTTGTTGGAGGGCCGATGAAAACGTAAAATCAGGGTTCCGTATAAGCTATACAACAAAATACAAAAACTACGAAAATTGAAATGCATTTCCAGATTATGTATACCTTCTAAGAAAAGATAAAATATTCTACACAAGATGAGAATTCAAAACCATATATTTGATAAGCCTATAATTCCCTCAATAGTTAAAAGTTTTTTATCTTTCTCCTTTTAATGTTTTCAGAAAGAGTTAAATCTAAGCTTATTCACTAAATTTTATTTCTTGAAAACGATTTCTTTCAATATTTACGAATGAATACTACATATTCTTGATATTTTATTCTGTATTTTCTCAAACTGCGTAACAGTTTCTAAGCTGTATGAAATTGCAACAAAATTGTTTGTCTAGTCATCAGCATCGTAAGCGGCTCTCTTAATTTTTAGCAGTTTTTCGCCAGCATTATCTTTAAACGGCATATTCAGAAATCATCTTAAATGAAAGTGCTAAGTTTTTTTGCTCTAAATTTAAAAGAGAGGAATACATGTTTTTAAGTTCGGGTGTCTTTTATATCCCCATCGAGTTCTTGGAAATACTAGGCTGATTTTCATGACTTTATTTTTAAGTATAAGACCTTCATAGGCACATTAGTACAAAATATTTACCTAAATTGAGAAAACTTTCAAATGTGTATTATGACCATTTATTCAATACATTTTCCCCCTGAGTGTTCTCTGGATATAGTGGCCTAAAACCAATACCATTTTAAACGAACTTTTCTAATTAAAAACATAAATAAAAATCTGATGTGGGCAGCACATGACTTTCCCTGCAGATTTTATATCCTCGTTCTGTTTATTTTAATTAAATTTATTTCACTTTTAATTCAATTTTATTTCTCATTCGGTAACCGGACTTAATTTCATAGGTGGCGTAGAGAAATTACGAAAAACTGAAATATCTCGAGAACGGCTAGTCCTAGTGTAATGGGGTTGGTCTTATTCTTTTCTTCGTTAAAAATTACGTATTAAACAAGCATTTAATGGATATATTTGAGCATGCGTAGTTCTTTAGTTTAGATTTTGATGATTTTTGCGGGCCATTTTGTAAGAAAAGGCAGGTTATTTTTTTTCCGAATCGTACCAAAATCTAATCAGCACCAGGATGACTTACAAGTGACTCAACTACCGAATTTTGTGAAATTCGGTCCAGTAGTTTTTTAGCTAGAGTGGATACAAGTTTTTGCGGGCCATTTCGCACAAAAAGGCGGGTTCTTTTATCTCGAATTGTACCCAAAACTAATCAGCACCTGCCCCGCCCACAAGTGACTTACCTACCAAATTTTGTGAAATTCGGTCCATTAGTTTTTCAGTTAGAGTGGATACAAAATCTGCACAGACAGACACACAGACACACAGACAGACACACAGACAGACACACAGACAGACACACAGACAGACACACACACAGACGTCACGCTAAAAATGGTTTTTTCGTATTCTAGAGGTCTTGAAACGTGTAGATCCGTCGAAAACTCGAGTTGCGATTTTCGGCATGATTCCAATACTTTCCCTATACATTACCATGTATTGCAGGGAAAGTAAAAAAATACATAAAAAAATCTTAATCGTTCCTAAAAATTACAATCTTAAGCTCTGTAACCAGCTGCTTTCACCTCTAAAAAGGTGAAGAAACTTTTCCATCCTTCATCAAATTCGTTGTTCAAGCAACATCCAATCAGAAACCTCCAAAAACCTCCTTGAGCTCCAAAACTCAACCATGTTAATCTCATCCCCTTTCCAAGAGTACTTGGGGTTAAAGCATAATTTGGAGCTACATAACTCTCGGAGATACAGTCATATTTGGCTAAGCTCTCCGCAATTTGATACCACAGGCAAGCGGGCGGGATATAATTGACCGATTTGTAGAATTTCTTCTAAAAATCTCATTCTACAGATTTCTCTAAATTTATTTATCTAATCTGGAACACATTCAAATTAGAATTATGACCATTTTACTGAAAAATAACTGTTAAATAATGTCTTCAATGCTGTACCATTTACGTTGTTTTAGACATTTAAAATTTAGTAGCGTATTTCGACATTGGGTTGACAAAGCAACATATTCCTAGTTGATTATTGTATTACTTTTCTCAATATAGTTTCTACGGATAGTGGTACATATAAGTGCACAATAAAATATTTCTTAAAAGTTGTAGAACAAAGTAAAGAGCATCTCAACTTCTAACACTTTCAGACCAAATATACAAGGTTCCTAGTAAGGTCTTTAAACTTTTGTAAAGAAAGGTTCATGAGTGTGCAGATTGAAGTTATCTATAGTAAAGTGAATAAGCATGATGGAATAAAAGTTATTGCAGCGCCTTTAGCGGAGAATTGAAAAAATGGAATAACCAACTCTGCAACAAAGTGAAATAGGCGTAAAAATATATGTTCAAAATTCGTATCATTAAGACCTCTATCACGATGACACCTGCAACGTTTTTCAAATAAAGCAGTAATATTTTTTCTAGAATTCAAATGTGCATTGATATGGATACGGGGTATTGCGAACAGGTTGTACATTAGGTTCCTATGTATGTAAGTTTCTTAGCCTTCTTGAATGTGACCGCAATTTGACTGTTAACCATAACGTTTAAAATAAATGGTGTCTGTAACAGTTTTATTGTCAATTCCTACTCATAACACAATGCTCTAGCACCTTGCAACTGGCTTTATCGTTCATCTCGATTTGTTGCCATGCTTGTTCCCAAATTTTAAAATTATCCGTAAGGGGCGCTGCAATCACTTACTTTTATGCAATCGAGCTTGGTCACTTTATTATGAATAGATCTAATGTGTACAATCTTGAATTTTTCGTTATTCGTTATATATATATATATATATATATATATATATATATATATATATATATATATATATATATATATACACTCATGTCCAAAAGTTAAGCATAGTTGCTGTTTATGTGGAAATTTCAGAAAATCTACATCGGAATGCATGGAAACGCGGTATGAGGATGTAATAAGGTTATACAAGTAGAAGAAGAAAACAATGTAAAACACGGATAATAACGACTTTTATTATACAAAGAAAAGGGTTGAAAGAAAAATGGTCACAATACGAGTGTCAATCTCAGTGAAACAGAATGTTTAAATCAATGTGATGCTGCAGTTTAATAAGGTGTGTGGGAACCTCGGCATGCTGCACAACGATTTTCCATACTTTCGATGATGGTTTGGATGAGTTGTATGCTCAAAGAGTTCCAAGCCTCACGGAGAGCAGTTTTCAATCCCGGAACGGAGCTTGGTGGGTAGCGGATGATTGCAAGATGTCTCTCAAGCATATTCCGCTCATGCTGTGTAGGATTCAGATCAGGAGAATTGGCAGGCCACTGCATGTGCTGGATATGTTCAGTTTGAAGGAAGTCGTCGACCAAGGCCTCACGGAGAGGAGTCGCGTTGTCAGCCAAGAACATGAAATCAGGACCAAAAGTAAATCGAAACATTCGAACGGTAGGCTCAAAGACTTCGCATCTGTATCTTTGACCGGTAACCGACCCCCTGTCAAAGATGTGGAGGTCTGTGCGGCCGTCGATCAGGATGCCTGCCCAGACCATGACTCCCCCAAACGGAAAATGATGTCTTTCCGTGATGTTTCCCGTGTAAAAACGCGCTCCGCGTTCTCTCCAGATCATGGTACGACGAGAATCAGTTTGCAGGCTAAACCTGGACTCGTCACTGAACATAAAATTACCCCACTGATGTCCACTCCACTGCCGATGTTCCAAACTCCACTTTAAACGCGTGCATTTCTGTGAAGACATCAGGGGATGCAAACTGCTGGTCGTCTGGCATAGAGACCAACGTGCCTGAGTCTCCTGTAAACAGTTTGTTTCGAAACAGTGACTCTTGTGACGGCTGTCAGGGCTGAAGCCAGTTGTCTGGCAGAACGGTTCCTCTGACTTCGCGCAGTTATCACCAAATATCGGTCTTGCTGAGCGATTCTTACCCTTGACCGATCTGGTACTGGTCGTTGAGTAACATCTCCAGTGGTTTGGAACCTCTGAAACAGTCTGGAGATCACACACTGAGGCATAATCAGAATTCGAGACGCTTCGGTTTGGGATCGACCGGATTCCAGCATTCCAATAGTTCGCCCCTTCAAAAACATGTTCAATTGATATATTTTTGACATCTTTCGGCCTGCTTGATTGTTAACAACGCTCCGTACCACAGCAATTGCGAAATTTTGACTCAACTGGCCATGCAGCTCGTGGCTATTTTATACTCGTTCTGATGTGCCAGTGCTTTGCGCATGTCGACGTCGACTGAACTGGTTTGCACAACGACATATGCACAATGATTTACCTTCGTCCCACAATTCTCCGCAACTGATTGTGAACTATTGTATCCATATTATCTCCGATTTTTTTGCATCTCACGAATTATGCTTAACTTTTAGATATGAGTGTATATATATATATATATATATATATATATATATACTTATATATATATATATATATATATATATATATATATATATATATATATATACATATATATATATATATATATATATATATATATACATATATATATATATATATATATATATTATATATATATATATATATAAACATATGCATATCAAGGGTGTTCCTCAGGGTGTTTCTGCCAGTTCCGCTCTAGCAAATTTACATCACGAGTCAAAATTTAAAAATTCTGAATTCGCTTTTTATAGTTACATTGATGGTATGATTCTAATTAAGTCTATCATTAAGAATCTCATCTAATTTCATTGATTTTAATTTTTATCCCTCTAATTTATCTCTTTTACCCAATGAAAACAATATCTCGTCTAGTACTTAACTTCTTATTAGACTTAACTCTTACTCTTGATGAGGAATTCTCCTTTTCATCAAACTTTTTGGATGAAAAAACAAGCTTCCCGTTTAAAATACAAAAAATTATCAATTTTAACTCTTGTTTGAGTAAGCAAGTGTATAAAATCATCTTAATAAATCAGTTATATAGGATAATCAGATTATATGGCAAAACACATGTTAGTTGCCATGATTTAAAACTAAATTATATGTTTGAATCCTATCCTACTAAATTCGAAAAATATCATAACAGAAATTTCAATTTTAGTTAAATATTTTGATTTATTATAAATAATAATCAATTTAGACACATAGATTTTGTACAAATATTAATTAAATTAAATCATTGCTTCTTATAAATCTTGAGGTATGGATTGGTTTGATATAATTTAATTTTCTATGTTTTTCTCAGAACAAATTCATCGTTATTATAATTATTCTTAATGCCTCAAAATTTCCTTAATGACCTTTGATTTGTCTTAAAATCTCAAACTGTAGATTGTTCATCTCACAAATACTAATTATTATTATTTTTTTTATTTCAATGTTATATTATAGTAATATAAATTAGTATTATTGACTTTTTAATGGGAATAAATATTAGTATAGTTGTTTATGCATCAATAATTATTTACCGCCTAATTACTCATTCTCAATATCTTGTTTAGTCATCTGATACATGACAGAAGGCGCCATCTCCTTTTATCAATAGTTTAACTTATTGTGCAGATTCAAAAGTAGTGTTATGGGCATGGGATAGGTGTTGTTGTTGTTGAGACCCAGACCGTCCGACCTACCAGAAAGGTGTAAGGTAACTGTTTGGACGGCCGGGAAGTGCCACCCAATTTAGACCGGAACCCAGTGGGGGAGGCATCCACAGGGACCGTACCCTCCTTCCCCTACCACCAACCTCTCGGAAGGACTTACGGACCCACATCTTTAGCGTGATCGTACTCCGCGTGAACACGGCGGCAGTTTTGGCAGTGGCTGGAATCGAACCCGGGCCTACCGAGTGCAACTCCAGCGCGCTAACCAATGGGCTACCGCGCCCTTTGGGATAGGTGTGTCATAATGTTTCATTGATTTTCAATCAACTATATACTTCATATTAATCATTTGTTTATTTAAGACTTATTACCTCTTTCCACTATATGGTTTTTATAATATGTCGCAACTTTGTATAATGTTTCAACCACATGATACTGCTCTATACAACGAAACACATTTAGAGTGTCCAATTGGTGTAAAATTCCCTGAAGAGTTGATTTTATATATACTCTATCTTTTTCCATTTCTTTATATTTTCTTCCTTTAATTTTGTGAGCATCTTGAATTTTCTTGTTCTATTAAATTCAAGTGCTTAGTATAGCTAATTAGCAATATATTTTGTTTATGTCATATCTTTAATGTAGATTTTGTTAACGTTCATATATTCTTATTTCCTCGTTAAATATTACTAAGATTTCAATTTATATACTTATCTTTTATTAATATTACATTTCCATAATTTTAGAACTAGAATTTATACTTTTCGGCTATCTTTGTTATCTTGAACCTGGGATGCAAGTTATTTTTGAATATATATATTAGTTATTTTATATATATATATATATATAGTTATATATATAGGAATATATATATATAGTTATTTTTGAATATATATATATATATATATATATATATATAAATTTATTGACGGCATTTCGATGTAAAAAGTGCTGATTAAAATAAACGACTGCTCATGGCAAGTTACGAATAAACTATTTTACCCCCAAAACGAAATTTTATATTTACTTTTTATATCTTCATCTTTATCGGAATTGCACATTGTTTGGAGAAAACGGATTCTTATTGCTGCACCCAATAACCATCCATCGTCGCTGTCATCTGTGCAAATGTTGCAGGAGCTTCTAAGCATCTTTTAAGTGGACAATCGAATGGCTTGTAACAGGATGCTCATCACTAGATTTACACTTTAATCAACAGCTGCCCGTCGACAGTTAAAAGAAATGCCGCTTCGTAGGTATTTATAAGTTAGCTGCAAGTTGTCTTCTTTGTGAGAGAAATATTCTTCCAATAAAATTAGTTTTCAACTGAAATTTTCGAAGTGACATTTTTAATTGAATTCAATGCTCCAAGTACTTAAAAATCTGTGCATTGAACAGCCAACAAATTCTTAGGTCAACAATACAATTCTTATTTATTTTCTCTGTGATACAAAAAAGAGCAAGTCCAATTAGTATGATCGCATTCAAATAAGGAAAAATAGATCATAGTATAATTCTCAATTAAACATGCTTAAAATTATTTTCCGACAAATATGCTTAAAATTATTTTTGATATGCATGCTTAAAATTCTTTTCCGACATACATGTTTAAAATTCTTTTACGACATACAAAAAATAATCAATATCATTAAAACTTAAAGTATATGAAAGTGTAAAATTTAAAAACGGAAGAGCTTCTTAAAAAATTGTGATTAACATTGACAAGAATGCGAAATAGTGAATGACACCTTAAGCAAGGCTTGCAAGTTTAATTTGATTTAACAATGTATTGCGCTTAGCGTCAAAAATTACCACAGATAGGTTCTAACTCGTGGCCTATACATGTATGTAGCTTCCTAGGTTATTGTGCAGGCTTCTGGAGGTGTATGTATTCTACAAAATGTTTTTGTTCCGCCTCCCATTTTTTCGGCCCCCTGGAGAGAAATTGTTACGTTCTGCAATGTAAAATCTACTACAAGAGTACAATATTTCAGCCTTCTATGTCCCCAGGAGAGGGGGGTTCTGGACGGTCTAAGAAACAAATACTCCATACAATTATTATATAGATGCTCGAAATATATAAATATATCAAAATTTGTAGTTCAGATTTTAAATTCGATCACAATATTTTCTATTTATATCTAGTATGTGCACTAAATATACTATATATTAATTGCTACATACTTAAAACATTTAAACTCAAGCAAATATAATTATATATTAAAACGAGGTCAATGACCATAAAGCTTTATATTTAGGGTTTTATTTCCTTAAACTAAGCTACAGTAACTAGACATATTCACGTCCATTATTGTCGTCAGCATCGAAAATGTTGATAAAACGTCAGAGTATCTTTCACAATAATGTAACGTAATACTTATTGCTATGAACAGTATAAGCATCATCTGCCATCATCTATATGAACAGTATAAGCATCATCTGCCATCATCTATATGAACAGTATAAGCATCATCTGCCATCATCTATATGAACAGTATAAGCATCATCTGCCATCATCTATATGAACAGTATAAGCATCATCTGCCATCATCTATATGAACAGTATAAGCATCATCTGCCATCATCTATATGAACAGTATAAGCATCATCTGCCATCATCTATATGAATAGTATAAGCATCATCTGCCATCATCTATATGAACAGTATAAGCATCATCTGCCATCATCTATATGAACAGTATAAGCATCATCTGCCATCATCTATATGAACAGTATAAGCATCATCTGCCATCATCTATATGAACAGTATAAGCATCATCTGCCATCATCTATATGAACAGTATAAGCATCATCTGCCATCATCTGTATGAACAGTATAAGCATCATCTGCCATCCAACAGCAAAATGAACGCCACTTGAAAGTAGAAATAATTTTCTCTTCAAGCTGTATTTCAATAAAACTAGATTTTAAGTGAAATTTGTGGTAAATGGGGAAATTAAATGCTTGAGTATTAAAAAAAAATAATAATAAAATAATGATGGACATCAGGCATTATCGGAAGAGAGAATAATTCTATGAATCGCAATTATTCGAATCCCTTTCCAAACTATCGCAATTTCATCAACCGTTTATACTTTCTATTTAGTATATGTAAAGGGGAAGTTTGGGGGTGTTATCAAAACTCCAATCATCGGAGAAAAATAAATCGACACGTCTTGAATGCGAATCAACCTTGTTTTCCAATGATGTATGTGTGTATTTCTGAGTATGGGGGACGATAATTCTCCAACGAATTGAGGAAATTGAAAGAAATTTGATACGCTTACCTCAATCAATAATCATCAAAAAGTTGTAATTTTGAAACATCGGGAACTAGGGAAAGGCTCTCAAATTTTCAACTATTTCTATTTTCGAAATTGTAAAAGTTATAAACATGTATTCTTCTTCGTCGTCAACACAGACCGTTCGACCTACCCGAAAGTGTAAAGTATCTGTTTGGACATTCCACCCAATTTAGACCGGAGTTCAGTGGCGGCGGCATTCTCAAGGACCATACCCTCCTTCCCTTACTACTAACCTCTCGGAAGGACTTACGAACCCACATTTTTAATGTGCCCGTACTCCGCGTGAACACAGGGACAGTTTGGGCTGAGGCGGGAATTAAACTCGGGGCCCAAGTGCGCTGACCACTCAGCTGTCCCACCTACTCATAAAAATGTATTGTAATAAACACTGTTAAGACAAAATCCTTTTTGATATACCATTTATTAAAATAAGCGAATGGCATCATTTACAGAGCGCTAACATGTGATGTTCTCGAGATATTGTAAGCTTCTGATCTAAAATGAAAAGGATTGTCCAAAAGACATTAATTATTATCAAACGTCGGAACTCTTTATGCGTACTTGTAATCACAAATACATGAACTCGGATCAGTTACTTATTATAAGTAGCTATTCTCGAGATATTAGAAATTTTACTTTTCCACAGGGAGTACGGTATCTCTCGAAATAATTAAGATAATTTTAGGATTTTTGGTATGCTTATTTTAATCAGGGGAAGCAAAACACTTGAATAATGCTCATCAATATTGAGTTAAAAAAAAGCTAATTTATGTAATTTTCACCCACAGAATCAAAATTTGATAACGTCAATAGAAAGACATTTGTTAAAGACAACATATTTTTTTCAGTTTGAAAATCATATTTTTCACCTTCATAAATTCACAATTTTTGATTTCTTAAATTGCGATGCATCAAACCGCTACTAAAACGTATCATTCAGACTATGTAGAGCTATTCCACTTCCCTGTATTTTTATTTTTACCCAGACAGTTCGACCTACCCGAAGGTGTAATTCAACCGTTTGAACTGCCGGAAAAGTACACGCGATTTAGGCCGGAATCAAATAGAGGAGACAGCCATTGAGACTGCACCATCCTTCCTATACCCATCACCTCTCAGATAGATTTTAGAATGTACATATTTATCGTAGCCATATTCCGAGTAGACGCGAAGATAGCTTTGGGCGAAGTCGAGGATTGAACACGGGACTACGGATTTCGATCATCCCACCTTAACTACTGGGCTTTCCAGTCGAACTAATCCTTCGTTGTTCATGAATAAAATATATCTTGAATTTGATTCTCAATTTTATTCGAGAAATATCTGGTGGTCAGACTTACAAACAGACAGACAAAAAGACATCAATGAAGAAATGGTTGATTCTTTTTCAGTGATGCTAAAAATATGTAAATTCATAAAAATAATGTGTCGTATTTTAGAACTCACACAATGCATTCCGTTCACATTCACTGTGCCTTGCAGGAAAAGTAAAAATAGTAAAAATATGTCAGACAGAAAACACGTTTATGCGTCCATGTGTAAGATATCCAATGACCTCCAAAGTCGTTCTTCATGCTTCACCTCCTTAACTGAGCTGTGATTTCACACCATCAGTAGAAACATGCTTTCAGTAACTGGAAGCCATTCCTTTCATTTGGTTGACAGCAACTCAAATATTGCAGAAACATCGAAACATCCTGCTAATGGGCAATAAACTTGTCTGTAATCAGATGCTCTTCGCTAAATGAGTAGTTTAAGCAACCACCTGGAATTGTTGGAATCAACTAGAAAGTTATTTTTATCCGTAAAAAAGTGCTTTTCGCAGTTAAACGTGTTTTGATGTATAACTACGTCTTTCCTCGCAATAGATAAAGGGCACAAACTTGGGAATTGAATGTCACGAAAACTAAATGTCACGAGAAAGTACAACCCACTCTCGACGTTACTGCTCGCAAATGCGAAGGGAGAGCGGTGTGGTGTATATTGTCTTAAATACAGGGTGATTATAAAAAAAAAACTTTGGCGATATATGAGCCCCTGGCGATCATACCGTTCAAGGAAAAGGAAAGAAATTTTGAATGCAGGTATTTTAAAGTATGCTCTCAAGAATGATGTGAGAAAACAACAGTCCTGCTCTCATAGTTAGGGTTACAATCACACAATTTCGAAATTTTCAATTGGCAACACCAACTTTTTTATTGGAATGTGATCTTCACAGTGAAAAACCTTATATGACGTTGACATGGTACCTGCAGCACGAAAAACGCCGGCCCTAGGTAGAGACTAAGAAAAAAGTGAAAACAACTGTGGCGTTCACCAAAACACGACTTTCTGTTCCATTGACGTCACATTCCACACTGTGTGTTCGGATTAGAACACAGCCTGCAGAAACTCCTTCGAAAGGAGAAGAAGAGACCAAGGTATGCAAATTCCCAGGTTCGGCGTAAAACACCGTCATAGCTGATGTCATCGCCGTAGGAGAAAGAAAAGACATTGTGATTTGAGTGCCGCTTGCTTTCTTGCACTTTGACTTGATCAACATGACGTTTACAGTGAAACAACAAGGTGAATTGATAAAGCTCTATTACGTCTATTCCTTGAACGGTATGATCGCTAGGGGCTCATATATCGGCAAAGTTTTTTTATAATCACCATGTAGAACACCGCATCAAAAGATATATGAACAGTTTTAGCAACGTTTTTCATTGTACTAGGTAAGGAAGCAAATTTGGGAATTTAATGTCCTGACAACGTGCAGCCCACTAATAACGTTATATCGAAAAGAATGCCGCGTTAAAAGAAATTTGAACAGTTGCAGCTACGCCTTTCACTGCACTAAGTAAGGGAACAAACTTGGGAATTGAATGTCATAAAAAGGTGAAACCCACTTTCACCGTTACAGCTCAGAAATGAAAAGGAAGAAGGAGATGATATAAATAAAGTTAGATAGAGAAAGGAACAATACACCAAAAGAGATGTGAATAGTCATAGCTACGTTTTCCTCGAACTAGGTAAGGGGGAAATTGGGGAGATATCCCGAAATACGTCTAAATTGCAATCCACTCTTACTGTTACAACTTGCAAATAAAAGGGAGAGTGATATGGGATATATAGCATTAAATAGAGAAAAGAACACCACGTTAGAGGAGATATAAACAGTTGCAGCTACGTCTATCCTCGCACTGGATAAAAGGATCAAACTTGGGAATTGAATGTTACGGAAAAACCAAAGAGGCACAATAGTAACTGTGCCTTCGCCTACAATGTGTATCTTTGATTTTTGTGAATATGAAAAAACAATTAGACAAATATGAAATTAGCATATTAATGCGCTGTGACTCCAAAATATATACAGGTAAAGGATATGCGCTAGGTTATGCCAGTTGCTAAATACTATTGAGAAGTACTCAGTTCTTCTTTCCAGAAAACCAATCGAAATTTGACCATGGATAATTGGTTTGTATTTATAGGTACGGTAAATATATTTTTTGGATAAAAAACATACAATAGTAGATATTATCCGCAAAATTAAAAATGATGTACCCCTTCGTTTATTAAAAAAATATTATGTGGGCAACACATGACTTTCCTTATATTAATGCAATGAATTTAGTCCTTTTAAAGTAAAAAAATAATGTATAAGATCCATGGTACTGTGTTTTTAACTTTGAATTGTACATTTGGCGATTTTCCGGATGGCAACATATAATATTATTTCAAAGTACCCAAATTACTTTTATTTCACACAACTCTAAATTAACAATTATCAGTATTGATAGCATCTTCAATAAGCGATATAGTCCATATATTAAAATATTTTTATAATTAATTCATCAATTAGGCGTTATTTTCATTAATTTAGCGTCATTTTTTATGTTTTGGTGAAATTTTCGTCTATCTGGGGCGAATTATCGCTAAGTTGGCGATACTTTACTAGATTATTGACCAAGTTTGCCAAATACATCAGCAAGCGTTACAGACAAACGGAGAGAAGAGTATTTATTATATTCTAGAATGTACGCCCGTCATATGACAGAAATTAGAATTTGCGAAACATTATTTCTCATTTGGCATCCTTTTTATCAATTTGGCGACATTTTTGTCCCTTTGATAGCATTTGAAAAAGTCACCAAGTTGAAGATATACCGAAAAATCCGGCACCAAAATTGTATCCAAATGTAACAGACGGAAAAATAGATTATTCTTATAGTACTCGAAGATTCCTATATTTGTTTCAAGATATTGCAGTTTCGTCAATTAGTCGTCATTTTCATTAATTTAGCGTCAATTTTATCAATTTAGCGATATTTTCGTTAATTTTTCAATATTAAAAAAGTTCGCCAAGTTGGCAATATTCCGCTAAATTCGTCGCCAAAATCACGCCAAGCGTTATGGGAGGAGAAATAAGTTATTTTTATAGCAGATAGATGACAATTGGTATCCAACTACAAAAGTATTACCCAAAATAACTTTTCTAATGTATGGAACTAGAATGATATCCATTAGAATGATATCAATTTAGCGCATGATATTGCATATGAAAAGTGAACTGACATCACAATAGTTAATACTTATTTTATGCGATTTTTTGATAAATTTCTTTAAAAATTCGCAAATCTCGAAAATGGTTCATTCTAAAGTTTATGTCAATCGTTTTCTAATGAAAAACTACATAAGAAATGACTCTTTACGTGACTTTACTAAAGGTTTTGATTTTTTGAAGATTTTTTTAAAACTTCACTCAAAAATTTAGTGGGGTTCTGAAGATTCAATGGCTTTTAGAACAATAGGCTTCCAGTATTCACGGATTATAGTTTTTGTACCAAATTCCGTTCGAATCTCTACATTCATTCGTCAGATATCGTCTCCACAGTCTCACTAACACACACACACACAGATATCACCTCAAAAACGTTTGATTCGTGTTCATGGATGCTTGAAACGTTCTTTCCCGACGAAAACTTGAATTCGAATTTTCATGCATTATACTATGTGTTGTGACACGTCACAACACTTTTTATTTATTATTCCAAATTAACATTTTTTTTATAATTCATTAAATATTATATTTTTACTTTAAATTTATTATTCCAAATTATCTTATTCAAAATTGCTTTTATTTTATATTTTCATTAATAGACCAATTGACTCTTTTACTAAATTAAATCATTACGTGCTGCTATCAGTTCATGTTTTTATTCGTACAGTGTACACCCTTTTTAAAAATGACTAGATACGCGCACACTGTTTCAATTGGTAAGATCTCGTTTCAGACGAGATACGGAAACTTGTTTCTTCTGGCTCTCACCTTTTTAAACTCCTTGGTTGAGCGAGAGTTATGTTTTTACGAATGGCATCGTCCGGTTTTAGGCGGGAGATTTTCTTTTATGTGAAAAAGCACAGAATACTATATTCAGAAGGCTCACTCCCATAGGATCCTATGGCAACATTTCTAACATGGAATGTCGCATAGACACTAGCGCTAGTCAGATGGACCAACTGAAGTGCGATGCGTCTGCCAGATTTGGCGTGTTATCGCTCGCTTGGCGATTTTTTTTTAAACGGGAGGGGAACAAAATGTTGAGGACTGTACTTTTATAATTTTTGAAACTATAGAAAGGATCAGGATTTAAAAATACATTAATCTGCAACATAAATATATTCATTAGTTTAAGAATATTTAAATAAACATAGTTATATATTTAATTCAAATAATCATAAAATAGATTAAAAAATACACACATTGCATTGTCTCACTATAAAACATAATGCACAAAAAATTACAAGCTAACATACTCAAAAGACTGAAATATTATATAATATTTTCAGTCTAAAAAGTATACTAGCGTGTTGATCGTTAATTACTTGATCCTTAATTTATTCTGGGATACTGATAATAGACTTTTTTTTTAAATATAAAAATATTTATAAAGTAAATATCAAATTTACATAAATACACTATCGAAGTTGTGGAACTCAATCATTAATTACCCGAGGGGGGGGGGGAATTTTCCACCATAAGGCACTTAATAAAAATTTTACATAAATATATACACATACTATATCACATTCAACTAAGAAAAAGCTATCCAAATATCAATTATTTCACATTTTATAAAAATACGGAAAATATTTTTTAACTAATTATACCACTACCTCTTAAAATTTAGTCTAATCCGGCAGTAATAACACAGCACTAATATACTTATATGAACACGTGTATACTTATGAACACGTGTATACTTATAATGAACACGTATGTAGGATGGTGATAACTAAAATTATTTCAATTTTAATAAACATAAATTACATACCCTGTAACGCAACCAGTTTTCTTTTATCAATCCATTTCTATGAAATGATCTAAACACTTAACAAATAATCCTTTTTCACGTTACTCAAACCACGCTAGTCTGTTCTAAGTTTTCGCCGAATGAAATAAGGTTATAACATTGAAAATCGTCTTGGAACCAAACCAGACTATCGCCAAGCGCTCGGAACAAACCAGACCATCGCCAAGAGCGCGCCAACCCAATGTTTGGTCTATCTCTAATGGCCGCCGCGAAAACGAAACTATCGAGAGTGACAGGTCTGTATAGTAGTCTGTGTGAAAAAGTGCTGACTCGTCATTCTCTCAAAAAATTCTGGTACGTGAAGGTGTGAAATTTTCGGCAGGAGTGCCATGGCACTCCTGGCTCTAATATAAGTTCTATAAATGTATATTAAAATCTAAAATCATCAAGACACTCAGTTAAGTATATGTATGTATTGTGTATGAAAAGAATGCAATATTCAAGCAGCAAGTCATTTGTGTCATTCTTGAATCAACTGTAATATTTGCAAATAATAAATTTCAGTATGTCGAAGTTTGTACAAAAGACATGATATTCTCTCAATGCTGTACTCAATAACTCTGATATTTTTGATTCTGAAAAGAATAGATTGCTAAGTGAAAAAAAATTTAGAAACTTCAGCTTTTTCTTTTCGTAAAATTGAGAAGGTGGAATCAAGGCATGAAGAGGAAAATTCATATTTTAGCGATTTTCTATGACTGAGAAAATGCTGTGGTTATTATCTTTTTTTGATGTGTCTATTACAGAAGTAGAAGATATGGTTAAAATATGTATGGTCTGTGAAGTGATAGGCTACAAGGCAGATTTTATTTATGTTCATTTCTTGAAATTTGCTCAGAAAGGAAATTTTCAACAGCTGGTGATCTTGCTCATCAACATTTTTTTTTTAAGGTTGATAATCTTCATACATATCCAATTTCAAGAGAAAATGCTGTGGTTAAAGTAATTTTGACTTTAGATGCTTAAACAACATAAAATAACTAAGGAACTTGAAAAACTACATTAAAATTTTATGAATGATTTAGTTGTGACTAATAATTACAAGATAAAGGAATGTTTACATAATTTTAAAACTATAATTATTTCCTTTTTATATATATATATAGGTCCTGAATACAGGTATTTCTCTTAAAAAAAAAATGTTAAAACTAATTCATATTATATTATTTTATGTATAATTATTTAGGCGCTCACATACAAATGGTTATTTTTTTTTATTATATAAACACAACGCATTGTTCTACTTTTCAAAATTCTATTCCCCACTATACGGTCCCATTCCATTAAATATTTAATTAATTAATTTCCCTTTTATTTTATGTGAGTGTCCGACCCAATCAGGTGTTGAGATATGATCATTCAATTGATTTTATTTTATTAAGTCCTTTGAATGGTTGTATCACAACACTATGTATATAAGGAAAATAACAAAAGGCAGACAGTCAAATTCTACATGTTCGGCTACAGTGGACAATTTACGCTCCTATTATTTCTTTCCTTATATACATAGTATAATGTATAAGAAAAGTATTGTGATGGGGTTGAAAATTCAAATTCGAGATTTCGAAGGGAGTTCACGTTTCAAAAAACCCCGAACACGATTAAAACATTTCTGAGGTGATGTCTCTGTGTGTATGTGTGTGTGTCAGTGAGTTTGTGGAGACGATATCTCACGAACATCTATATACATTGCATAGTTAAATAAACATCTTTACACATTCAGCTTGCGAAAAACTATTATTATACTTGAAAATATAACAGAAAATTATTTTATGACATAAATCATATAGCAATGAATATATGAAAATTTTGATAAATGTGAAGCATAAATACAACTTATTTAAAATAGATGGATCTAATAATGTTGTTAAGGAATATATAATTCAGCGAAAACTGTCTTATTTTGTAATCGTGCTCAGGAGGATGCAACGTGAAACATTCCCGAAGCTTTTAATCAAACTCTCATTGCAGCGGTCAGCATAGGTAGACAGGTGAGTGGTTTGCAATATCGAATAGATGATAAATCCACTGCTGAGTAAATGTAATAAAACCGTAAAACTGACCCAACCATGCTGTTTAATGCACTGGAATTCTGTTTCCCAGTTTGGAGAACACTTCTTATTGGTGGATTTGATAACTAAAAATTTGTTCACAGTCTGAGTTCGATCTTTCATAAACTTGAATCCGGATTCATGTTAGGCTGACTTCGTTGACATCCATAGTTGCTCATAAAATTGTGGCATGCTTTTGAAAACCAGTCTAGATCTGTAAGAAGATGCTCATGATATGATAAATAATTTAATCAGCATCTACGGACACACAACTCGATGAAATTTTGGTTATATTCCTGAAAGTAGAATGGAACTCTGTTAGGGAAATTATTTGTCTGTAAAACTAGTTTTCAGGTAGCACAAAAGTGATTTTACCATTCCGCTACTTGTATTCATGATCTGAAAAAAATATTTAAAAAATTTTTGTAAATTTTCAGGTGCATTTATAACTTTTATCAACGTTTGTCTTATTTTTGCATATTTCTTTTACCTATAAAATGTTCATGTCATCTATTAATCCGACAAGTCGTTCTATCTACAATTAATGTCTGTGTGAAAGACACTGGACCCATGTTTGAAAAATCAACCTTAACTTGTGAAACGAAAATTATACTATATACCACACACACAACAAATGAAAAATGTCAAATTTCATTCCCTAAACAGTCCAAAGATATATCACTATCCATTATCATTATCAGCATTGAAAATATTGCTGCAACATCATATAATATTTCCAAGTAGGCAATCAACATACCTGCCCATGGCACAATTGCAGTTTAGTAGGCGTATATAGACACACAACCAGACGAAGTATCCGCTGTATTCTTGAAAGTGGAATGGAATGTTGGTTTATCTATTATGGAAATTATGTGGCTGTCAGACAAGTTTCCGAGTGAAACATACACGGTGGTACTATTTCGTTATCTATGATCACGGACAAATGTTTAAAAATTTTTTTTGTAAATTTGCATGTACATTTATAACTATTATCAACGTTTGTCTGTACTTCAACATATTTATTCAATCTCTAAAAACTAATTATGCTATCAGTTAATCTGACGAATGATTTAATCACCAGTTTAAATTCGGGTGAAATACATTCATATTTGTGAAAGAAACCACCACTCATGAACTGAAAATTATACCATACACCACACAAACAACAAATAAAAAGTGTTGAATTTCATTTTCTAAACTGTTTTAAGATGCTGCACCATCAGCACTCAGTAACTCGATCTATTTATTCACTATCCATTATCGTTATCAACATTAAAAATATTGCTGCGGCATCGAATAATATTTCCAAATGGGCAATCAACAAACCTGAAACGGGATGCTCATGACACGATAGACAGTTTAATCAGCATACATATATACACAACCAGGCAATACCAGACACCAGATACCAGGTTGTATTCCTGGAAGTAGAATAGAATGTTGTTTTCTATTTAAGAGGAATTATGTGGATGTAAAACTTGTTGTCAATTGAAGAAAAACGTAAATATTTTATCACGGTTAAAATTTATGTCGCTTCTTCCCATTAGCGTTAGAACTGGGATCTTTCAGCTTACTCTAGTCTTCAAGTATAGCTTCAGATCCGCTGGCACTAGTTAGTTTCTGGAACTTAATTGGGTTTTTACCATGAAGTGGTGTTTCTTTATTTTTGATTGAAATTAGTTTGCATATTGCTCCTTCTTAATTAAAGCTGGTGGAGTGGTCACTACCACAGTATATTTGAATTCGGGCGTCAATTGTAAATTACTACACTTAATTTTTTCTGAAAAATAATACTTGGCCAGAGTCGGGGGACTTAACAGTCAGTATATGTGTCAGTTTTTTTAATTAATGTGAAACATGAGATGGCAAAAAACCTACTAATTTCTGTGATACTATTTTATCTATTTTTTCAGATTCGAATATTAAAGCTAACTTTAATTTTGTAATATTTTTATATTGTTTTTCGTTTTCTAAAAGAGTTTTAACAAGAAATCTCCACTCATTATCCATAGGGTTCTAATTTGGTGAAACAGCAGGCCATTATCTAAAGACCCTTTTTCCTTTCTGTTTGCTGTATGAATTGATGCGTTGTTCTGTTGGAAGAGCTCCGGAAATGTCCACAAATCCGTTCCGCAAAAGGGAGCAAGTTACCTCCTGGTAGTTTGTAGATCTTATTCTGGCAGTTTTAAATACAACGTTAATTTTATCGTGGTATCTAAAACCAGAACAAATCATGAGTGACCCCCTACCATATTAATGTTTTGAAAATATCTCATAAATTTTACGAAAGTCACGCCAGTCGTAATTTTGTCCATGTGGGCCGTCTAGATTCAATTTATTTTCATCAGAGAATCAGCTCTTTCGTATTGTGTCTATTTCGTATTTCCAAGACATGATAATTTGTCCAGCTCAATCTCCTTCGCTTCGTTCTATAAAGTTGTACTAATTTTCGTTTCACATATACACCAACCTTTCAGTGCTTCTGGCAAAAGACAGATCATTTTTCGACACGGATAGCTTTGAATGCCTTGCCAGTTGCCCCAGTGATATTTTTAAGCTACTTTTACTTTTTGCAACAGTTCTTTTCTTCCCTGAAAACAGATTTATGAGAAACCTGCAGATTTCTTTCGTCCATAATCGCCTTTCAATCTAAGTAAATTAAACAAAATCAGGAGATCGGCCTATTTCCTTTGCTATCGATCATGCTATCGTTAAAAGCTATAATCTTCTCCTTTTCCAACTCAAAACCTTTTCCCCATCCATCTCACAGACACAACAAAAATAATGGCACAGATAAACTAAACGCACCCTGAAACCTTTCTTATTTAGGTAGTATTATTTTCATACTTCAAATTTCGTGTGCAGAAACATCAGGCGTTGTTTCCGAGCGGCATTAAAATCATAAGGTCCGAGCGGCTTTAAAATCATAAGGTCCCAGCGGCTTTAAAATCATAAGGCCCGAGCGGCATTAAAATCATTACACAGATCGTTCATATGAGCTTGCAACAGCATGCTTTAGTAAAAACTATAGTTTTTTTCTATATTTGACAACATACTTTTGCTTTGTTGATGAATACCATCGATAATTATGTACTTTGTTATACCAAGATGCTTTATGTGTGACTAGCAGCATATACGTTCTTCGCACGGAATATATAATATAAAGAAACTTAAAATTCACAATCATGTGCAAATTCCTATAGTTTACTATATGACATTGTTAATCAAATTATTATCTTAAAATATTTAATTTAATGCTCCTAAAAAGAAGTTTAATAATGTATGTTCTCTCTATACAAAATTATCTGACAAATCTGAAGAATAAAACATCCTGGCCCCGTTCGTAAATAAATTTACAAAAATTATAAAATCGAATCAATATATGTAAAATAAAAGCGTTAAAATTGTATGGAACTGCTTATATTCGCGAATATTAGAAGACATACCCTGAATTAGTAGATTACACATATAAATTGAAAATATCAATAAACCCGTAATCTTTAAACCTGAAGATGGTAATTGATTCCAATATATGCCAAAATAAAAGCTCTGAAATTGTATGAGAAGATATATCCGTACAACTATATTGTCGTAAATTAGAAGATATGCCTATGTGCTAGTAGAAAATTACTCGTATTACAATATGAACCTCAATAAGTTTTGCTAAAATAAAACAGATGATGTAATAAATTGAAAATATCAATAATCCCCATAATCTTTATACCAGAATGCCGTAATTGAACTCAATATAAGCCAATATATGTCAAAATATATGCCAATATACATGTACTACTTATATTCTCGTACATTAGAAGATATACCCGTGCATTTCTAGAAGATTACCCATACTACGTACAATATATGAGTATCAGCAATTTTTGCCAAAATAAAACAATGGCGTAATAACTTGAAAATATCAATAATAATAATATTTAAACCTGAAGACCGTTATTAATATTATCCAGTGAACATTGCAATATCAATGAAATTTATTTTATATATGTATCCTTATCATTTAAATCTGAAGAGGTTTAATAAAAATCGTCTGCCACATAAACACATTTGATTTAAATTCGTTGCTAACCGACATAATATCATTTTCTTGAAATAAATTGGTCAAAAAATATCATCTGCATAATGCTATCTTTATGGAATTTTTAATTGTGCGTTTTAAATTAATATATGGACAACCCCTGGTTCTAGAAACTCAAAACATGGACTTAATTTTAAACGGGGCTATTCAAAGTCTATAGTTGCATAAAAAAAGTTTCAGAATTTTATGAAATAGATAAAAATTTTCAGGGGATTAAATTTGAAGAAATACAAAATTTAAATTCTTATACGGCCCCGTACAAAAACATTTCCAATGAGTAAAATGTAAAACGTGCCCCATACACTAATAAGGTGATGTACTAATTTCAGCATTTTATCATAAAAAGTCCCACAAATATGTTTAAACAAAGTTGGAGAGAGATTAATCACAAATTAAAATGTAAATGTTTACAGCGAGAGTACAAATAACGCAACGCAGAAATGCATCATAGGCAAATAATATCTGTCTCTTATCTTTAATGGATCTTTGGCATGGATGAAAAACATTTTGAATAAGTATCTTTGTGTAAAGTTAATTTTTCTACACAGTGTAGATACTTTTGTACCAATAAATAGCAAAATCATTATTTATTTATGTAATCATTGTTTTCTTTCGTAATTTGTGTATGACCCCTGAAACGCGATCTGCCGACATGATTTTTCCCCTCTGAGAACCCATGTCTATGCATCGGAAAGTGGTTTAAGTCAGTATTTTGGTCTTTTTATATCTTTGGGACTTTTTATGATAAAATGCTGAAATTTTGTACATCACCCTATTAGTGTATGGGGCACATTTTATTCATTGGAAATGTTTTTGTACGGAGGCCATATAAAAGTTTAAATTTTGTATTTCTTAAAATTTAATTCCCTTGAAAATTTTAATCTATTTCATAAAATTCTGTACCTTTTTCACGCAACTTTGTAATTTATTGTATATGTCTAAGAACAATATGTAACGAATAAAAGCCGAGGTCAATGTTTTTGGGACACCCTGTATATATATATATATATATATATGTTTTAAACTTGGTCATATAATGTCAGAAAATGCAAATTAAATATCGTTTATGCTAAATTTTTAAAATTAAAATTAACTAATGAGCATTTTAAACATTTATTTTTTGATTTGCTTCTTTCTCGTACAAATTTCATAAATTTCCACCTACACAATTCCCCTAATCCACCTACTAAATTAGCTTACGGTGCAATCTCTTTTAAACATCCAACTCTTAATTCTCTTAACTTTAATAGTTTTTTTTTTTTTTTTTTGCAAAACATCAAAACCTGTTATCAGAAAGTGATATCAAAATACAAAAACCTTTCAAATATAATTTACCAATTAATAGAACTATTTACAATTGCAATGAAGTTTTCAGGCCATTAAATCCTGATCATCTTTCATCATGTGTATGCAATGATAAGAAACTTACTCCTTATGTCAACTCTTCTCATGGACACATTATTACTGGGGATCTCAGTATAGTTCAGGATGAAATTCTGATGGACATTATGAATAAAGGTTCCAAATTTAGCGTTCCATTCTGCAATCATCCCAAACTTCTTCTTCAGTCTTTATCATTTGATTTTGATAAATTTATATACCAACAAGCTTGTTCTCATTGCATTCCTATTGAAGTATTCCATCTATGGAAATATACTATCCTACATCTTCTTAAAAATGTAATTATAAACATTAATTTTACGAAGTTTAGTTATCATTTTAAAAAAAAACTCCTTTCTGCTATTAAGGAATTACAACAACAATTTGTCATGACTTATGTAGATAAAGCATATAATAATTACGCCATTATTTGTACAAAATAATATATTTCTCTGTTTCAGACATATTTAAAAAATAATCATATTTTTAAACCCATTAATAATAAGTCTATCAAAATCAAAACTAAAATGCTAAAATTATGTGCACAGTTAAATATTAATTGTAAATTTTATAAATTTCCATATGTTACTTTGGTTCCTAAATTCCATATATCACCTCTCAGTTTTAGTACGGTCACTTGTGGACATAATACCTTTACCACTACTGCTAGTAAGTACTTGGTAAATTGTATTAACAGAATTAATGATTCTATTAAATTTAAGGCTTCAGGATATTTCATTTTGAACAATAGTTTTGATTTAGTTAATCACCTTAGAAAGCTTCCATATATTCTTGGTTTCCATACCTTTGATTTTAAAGACCTATTTAATAATATTGATATCAAATATTTATATAAAGTTATTATCTCTCCTTATAATCATTATCTCTCTTCCAGTAATGTTCCATTTAAAGTCTGAAACTTTCCTATACAACTGCACTTTGTGTTATACAACAATTATATTATCCAAGGTGATAACATATATTTACAAACATCTGGTGTACCTCAAGGAGGCTGTATTCTAACTAACTTATATCTTTATTATTATGAACGTCATTTTTTCTCTAATTCATATATTATATATCGATATGTTGATGACTTAATTTGTTGTATCATTGATGATTCGTTTCCAATTAATATTGATTTTTACCCCTCTAACAGAGAATTAATCCCTAATGAGCGTAGTGTTAGTCAAACTGTTAATTATTTAGACTCAAATTTAGATACACACCATAATCATGTTATTACCAGTCTATTTGATAAAAAAGGTTCTTGTAACTTCACTATCATTAAGCTGCTATCATATCGATCTTGTAATTATCTTCAATTGTTTAGAAACATCGTTTTAATCCAGCTATTTCGAATACATCGACTTTCAGATCCTCAGTTTTACTAACTCCACATCAATAATGTTAAACTCATTTGTCAAAATTACCACTATCCGGAAGTATTTGTTAATAATATTATTAATAATTTCAAATACACCACGTAGAAATTTTACAACTGCATTATTTATCCTTGATTGGATAGCTCATTTTTGTAAATTTCACCCATTCTTATCATCTAATTTTCCACTAGTCCTGAGTCTAATACTGATTACTATTTTTGAAAGACTGGCTATCTGTCGTCTGTTCGCAGTCGATTCCTTGTGCACACGATAGCTGCCACAATTATTAATGGATTTTCCCGAAATTTTTTGCCGGCTTTGATAACAAAAATGTAGAACTAAATAGAATTCTTTGAAATTCAGGCTAAAACTTCGAAAAGTTATATTTCCTTCACATGGCAACATAGGACAAAATTGGACATGATAAAACATAAAAAGGATTATTAATGGTCACGGTCTTAACAGTTTCAATTATTGCAGGGAATAATAGCCCCGATACGATTTCTGTATTTGTGACATTGTTAGCCCCCAAGGAGGTACATTGTCAAACTTTTCAGCTTTACAAGCACTTTAAAATGAAGGGTGACATGCTATAATTGTTGAAACACTTTTTAACTAAAGATACAGATTTTTCTTGGAAAATTTGTAAAAAAAAAATAATAAAATAAAAAATAAACAAGAAAGATCAATCACGCATAAAGTATTGACTATAAAACACTTTCCAACTGAAATGCAATTTTATTTAAACATCTCTAAATTGCGATACATACAGAGCTAATATATTTTAAATTATCACAGTACTACATTAATTTATTATATTTGAGAACTTAAAACTTCATCGAAAAAAATTAACTTCATTCAAATGACGGCATTGAAATATAAATTGCCTGGCTTAAACATCTCTAAAATGCGATACACTTGGTAATATTTTTTAAATTATCATAATACTACAATAATTTTTTATATTTGTAAACTTAAAACTTCATAAAAAATGAACTTCATTCAAATTACGTCATCGAAATATAAATCGTCTGGCTCTCTATGTAAAAGCAGTGAATATTTTTCATTCATATCATTTTTATTCCAGACTAAGGAGTCAAATAATTTTGCGTGAAAAAAATTCAGCAATTCTTATACAACTCATCTTACAAACACTTGTTTACATTCTGCATCCATAAAAATTAGGCTTCGTTGTAGAAATAATCAAAGTTTGATGATCATTTTATGAGGCCAGAATATGTCCTCACATGAGACATTTTTATTGCAATATTTATGGTGCCTAGAACGGATAACAAAGGTTATAGTCTGGCTGGCGCCGTAGTTTACAACAAAGTGAAATTTGAGGTCAAATACAATAAATTTGGGTGTTCCAGGCCACAGGGGCTAAGAGGGGCATTGATATGTAAAGTGATGCCATTGGGTTCAGAGGAACCAATGAGCGCCTAGAGGAAGAAGGGCGGAGCAACCCCCCGCCCCTCTGCCGAAGGAACCAGAAGCAAGTCTCATACGAAGTGTTGTTGCAGCTAGTTTTCATACGAAGTGTTGTTGCAGAAGTAAGTCTGATACGAAATGTTGTAGCAGTTAGATGGATACGAGGAGTGCGGAGCAGATACACATACGAAAGAGGATGCAGAGTTGAGTTATAGAAAAATGAAAGTTGCTGTTGGAGATGCAGAGTATGGAATAGACGGAAGGCAATGAGCCACACACCAGAGGCCGTCTTCCCGGCCGTCCAAATAGTTGCTCTTAGTCCTCTGGACGAGTCGGACGGTCTGGGTCTTCAACACCAGAGAGTTATGGCCGTAATTGCAACAATAAAACTGATGCAAGCCTCAGTGCTTAAACAAGCCCAAGATTAAACTTGAAGGTATGTCCTCACGTTCTCAGGTCCTAGACACTTTAGAAATCTAACTATTTCTGGTCACATATCTCTCATTACTAGAGTAATTAAATGATAGTTGATAATTATGATAAATTGTTGTTAGTGATCAATTGATGTTGTAAATAAATTATTTTGTTAAAGTTAAATAGGCTGATCTTTTTATAATGATTAATGAATTCTTTTCAGGACTTACACATAAGCAAAATAATTGGAGGGTTATTGCGGCACATCGACGAGTAATGTACTTAAATGTCAATTCCACTTTATAAGATCAACGGCCATGTTTTTAATGCTTAATAAAGAATTAATATTAATATAATCTTAAAACTTAACTCATTTCAATTCCACGTCCCACATTTGATGTTTTTAATGAATTTAATAATTAAAAGTGACTTCTATTGCCACACATTTAAATTCAATAAATATTATAATTGCGTTGGTATTGAATATAGATGCACAGAAAATACACAAAAATAAAGCGGTTTTAGAACGGATGCAACACTAAATATAAATTTAAAAGAACTTTAAAAATCACGATTTTGACACTGGGGAGAAGGCTGAATGCCAAATTTTATTTTGAAATGGGTCAAGTGATATCTTCATATAATATGGGTGTAATTATTTTTTTTTTTTAATTTTAAGAACTAGCGAACATATTTTGTTCAAATTTTTTTACATATTATATGGGATAATTTGAATATTTACTAAAATTTTAAAGCAGTTTGTGAATTTTAGCTTCAAAATATTTGAAAAATTAGGTCACATAGGCTTCAATGCATTTCACTGTTTCAACCCGGAGTTAATCCAAAACTAATTGGGTGATGTTATTCATTTACATTTCCATATGTCCCACAGACCGTCTCTACGACCTACTAAAATTTCATTTTGATAAAGTCATTTTACGACAGTTATCGTGCGAACGGACAGACAGACAGACAGAATGAAGTCATAAACACTTGTTAACTATATTGGAAAGTGTTAAAAATCACATGATGCTTAAAAATGAATTTTGGTATGAGAAGGTCGAGTTGAGCTACACTCAAAATTGTTTCTTTTGATTTCATAAAAAATTACAAATTACACGTTTAAACTTCGTTTTTAGTAGAAAAGGAACTTTATTTTCCCTCTGCAATAGAAGTCAGAAAAAAAATTGTAGCATATTCTAACTATAAAACTTTATAAATATTGTATTTTATTCTTAGGTCAAAGGATATATGGGCTCTTTAAGACTAATGAAATGTAGGTGAATCGTTTGGAAATCATTTTTCTTCCCTTCCTAAACCTATTTTTCTACCGATGAGTGAGTTAGCACTTATTCTCGGCGTTAACCTCTCCATATTTTTCCCACCTGTTGCTATGGCAACGATTATTCTGGTATCTGTTCTCTGCTTATCTCTTGCTTTCATGAAGAAAGTGCTCGACTAGCATTTGAAAATAGAGAAGCTTAGTTTTGTTGATATTGGGAATATTTAAGATTATAAGCTTCACCCTGCTTTCATTCAGTGTATATTTGTTTACTAGTGTTTAAGCCTCTCAAAGACAGGGAATCAAAGACTCTTCAAAAATTACGTTATATTTTTTAAAAATGTGTTTTATTTTGTTTAATACTCTATGTTGCTTAGCGTCAAAAATAATAGTCTTAATCAAAAATGGGCGCCGTTAGGTTCTGTCTTGTAGTAAGTTTTACTGGTCACCTAGGAGTCTTTTGGAGGGTCGAAAAAGATTTTTTGACCCCTCCCCCTTCATTCCATGGCTACCCTCATCGAAGAAAAGGAAAGGAAAACTTGAGCAACGTGTATAAGCACAAATAAAATGATAATGTAACAGTCAGTTGTTTCGAGGATACTTTGGATCCCCTTCGTCAGTGTAAGAGAACCAACAAAACAACGAACCAAAATGGGACCCATTCCTCTTTTGGACTTCAGGTTTGTTGGTTCCTCTGCACTGATGAATGAGATACAATGTATCCTCGAAACAACTACACGCTGCGTTATTGTTTCTTTGTATGTGTTCAAAGTTTCTTTATCCTTCGCACAAATTGTATTCTACTTGTTAATCTCGTCGGAGAAGTTGAATATCGGGTTCCATTATGTTCTGTCCTACGATTGATATAAAAGTATAGAAGGATTCAGTCTTCTAGGTTATCAGTCGGATTTCTAGAAATACTTTCCGAAACCCATTTTCTCCGTCCCTGAGAAGGGGAATTGAAATTCCGTTAGGGTTTGTTCCATAGTCGATACTATAACTATGCAAAGATTCAGCCTGCTATGTCAGGAGAGTCTGAAAATACTTTATGAAGATCCCCATCTTCTGAGCTCCCGCGGAAAATGCGGCTACGTTAGGTTCTGGGAAAGAACGGTTATCTATATAAATAAAATTGGAAGTCTGTATGTGTGTGCGTTTGTTTGTTTCATCATGACAATAGAACAGTGGCATCAAATTTCATGTAAGTTTATGGGTAGCCTCCAAATATCCCCACTTTATATTTTGTAATTCGTTTCTTGGGTCAGGGGTTGTCGAGATATTAATAAACAAGAAAGATCAATTATGCATAAACATTGATTATGAAACACTTTCCAACTGCAATGCAATTTTATTTAAACATCTATAAAATGCGATACATTCAGAGGTAATATTTTTAAAATTATCACAGTACTACAATAATTTATTATATTTGAAAACTTAAAACTTCATCGAAAAAATGAACTTCATTCAAATGACGGCATTGAAATATAAATTGCCTGGTTTAAGAATTTCTAAAATGCAATACACTCCTCTCAATATTTTAAAAATTATCATAATACTACAATAATTTATTATATTTGAAAACTTCATCCAAAGCAAATGAACATTATTCAAATGTCATCAATCGTCTCTATATAAAAGCAGCATTTCATTCAAAAACTTTTTTCCATTCATCACAATACTACAATAATTTATTTTATTTAAAAACTTAAAACCATGGAGGTACAAGTAATTTCACACTATGCTTAAAACTTCATCGAAAAAATCATCTGGTTCTCTGTGTAATATCAGTGAATGTTTCATTCATATCACCTATATTGCAGACTCTATGAGCTAAATAATTTTGCGTTAAAAATGCAGCAATTATTATAAAACTCATTCTACATCTTTTGGTGTTTATATTATCCAGAAGTGAAAATTAGGCTTCGTTGTAGAAATAATCAAATTTTGATGATCATTTAAACTCAAATATATTGTAATTGCGTTGTTTCAGTATGTAGATGCACAGAATTTAAGCAAAAATAAAGCGGTTTTAGGACGGATACAAAACTAAGTATGAATTAAAAAAGTTTTAAAAATCACGATTTTGACGCAAGACAGATGCCATATTTTATTTTGAAGTGGGTCACGTGATCTCTTCATATAATGGTCACGTGATCTCTTCATATAAAGGGTGTAATTGTCATTTTAATTTTAATTTTAAAAATTACTGAATATATTTTTCTGAAATCTTTTTTATATATTTTATGAGATAACTCGAATATTTCCTAAAACTTTTGAACCAATTTGTGAATTTTAAATTCGCTTAAAAATGTTTGAAATAGGGTTGAATGTATTTCATGTTTCCAACCCGGGTTCAATCCAAAACTAATTGGCTGCTATTATTCATTTATATTCCCATAGGTGCCACAGACCGTCTGAACAACATACTAAAATTTCATTTTGATAAAGTCATTTTTACGGCATTTATCGTGCTAACGAACAGACAGATAGACAGACAGACAGACAGACGGACAGAATGGCCAAAGTCATAAACACTTTTCAACTATGTTGTAAAGTGTTAAAAAAATGTATATAAAAATGCATTTTATCGGAATTGTATTTTTAACTGGATTATATGAATTACGGTTTTCTGGTTTAAATATTACCGGAATGATTGATATTTTCAATTTCTTGTCATCTGTTTTACTTTGGAAAGGTTTTTTCAAATTCATATATTGTGTTTAGCCAATTGACCCATATATTGTGTTTAGCCAATTAACTCATATATTGTGTTTCTCTAATTGTTGAAATAGACTAAAAGTAGTACGGGTACATCTTCTAATATAATTTTATCGCTTTTGTTTTGACATATATTGATCCAATATCATGTTTTTTGTAAATTTGTTTACAAACAGGCCCAGGATGTTTTATTCTTCAGATCTGCATGAGGAAATAATTTTGTCTATCGAGAACAGTGATTCCTATATGTCTTTTTAAGGACATGAAATTAAATATTTTAATAGAATGTTTTGACTCACAATGTTATTTTGAATATTACAGCAATGTTCACATAATTATGAATTTTAGGTTTTTTCATATTACACACTACGTGACAGTGAAAATGTGACACCAAAAAAAAGTGGACAGAAAAATATGCAAAATTTCAGGGTCGATGCAGCTCACCGAGTTATGTAAATGATGTGAAATGCGCAGCTGTCCCGGTGACGTTGAGTGAGACATAAGGAGAGGAACCTCCAGAATCAGCAATTGCGCATCAGCATCAGTGCCGCTCTGTCTCCCAGGGAAATCATTTTGCATCTTTTTTGTCTCAGAGGAAACGTGTGGTAGCAGAATATGCCAGGCCGCTGCCAACCGAGGCGGTTCCAGCAGACAGACGATTTCAGGAGATGTATGGTGATTGGATTCAGAAGGGCAGGTTGGTCCATACATCATATATTAGCGGACAGCCACCTACACGCGTCCACGGTGCACCGTCTGTGGCGAAGATGATTGGAACAAGGAAATGTGGCACATTTGAGGAGTGCCGGTACTGCCAGACGGTACTGCCGGTACGTCAGCACGCGTGGACCGACGCATCCGCCGGCAAGCATTGACGACCCCGCATACCACTTCCATCGCCCGTTTGCAACATGTGCTGGACACACTTGATGCTCCCATACCGACCAGGACCATTATCCGCCAATTGGTCGCCGGTGACCTGCACTAATGGAGCCCATTAAGAAGACTGTCATTGACCCAACAGTACAGACGCCTCCGTTTGCAATAGTGCCACGTGGACGGCGGAACGGCACAGGGTCGAGTTCTTAGACGAGTCACGCTTCTGTTTTAGCAATGACAGTCGCCGTGTACGAGTCTAGCGCCGAAGTGGTGACAGGTTCAATCGGACTGCATCTGTGGAACGCCACACCGCGCGACAACGCGACATCATGGTTTGGGGCGCCATTGCTTACGATAGCAGATCACCTCTGGTCCGTATTGAGGGCACTATGACGACCTAACGATACGTGGATGACGTGCTGCGGTCGGTGACACTATCCTTCCTTCAGGGGTTGCCCATTCTCATTTACTAGCAGGGTAACGCCCGGCCGCACACGGGACACATCAGTCAACATGCCCTCCAAGGTACACAGGGGCTTACCTGGCCACCAGTTTCACCTGATCGACCAATCGAACAAGTCTAGGACGTGATTAGACGTCGCATGAGTGCGCTGCCACCGCTGCATTTAGAAGACGAACTCTGGCACATGGTTGACAGGAAATGGGCAGCCATCCCTCAGGGCTCCATCCGCACGCTCATTGACTCTATACCTAGACGTTTTACTGCCTGTATCGCCGCCCGCGGTGGTCCTATAACTTACTGATCAGACGGTGTTATCGCTCAGTGTATAGGTGTATCCTGTTGCAAAAAACATCACTTACTATTCGTTGCTATCTCTCTCTGTTTGCCGATTTTCATCACTTTCTGCCCACTCCTTCTTGGTGTCTTGTTTTCTGTGTCACGTAATATATTCCGTATGAAGAACAGTCTAGTCTATACAATACATCTTGTTGTTGTTGAGACCCAGACCGTCCGACCTAAGGTGTAAGGTAACTGTTTGGATGGCCAGGAAGTGGTACCCACTTTAGACCGGAACCAAGTGGGGGAGGCATCCACAGGGACTGTACCCTCCTTCCCATACCACCAACCTCTCGGAAGGACTTACGGACGCACATGTTTAACGTAATCGTAATCCGCGTGAACACGGCGGCAGTCTTGGCAGCGGAAGGAAACGAACCCGGGCCTACCGAGTGCAATTACCGCGAGCTAACCACTGGGCTACCTCACCCTCATACAATACATGTTGAGACCCAGACCGTCCGACCTACCAGAAAGGTGTAAGGTAACTGTATGGACGGCCGGTAAGTGCCACCCAATTTAGACCGGAACCCAGTGGGGGAGGCATCCACAGGGACCGTACCCTCCTTCCCCTACCACCAACCTCTCGGAAGGACTTACGGACCCACATGTTTAACGTGATCGTACTCCGCATGAACACGGCGGCATTTGTGGTAGCGTGCAAATCTAGCGCGCAAACCACGGGGATACCGCACCCGAGATGGCCAACAGCACGCGGTGTTCCGAGGTGGTCACCCACCAAGTACTAACCGCGCCCGATGCTGCTTGACTTCGGTGATCCAACGAGAACCGGTGTTTTCAGCACGGTACGGCCGTTGGCCCTCATACAATACATGTTGAAGGCCCAGACCACACGACCAACCCAGGGGGTTTATGGTATCAAGTTGTGTGGCCGTATACAATACATGTGTAAAAATTCAATTTTCTGTAAGTTTCTGCTAGACAGTTATTATGTAGAAATTACATAGTAATTGTGTAACATGTTTTGTTCATCTACATATTGTAGATAATTTTAAATTTTCATGATATAAGATCTATTGAACATTGCATTCGTAAAATATCTTAATTTATTTTAAATATTTAGCTGTATTGTATAAATGTATATGCAAATTAATCATAAAAAATATGTCATTCAGAGCCTTCTATAGAGATATAAATATATAAAGGCGAAAAGTCAACCGAACGTGGTAGGAATGTCCTTCAAAACTTGCAGACGCAATTTTAGATAAATAATACTACGTCTGCGATGAAATTTTCTTCAATATTTTGACAGTTTGCAATGTTTCTTTAGGTGTTTAACTTGAAAAATACAATAAGAATAAAATATTACAACTTTCAAAATAAATGAAAAATTCAAATTGTTCCAAATGTACATAAATCACCTTACTACCTTTGGGTATATGAACCTCCTTCAGAGGCATATAACATATAACAACACAGCCCAAAGTTATAAATATAAATCAACACCCAATTTAAAATTCGCATAATATCAAATGCCATGTGGCCAAAAGTAAATTTAAAAGCTGAGAAAATACAAAATAGATTTATAAAGATAAAAAATTAAAAAGCAGCGCAGGTACACAGACAATAATAACCCAAGCCGGTATGGCTCGTCAAAAGTGGCTTAGTACAGTGAAATCCCCGGCCGGGAGGTACACAAGCATGTCAAGATTTATAATAATATGCAAAGAGTTCATTTGAGTACGTAGATAACAATTTCACTTTTATGGAATTGTAGACGCAAGGAAAAACTAATACACAATAAAAATGTAGTATACCACAAATAGTTATTTCACAAATTCGATTTAAAAACATTTTATTTTCAATTTTTATCAATTTTTCCATGAGACAAGACCCCCTAGCATATATAATGCAAAATTAAAAGAAGGTATTTCTGTCTGCCCTGAAATTAGAAGATTGTGAGGTGAAAAAATATTTTCTGCTCTGACTGCTGTAGAAAAAGAAGATTGACGTCTGTTTTCTAACTTCTTTGTTAATAATAACAAGAAAGTTCAATCATGCATAAAGCATTGATTATGAAACACTTTCCAACTTCAATGCAATTTCATTTAAACATCTCTAAAATGCGATACATTCCTCGGTAATATTTTAAAAATTATCACAATACTACATTAATTTACTATATTTGAAAACTTAAAAGTTCAACGAAAAAAATGAACTTCATTCAAATGACGACAATTAAATATAAATCGCCTGGCTCCTCGGTAATGTTTTTAACATTATCATAATACTACAATGCTTTATTATATTTGAAAATTTCATCAAAAACAACTGAAATTTATTCAAATGACGCCATCGATATATAACACACCTGGCTCTCAGTATAAAAGCAACATTTCATTCATAAACATTTTCCCATTCATTTCATTCATCACAATATTATAATAATTTATTTTATTTAAAAACTTAAGACCATGGAGTTACAAGTAATTAAGCTCTATGCTTAAAACTTCATCGAAAAAATCGTCCTTCTCTCTGTAAAATCAATGAATATTTCATTCATATCAGCTATGCAGACTCCATGAGCTAAATAATTTTGCGTTAAAGAAATGCAGCAAATCTTATACAACTCATTCTGCATATTTTGCTCTTTACATTTTACATAAGTGAAAAATAGGCTTCGTTGTAGAAATAATCAAATTTGGATGATCATTTAAACTCAAATATATTGTCATTGCGTTGTTTCAGTATGTAGATGCACAGAATTTAAGCAAAAATAAAGCGGTTTTAGGACGGATACAACACTCAATATGCATAAAAGAAAACTTTAAAAATCACGATTTTGAGACAAGATGGATGCCATATTTCATTTTGAAGTGAGTCACGTGATCTCTTCATATAACGGTCACGCGATTTCTCCATATAAAGGATGTAATTATTATTTTAAATTTTATTTAAAAAACTACTGAATATATTTGCTGAAATTTGTTTTATATATTTTATGGGATAATTTAAATATTACCTAAAATTTTCGAAGCAATTTTTGAATTTTAAATCCGCTTAAAAAATATTTGAAAAATTAGGTCCCATAGGGTTCAATATATTTCATTTTTCAACCCAGGGTCAATCCAAAACTAATTGGGTGATATTATTCATTTATATTCCCATAGGTTCCGCAGACCGTCTGAACAACATACTAAAATTTCATTTTGATTAAGTCATTTTCACGGCAGTTATCGTGCTAACAGACAGACAGACAGACAGAATGAACAAAGTCATAAACACTTTTCAACTTTGTTGTAAAGTGTTAAAAACCCAGAATGTGCAAGTATTGTTGAATAGATGGTGGAAAATTTAAAACTTTTTAATGTTTAATGAGTATTATAAATCAATTTTTGAATGGGACTTCGACTTATATCCACAAAATCTAGGTGCAGTAAGAAGTGGGAGAAGGTTTCCATCAAGATATTAACGAGATGGAAAAGAGATACTAAGACCGGTGGAACGTTAATATTATGGGGGATTATTTCCTCAATGCTGCATCGTGAAAATCCGGAAACTGCACCCCAAAGAATACCAGCGAAGAAGCATCCCTGACGAAAAGAAAAAGGATTATTAAGTCTTTTGATTAAGGTTAAGTTGTAAATTATAGTTTTTGTAAATAAATATTGAAAATTGGTGACAACTCAAATTTCCTCTGTTAATTTTATACTACACAGAGTCCATAAAAGCTCGAAATTCCTTCCCAAAAGACAAAATTCGACACACCTCTAAGTGGTACGATATTTAATGTATTTAAAAGAATGTAATTAACAACATCTGTAAGATTTTTAGTGAAAACCTTTCTCAGCTCTCGAAAGCTCTCGAAAAACTTCTTGTTCTTTAAATCTACTCAGCCGATTTTTATGGTTTCACCTTTTATCAAAAAGTCAATGCAAATAGATATCATCAATTTGTTTACGTGTACTAACAACTCTTATGGATTATGAACTAACGATGCAATTGGGCGACGAAAGAAATTAAAAAGTCTTCTGAATATAAAAAGATACTCTCGAACTCTACAAAGAAATTTAAAAATATATAAAGCTTTTTTAAAACAGCAATTAATTGATGAAATGTATTAAACGGTTCGCCTCCCCCCTCCTCAAAATGATACGACAAAGGAATGATGATACAAAATAATACGATAAAGAAATATTTTTCTTTGCCTGAGGTGGTTGATTTGCCTTATCCTGAAAATAGAGGGCTTTCGCCAAAGGATATTTCAATTGAAAAGAAGTAATTTAGTGAAATATTTACCTTAGTTTTTGCCTTCCTAACTTTCATCCACTAAATGCTTTATTTAACGAAGTTTTATTTATTTTTTTTAAAAATTGTTAATTTTACACACATTAAAAATACTTTCTTGATACACAAAAACTCCAAGTGTCTTTACATCCACTAGAAATCGTACCTACCATCTTCTGAGGAAAAGAATTTCCTCTTCTTCTTTGGGAATTCATTCCTATTTGAGAAGTTAACATTTTCACCAATTTTTTTCAGCACCTGTTGCTATGACAACGATTATCCGTATCTTCCCATCTCTTATTTTACCATGAAAATGCTGAGTCTTTGTGTAAAGGAATTTAAGCCATACTTCAGAAAATAAAGAGAGATAAATGATATAGAACATGGGGATAAGTTAGATATTGATTTAACGGTGTATAATACAACTGCAGTTCGCGTGTATTGGGTTACATGCATCGTTTACAGAAAGTATTTTTTAACCTCTAGAATTTTAATGCACACTATAGTGTATGGAAAATATATTTTTGAAAGCAAAAGAAATAGAGATATAACCATAGACAAAGGGAGAAAGCGTCATATAGAGAGTGAGAAAGCGTCAGAGAGAAAGGGAGAGAGAGAGATCGTAAAAAAGTGAAAGCGAATGTCAACGAGATATGTAGAGAGAGAGAGAAAATATCAGCGAGATAGGGAGATCGTTAGAGAGAAAATAAGAGAGCGTCAAGAAGAGCGAGACCGCGTCAGAGAGTTAAAGATAATGTCAAAGAGAGAGTGAGAATATAAGAGAGACAGAGAAAGCGGCAAAGAGAGAAAGGGAAAGAGGTTTAGAGAAAGAAAGAGAATGTCATAGAGAGAGGGGGGAATATCAAAAAGGTGTGAAGAGGATCATAGAGAATGTGAGAGACCGTCAGAGAAAGAGAGAACGCGTCCGAGAGAGAAGAAGAATGTCAAAGAGAGAGAGAATATCAGAGAGATAGGGAGATCGTTAGAGAGAGAGTAAGAGAGCGTCAAAGAGAGCGAGACCGCGTCAAAGAAAGAAAGACCGCGTCAAAGAAAGCAAGACAGCGTCAGAGAGATAAAGCTAAGGTCAGAGAGAGAGTGAGAATATAAGATAGATAGAGAAAGCGGCAAAGAGAGAAAATGTGAGAGCGTTAGAGAGAGAAAGAGAATGTCATAAGGAGAGAGAGAGAGAGAGAGAGTGAGACCATCAAAGAGATATGATGAGGATCCGAGAAAGTGTGAGAGACCGTCAGAGAAAGAGAGCACGCGTCCGAGAGAGAAGAAGAATGTTAGAGAGAGATAATATCAGAGAGATAAGGAGATCGTTAGAGAGAGAATAAGAGAGCGTCAAAGAGATAAAGATAATGTTAAAGAGAGAGTGAGAATATAGGAGAGATAGAGAAAGCGGCAAAGGGAGAAAGTGAGAGAGTGTTAGAGAGCGAAAGAGAATGTCATAGAGAGAGAGACTATCAAAGAGATATGAAGAGGATCTGAGAAAGTGTGAGAGACCGTCAGAGAAAGAGAGCACGCGTCCGAGAGAGAAGAAGAATGTTAGAGAGAGATAATATCAGAGAGATAAGGAGATCGTTAGAGAGAGAATAAGAGAGCGTCAAAGAGGGCGAGACCGCGTCAAAGAAAGCGAGACCGCGTCAGAGAGATAAAGATAATGTCAAAGAGAGCTTTAGAATATAAGAGAGATAGAGAAAGCGGCAAAGAGAGAAAATGGGAGATCGTTAGAGAGAGAAAGAGAATGTCATAGAGAGAGAGAGAGAGAGAGAGAGAGAGAGAGAGAGACTATCAAAGAGATATGAAGAGGATCCGGGAAAATATGAGAGACCGTCAGAGAAAGAGAGAACGCGTCCGAGAGAGAAGAAGAATGTTAGAGAGAGATAATATCAGAGAGATAAGGATATCGTTAGAGAGAGAATAAGAGAGCGTCAAAGAGAGCGAGACCGCGTCAGAGAAAGCGAGACCGCGTCAGAGAGATAAAGACAATGTCAAAGAGAGAGTGAGAATATAAGAGAGATAGAGAAAGCGGCAAAAAGAGAAAATGAGAGAGGTTTAGAGAAAGAAAGAGAATGTCATAGAGAGAGGGGGAATATCAAAAAGATATGAAGAGGATCATAGAGAATGTGAGAGACCGTCAGAGAAAGAGAGAACGCGTCCGAGAGAGAAGAAGAATGTCAGAGAGAGAGAGAATATCAGAGAGATAGGGAGAGCAGCAGAGAGAGATTTGCAGGGAGAGGATGGCAGAAAGAATATGGCAGAGCAAGAGAGTCAGAGAGCGTTAGAGGGAGAGAGTGCGTCAGAGAGAGAAAGATCATGCTAGAGACAGAGAGAGAGACTATGAGCGAAATTGGAAGCGCATTAGAGAGAGAGCGTCAGAGAGAAAAAGAATGCCAGAGAGAGAGAAAATATTAAGGAGATAGGGAATTCGTTAGAAAGAGAGTAGCAATGAGAAAGAGAGAGCGTCAGGGGTGGAGCAGTTCAGTGGTTAACGCGCGAGGATTGCTCTTGGAACACCCATGTTCGATTTCTGGGTCTACTCAAACTGTCCCCGTGTTCACGTAAAGTACGGTCATATTAAATATATTGGTCCGTAAGTCCTTCCCAGAGGTTCGTAGTGGGGGAAGGAGGGTAAGGTCTCTTCAGATGGCTCACCTACTTGGTCCTGGTCTAAATTGGGTGGCACTGTACAGGCCATCCGAACAGATACCGTATACCATCGGATATGTTGGAAGGTCTGCGTCGAAGAAGATGGAGACCGTCAGAGACAGAGATAGAGATATAGAGAGAGGGGGAGAGAAAAAGCACTATTTCCATGCCTCCTCATACTCATCATCTAAATCAGCCTGTTCAGCAAAAATCTTTAGCTTTTTAATCTTATGTTTACCATGCCTTAAATTGTTGCTCCAATTCTCAGAAACTTAATTGCGAAATGACTATTTTAAACTTTTGGCCGTTTATATATATATAATTATATATATGCAAAGCTATATAATTCCACTGTTATTGGTAAGGTGCTGCATAAATTCAACAACTCGAACGTGGAAATTTAGTTTATAAATTTCAACGTCACGATGTTTAAACGAAAATGGTCCACGAATCATAAAGAGGTCTATGAAATTCTATTGTTTTTACTTTATATTTATTTATTAGCTATTAGGCTGCCAATATTTTATCACGTTTCATTTTTAGGTGTGTCTTAAACCTACTAAATGTATTTCCCTTTACTTAAAGATCCTAATCCTGTCTAGAAATCGGTGGAGTGTTTATCACACTCCAAGCTAATGCAGTTATCTCGGTTATCTTGGTAAAATAAAAATAATTTAGAGCTTGGTAAATTTAGAGCTTTTGAGGCCTCAGAAATCAATAGCTTTACTGAAAGCATATAAAACGTGCTATGTGCCACTACAGGATGATACGAAACTCTTTGTACAAACTTTAATAAACGCCCCTTTCTAATCGGCTCTTGTGAATATGAGCTTATCCTTTGCAGCGTTGTGTCCGATATGTTCACTTTCCGTGTGTAATATTATGCGACAAATCTGTTAACATCCTTCTCTTGTATTTAGTTCGTTCCATTTACGAGATAGTATACTTTTTGCAATAGTTCTGGATTTTGGCGCCAGAAAATTCACCAATAGTCATTTATTTCATTAATTAAATACTAATTATTACATTTTGATAACACGATTGTACGAATAAGTCATACTCTTTGAATGTAGAAACTGCCAAAAGCGCCAATTTCAATTTACTTGACATTAATTCAATGTCAAAAACATTATATACGTCGATCTTGTACATTATTATTGCGGTATCAAAGAAATAAAATCAATATATTTTGGGGAGAATTATGTTCTATTCACATAAGATTTCCCAATATTTAAAACATTCAACGATCGCGAATTAGATATTATTGACAAATATTTTCAAAGATGCGTAATTGTCATTCATTAAAATTTCATCCTATAACATGTATGAAAATTTGATTTTCCCTATATGATGTAATGTTTTTTTTTCTTTCACAGCAAAATAATGATGTAGAAAATTCACAGCGCAATATTTTTGATAGTGAAAATACAAAAGTATTATAAAAAGTAACTTATCTCGTGAATGGAACGAACTGGATCCACGAGAATGGTGTTAACAGATTTGTTACCTAATAATGTATATGGGAAGAGAATATATTTGGTATCTGCTGCTTTATAAATTTATGTAATTTTTGTGAAAATTTCATTTTAAAAAACGTGCAATATCTGGAGAAAGATTGATGCTAGCGACTTAAAGTTTATAAGTTTATGTCATCATGTTTCTACTGAACAATTGCGTATGTCATGATTATTTATTTAACAGTGTAAAGTTTTTTGATTCTTTTAATGATTTTTCATTAATATAATCCGTTCGAAAATCGTGCATTATCTCGATAAGAGCTCATGCTAGCAATTAAAAATTTATGTCATCAGTTTCCCTATTAAAAATTATATCTAAAGTGTTTATTTATTTATCATTATTATATGTCTTCATTATAAATGATATTTTCAAAAATTCATTCGAAAATTTAGGGGTCTTCTGATCATTGAATGGCTGTTCACATGAATTGAGTTCCACTATACATTGATTGTAATAATCGTACCAAATTATTTTTTATTTTACCAAATTATTTCCATTTGTTCGTAAGACATCGCATCCACAGACTCACAGACACACACTAATATACATACACACACAGTAAGATGCATACACACAGACTAGCATACATGCACATGATAACAAGCATACACACACACACTAACATACATACACACTAATATGCATACACACATACTAACACACAGACATACATGCACACTAATATATAAACACATTAATATACATACACTAACATACGTACACACTAGTATACATACACACACAGACATTACTTCAAAAACGTTTTATTCGAGTTCAGGGATGCTCTTCCGTTGAAAACTCACTCTAATTCGAATATCTGACCCCTTCACAATATTTTCCTATACATTATACTACCTATGTAAGGAAAGCAAAAAGTGAAGATCTTATATGTTGAAACTCATTAAGCGTCTTTGCAAGTCGCATTTATTACCTTTGAAAGAAAACCACCTCCTTTTGAACTGGAAGAATTCCGGGCTGTTGGGGAGTTTAACCTTTACATAGTTTTTCCCCATACCTGTTGCTATAACGACGCCTACTCACGTCTGTCCGTCTCATAACTTTGCCTGGAAAACACTTTGCTTCTGAAGGAACTGAAAGCAGCCTTCAAAACAGGAAAAAGATACATTATAGAGCACTTCGATGATAAGTCGGAAATTTAATTAAGGGTGCGACTGCACCTCGCGTCAATTGAGTTACACTTACAGTTCCCTGAGAATATTTTTCACCCTTTAGCACTTCAGTGCACACGATAGCGGGAAGAATATATATATTTAACGAAAGAGGAGATGAATATTTTTTTTACAACTAAAGAACTAGATTATAAGAAGAACTCTCAATTTTAGGGTCGTATACTTGTTGATAATAGCATCTATGGGGCATTTTTTGCGATTGCTCGCCAGCATGGGATAGCTAATGCTTGAAGATAACGTGATATGTACCACAATGTTGTGAATTTCTGTGGCAACCGAAAAAATTAGTTTTACTACATGGTTGGATTCAAATTTCTTAAATATTAATATCAGGTTGAAACAGGTATAGCCTATTCCATGCCTACAAGCACATAATAAGCGCAAAACTGGTCCATAAATTCCATGCTTACAAACGGAACTGATCCATAGATGATGTTTCATAGTTCCACGTAGACTAGTCCGTAAAGCTGTTCCATAGTTACATGTAAACTGATTCATAGATTATGTGATATAGTTCCATGTAGGTAAGTCCATAGATACTGTTCTATAGTTCTATGTAGACATAGATGCTGTTCCATAATTCCATGTAGTCTGGTCCATAGAAAATTGCCTATAGTTCTATGTAGACATATATGCTGTTCCATAATTCCATGTAGACTGGTTCAGAGATGTTCTATAGTTCTATGTAGATAGGTCCATAAGTACTGTTTCATAGTTCCATGTAGTCTGGCCCATAGATACTGTTCTATAGTTCTATGTAGATATAGGTACTGCTCCATAGTCCTATGTAGACATAGATGCTGTTCCATATTACCATATAGACTGATCCATAGATGCTGTTCTATATAGTTTATGTAGACAGGTCCATATATGCTATTCCATAGTTCCATGTAGACTGATCCATAGATACTTTTCTATAGTTTTACGTAGAGATAGATGTTGTTCCATAGTTCCATGTAGACTAGTCCATAAATGCTGCTCCATGCATATTGGTCAAAAACAGGATTCTTACTTTGAGGAAGTTCCTGTATCATTCTGTACATAGAAACTTGGCCGTTATAGACTAAAGCAACCAGGCTCAATTTTTACGACATTTGAAACCGACTAATTAGTAGGACTGAATTTGTCAGCTGTTACAGAGATTTGTGAAATTGCGTCGCATAACAAGTTTTCTTTCTAATATTGCAGACACCATATATTCCATTCAGAAAATGCATAATAAGCGCGAAATTTATCTATGGTTATCTAGAACGGAAGTGCATTCCTAACTTTGGAAAAATTGTTTATTTAGAACTATGCCAAAAAGTAGAGGGAAGGGATAAAACTACTAAGATATAAAACTACTTCTTTTATTTGCAATTATCCTCTTTTGAACCTTGAATTAAGGTGCGCGGCAGAGCACCAGCCAAGTTCTGTTCAAGTATGTAACTTTCAATGCTGAAGGCTTTGATGGAGTACTTTTCCGTGATCTTTTACACAAGTCATCAAATGACTTTTACAGCCCTCCCCATGGTATCTCAAAAACTAACAGGAATAGAATGTTGATTTTTGAATTTTCATACAGGCAAGCGATATGACACAAGACGTTTTTAATTGGTTTATATTGCCTCAGCCAATTTTTTGTATCAATGTGAAAAAATAGTGCACTTTGTTTTTCTATCAAATTTCCGATTTTTGCACCTAAACTTTACATCCGACTAATAAAGTTGGAAATTTAATAACATTAAACACGAAGAGGGACAGCATTGCGGTTAGAGCACGGGTATTGCACTCGGCCGACGATTCCCAACTTTCTTTATAAAAGACGGAACTTTCTTTGTAAAAGACCCGTATAAATAGTTAAATGTTATACTAAACCATGTCATACGACCAAAACTGTCATTGTATAAAAAGTCAATCTTATTTGAAGCATTTCTTATGTTAGAATTATGGGTTTGAGACCAATTGTTCAAGAGATATACATTAGTTTTGAAATAGCTGTATTGAACGGAAAGCAAGTTAAGTTGTTGTTGGGCCGGACTCAAGGGCCAGATGGCCTGGTAGGGATATATTTTCATTAGGCCGTTTAGGACCGGGCTCAATTTTTTAACACTTTACAACATAGTTAAAAAGTGTTTATGACAATGTTCATTCTGTCTGTCTGTCTGTCTGTCCGTCCGTTCGCACGATAACTGCCGTAAAAATGACTTAAATAAAATGAAATTTTAGCAGGTGATTGAGACGGTTTGTGAGACATATGGGAATGTAAATGAATAGTATCACCCAATTACTTTTGGACTGAATCCGGGTTGAAAAAATTAAATACATTGAACCTTATGGGACCAAATTTTTCAAACATTTTTTAAGCAAATTTAAAAATCTCAAATTACTTCGAAAAATTTAGCAAATATTCAAATTATCCCATAAAATATATAAAAAAAATTCAGCAAAATATATTTGGTAGTTTTTTAAATAAAAATTAAAATATTAATTGCTCCCATATTAAATTAAGAGATCACGTGGCCCACTTCAAAATAAAATATGGCATTCTTCTTGAGTCAAAATCGTGATTTTTAAAGTTTTATTTAATTTTTATTCAGTGTTGCATCCGTCCTCTGTGCATCTATATACTGAGCCAACGAAATTACAATATTTTTTAGTTTAAATGATCATCAAACTTAGATTATTTCTACAACGAAGCCTAATTTTCACGTATGGAGAATGTAAATACATCAAGCTGTAAGATGAGTTGCATAAGAATGTCTGCAATATAACTGATATGAATGAAAGATTCATTGATTTTACATAGAGAAGCAGACGATGGTGTTAGAAAGTTCTTTTACCTCCATGGTTTTAAGTTTGTAAGTAAAATAAATTATTATGGTATTGTGATAATTTTAAAAATATTGCCGCTGAATGAAAGGAATGGACAAGGTAATGAATGAATTATTCACTGCTCTTATATAGAGAGCCAGGCGATTTATATTTCGATGAAGTTTTCAAATATAATAAATTATTGTAGCGTTGTGATAATTTTAAAAATATCACAATGTGTGAATGTATCGCATTTTAGAGATGTTTAAATAAAAATGCATTTCAGTTGGAAAGTGTTTCATAATCAATGTTTTATGCATAATTGATCTTTCTTGTTGAATTGGAGTTGGACCAGAACAGGTGTATCGAATGTTTGAAAATTTAATTTAATAGAACTTTAAATCATTCTGCATACTTTAAGTGCGTAAATACGTGTAAAAGATTACAACACCATTTCACTCAAAAAGTGTTTCGACACTTTTGAATAACCGGTATGAGTTCGGATTGTATATTTTAATATTATTTTGATTCGAAAGGGATTTGAGTAGTAATACTGTTGGGTCAAGCCGAGAAAAATCTCTGAAATTTTGAGCCGTGCAGATTTTCAATTAGATATCATGCTTAATATGTACATAAATTCGTGTTTTTATCGCCTTTTTTGTATTTTATAGATAAACATAACATTTTTTACAATTTTAATAAACTGTTACATATGACATAACATTTTGACAAATATAGCGTTTTTCATAATTTTAGCCAACAGATACATATGACATGACATTTTAACAAATATAACATTTTAAACATTTAAACGACAGACCTCAGGAAATATTAAAACCAATAAACATTAAAACTATCTCTGCAAATGAGAGTTTTACACTTTATTTTTTATTTCCTATATGTACTAAGATATAAATACATCTTACGACAATTTCAATGCATTATAAAAAGAGAAAAATTAACTTTCCAAACCAATTGCGGCTCCAGAGATTAAGTATGAATCGATTTTCTCCGGCTTATCTAGTTTATGCTACACATATAGATTAAGAATTGAAGAAAATCTCAACACTCCCTCTTGCTTTCACTCCTTTCCTATCTTATGACTTGTTTTACAGAACAAGATGTCCAGATTTAAATTGCGATATGGGAAAAACTGAGATAAAAGCGTTGACATTTGAGAAAATAATCATCCTAAAAATAAATCCGTTTAGAAAAATCAAGGTTTTCTAAAACATTTATCAAAAGAAAAGAGGTTCTTTTAAAGAGACAGAAATAAATGAGGATGTTGGATTCTTCCGCGATTTCGAGACTAAAAAAGCAATTATATAACTAGAATTTTAGACTAAGAAGGAACAGATAATATCCATTAAGCGAAGTTATGATCAATTTAAAAGTTATATCATGGAACATTCTATAAATATCTATTATCAATTAGAATTTTAGTTTGTTAAAGATAGTTACTAAAAATCTTAAAGCTGCAACTTTTTTTATAAGTTTTATTTTGTTTAACAATTTTTGGTACTTAGCGCCAAACATAGTTGTCTCAATAAAAAAATTATCCAGTTAGTTCCTACTCCGTGGACAGGTTTCAAACATCTATGTCCTCAGTGAGGACACTTCTCCTGCACTGTAAAACATTTGCAAGCATGTTAAAGATTCAGAGGAGTCAGCGGTCCGTAATGGGGAGTAAGGTTTCTGATAGTTATAATAATCATAATATATATATATATATATATACTATCGCCATTGTCAGAAACTGGCTATTCTATCGGTTTTAATTCGAATTGTATGGCTGTCCTGATGAGAATGCAATTTCGAACTAACCTCCATTTTTTGTGGGGTTTCAATTGATTGTTATCTATTCTTAATCTCTTATCTTAAGCTGATTGTTATTGCCTATTCTCATTTTTGCCGAGTTTTATTTTTATTTTTATATACTTTTAATTGTGATTTTTGAATCCTAATATTCTTCTCATCCCCCTTTCCATTGTAGTGATATGTTACCTTCTCTCTTCATCCTTAGTCTTGGCCTATAGTTACTCATTTGTAACAGATATGCTAGAGATGGGTTTTTTTGTACATACAGTAGTTTATGCATTATTTTCGATTAAAATCCTTTAATTTTTATTTATATATATATATATATATATATATATATTAATAATTGAGCTATTGGAAAGAAATAGCAAGCTCCTATCGTCGAAGTGGACACTGAATTCTCCACCCTCTAATGTTAGATTAGCGGGGAAATGACATTCTGACTAACGATCTCCTCCTATTTTTACCTTAGGTTAGTCTTCTGTTACTATTATTTTTACCCAGGTTAGTATCCTACGTGGTCGTTATCCTCTCAATATAAAATCGGCGCTCAATCTTCCAAAGTCCACTGAATCCGTACTAGTCGTACTAGGGTCGCTTTCAGACCTCCGACATATTTGCACTAACCTACAGTGTTGATTTGTTAGGGCAACATTGTAAAGAATCTTGCTGCCCCAACCGAGATTCAAACATTGGATCACCAAACTGGACAGCCGACGCTCTGCCGTTGAGCTACTGAGACAAAATTGAAAATTCTTATCGTTGAAGTTGACTCTGCATGTTTCAAACATGCTATTATTTTAACACTAGCAGCATACCCGTTCTTTGTACGGAATATATATTCAAAAACTTAAAATTCCCAATCATGTGCAAATTCCTAAATGTCACTATTATTCAAATCATGCTATTGAAATATTTAAATTAATGTTCCTAAAAAGAAGTTTAAGAATCTCTGTTTTTGCTATACACAATTATCTCCACTGGCAGATCTGAAGATTAAAATATGCTGCTCTCGCTTATAAACAAATTTACAAAAAATATGAAATTAAATTACTGTATGCCAAAATTAAAGCTCTAAAATTGTGTGGGATAGTGTATCCGCACTACTTATATTCCCGAAATTTAGAAGATATACCCGTGTATTAGTAGAAAATTACCAGTACTACAATATATGAATTTTAAAAATCTTTGCAAAAATAATACAGATGAAGTAATAAAGTGAAAATATCAATTACTCCCCCAAACTTTAAATTTAAGGGCCGTTATTGATTTGAATATATGCCAAAATGAAAGCTCTAAAATTGCACGGGAAGATATAATCGTATTTATATTCTCTTTGATTAAAAGATATACCCGCGTACTAATTACCCGTACTACAATATGTGAGATTCAACCATATGTGCCAAAATAAAACATATGACGTATTACATTGAAAATCGCAACACTTCCAGTAATATTTTAGCCTGAATGCCGTAATTTATATAATCTAGTCAAAAATACAATTTCGATAAAGAATTTTCGATAAAATTCATTTCAAATAATTTTTTTTATTATTTAAATCGAAAAAGATTTAACAAGAAAGATCGATCAATCATGCATAAAGCATTGATTATGAAACATTGACCAACTGCAATGCAATTTTATTTAAACATCTCTAAAATGCGATACATTCAGTGGTAAAATATTAAAAATTATCACAATACTACAATAATTTATTATATTTGAAAACTTCATCGAAAAACATGAACTTTATTCAAATGACGTCAATGAAATATAAGTCGCCTGGCTCTCTATGAAAAAGGAGTAAAAATTTCATTCATAACTTTTATTCTATTACTTTCATTCATCACAATACTACAATAATTTATTTTATTTAAAAACTTAAAACCATAGAAGTAAAAGTAGTTTAACTCTGGGCTTAAAACACCGAAAAAAATTGCTATAACATCGTCTGTCTCTATGTAAAATCAATGACTGTTTCATTCATATCAACTACAATACAGATTGAAGCGCTAAATAATTTTGCGTTAAAGAAATTCAGCAATTCTTAAACAACTCATCCTATATCTGTATGTGTTTACATTCTCCACAGGTGAAAATTAGCCTTCGTTGTAGAAATAATCAAAGTTTTATGGTCACTTAAATATATTGCAATTGCGTTGTTTCAGAACATTGATGAACACAAAAATTAAGAATAAACAAGAAAGATCAATCATGTTCAAAGCATTGATTACGAAACACTTTCCAACTTCAATGCAATTTTATTTAAACATCTCTAAAATGCAATACATTCCTAACTAATATTTTAAAACTTATCACAATACTACATTAATTTATTATATATGTAAACTTAAACCTTCATCGGAAAAAATGAACTTCATTCAAATGACGGCATTGAAATATAAATTGCCTGGTTTAGATATCTCTAAAATGCGATACATTCCACGGTGATATTTTTAGAATCATCATAATACTACAATAATTTATTATATTTGAAAACTTCATCGAAAACTACTGAAATTCATTCAAATGGCGTCATAGAAAGAATAACACGCCTGGCTCTCTCTATAAAAGCAGCATTTCCATCATAACATTTCCCATTCATTTCATTCATCACAGGATTAAAATAATTTATTTCATTTAAAAACTTAAGACCATGGAGCTACAAGTATATAAGCTCTATGCTTAAAACTTCATCTAAAAAATCGTCCTTCTCTGTGTAAAATCAATGAATATTTCATTCATATCAGCTATGCAGACTCCATGAGCTAAATACTTTTGCGTTAAAGAAATACAGCAATTCTTATTCAAGTCATCCTACATATTTTGCTGTTCACATTTTGTATAAGTGAAAAATAGGCTTCGTTGTAGAAATAGTCAAATTTGGATGATCATTTAAACTCAAATATATTGTCATTGCGTTGTTTCAGTATGTAGATGCACAGAATTTAGGCAAAATTAAAGCGGTTTTAGGACGAATACAACACTCATTATGAATTAAAAAGAACTTTAAAAATCACGATTTTGAGCCAAGATGGATGCCATATTTTATTTTGAAGAGGGTATCGTGATCTTTTCATATCATGGTCACATGATCGCTTCATATAAAAGGTGTAATTATTATTTTAATTTTTATTTAAAGAACTACTGAATATATTTTGCTGATTTTTATATATTTTATGGAATAATTTGAATATTACCTAACATTTTTGAAGCAGTTTGTGAATTTTAAATCCGCTTAAAAAATGTTTGAAAATTAGGTCCCATAGGGTTCAATGTATTTTATTTTTTCAACCCGAGTTCAATCCAAAACTAATTGGGTGATATTATTCATTTATATTCCCATAGGTCCTACAGACCGTCTGAACAACATACTAAAATTTCATTTTGATTAAATCATTTTTATGGCTGTTATCGTGTTAACGAACAGACAGCCAGACAGAATGAATGAACAAAGTCATAAACACTTTTAAACTTCGTTGTAAAGTGTTTATAAAACGGTTTTAGGACGGATACAACACTAAATATAAATTAAAAAGAATATTAAAAAACACCATTTTGACACAAGATGGATGCCATATTTTATTTTGAAGTGGGTCACGCCATCTCTTCATATAAGGGTCACATGATCTCTTCATATAATGGTCACGTGATCTCTTCATATAATGGGTCTAATTATTATTTTAATTTTTGTTTAATAAACTACTGAATATATTTTTCTGAAAAATTTGTATATACTTTATGGAATAATTTGAATATTTCCTAAAACTTTCGAAGCAATTTAGGAATTTTAAATTCGCTTTAAAATGTTTGAAAAATCAGGTCCCGTAGGGTTCAATGCATTTCATTTATTCAATCCGGGTTCAATCCAAAACTTATTGGGTGATATTATTCATTTATATTCTCTAAGTCTCACAGACCGTCTGAGCAACATACTAAAATTTCATTTCGATAAAGCTATTTTTACGGTAGGTATCGTGCTAACGGACAGACAGACAGGCAGACAGAATGACAAAGTCATAAACACTTTTTAACTACGTTGCAACATGTTAATAAAAATCGTCTGCGGCACACACATGTTAGATTTAAGTCATTGCTAAGCGAGATGATATCATTGTCTTCAAATAAATTTAAGGGGAAAATATCATCTGCATAATGCTATGTCTATGGAAGTTCGTTTTTAACACTTTACAACATAGTTGAAAAGTGTTTATGACTTTTTTCATTCATTCTGTCTGTCTGTCTGTCTGTCCGTTAGCACGATACCTGTCGTAAAAATGACTTTATCAAAATGAAATTTTAGTATGTTTTTCAGACGGTCTGTGGGACCTATGGGAATATAAATGAATAATATCACCCAATTAGTTTTGGATTGAACCCGGGTTGAAAAGATGAAATACATTGATCCCTATGGGACTTAATTTTTCAAACATTTTTTAAGCAAATTTAAAATTCACAGATTGCTTCGAAAATTTTAGAAAATATTCAAATTATCCCATAAAATATATAGAAAAAATTTCAGTAAAATATGTTGGGTAGTTTTTTAAATAAAAATTATTTAATATAGGAAAAAAAAACAAATTCAATTAAATTCTGACTTTTGCTATATCCTCCAGAAAGAAAAAATAGATATATTATATAACAAATATATTTCCAAGTGTATCATTGTTTTATATATTAGAGAGGTTTCACATTTCGAAATAAATATGGTAGATAACAATTTTTCAAAATTTTTAAATAAAATAAATTATTGTAGTATTAGGATGAATAAAACGATTGGAATCATGTTTATGATTGAAATGCTGCCTTTATATAGAGGCGATTTATATTTAAATGACATCATTTGAATAAAGTTCATTTGGACGCGGTAGCCCTGTGGTTAGCGCGCGGAAGTTGCACTCGGTAGTCCCGGGTTCGATTCCCGCCGCTGCCAAAACTGCCGCCGTGTTCACGCGGAGTACGATCGCGTTAAACACGTGGGTCCGTAAGTCCTTCCGAGAGGTTGGTGGTAGGGGAAGGAGGTTACGGTCCCTGTGGATGCCTCCCCCACTGGGTTCCGGTCTAAATTGGGTGGCACTTCCCTGCCGTCCAAACAGATACCTTACACCTTTCTGGTAGGTCGGATGGTCTGGGTCGAAGAAGAAGAAGAAAAATAAAGTTCATTTGTTTTCGATGAAGCTTTCAAATATAATAAATTATTGTAGTATTATGATAATTTTAAAAATATTACCGCGGAATGTATCGCATTTTAGAGATGTTTAAACCAGGCAATTTATATTTCAATGCCGTCATTTGAATGAAGTTCGTTTCCTTCGATGAAGTTTTCAAATATAAAAAATTAATGTAGTATTGTGATAATTTTAAAACTATTACCGAGGAATGGATCGCATTTTAGAGGTGTTTATATAAAACTGCAGTGAAGTTGGTAAGTGTTTCATAATCAATGCTTTATGCGTGATTGATCTTTCTTGTTAACACTTTACAACATAGTTGAAAGGTGTTTATGAATTATTTCATTCTGTCTGTTTGTCCGTCAGCACGATAACTGCCTTAAAAATGATTTTATCAAAATGAAATTTTAGTATGTTGTTCAGATCGTCGGTGGGACCTATGGGAATATAAATGAATAATATCACCCAATTAGTTTTTGATTGAACCCGGTTTGAATGTTTCAAAAAATTAAATACATTGAACCCTGTGGGATCAAGTTTTTCAAACATTTTTTAAGCAAATTTAAAATTCTCAAATTGCTTCGAAAATTTTAGGACATATTCAAATTATCCCATAAAATATATAAAGAAAATTTCAGTAAAATATATTCAGTAGTTTTTGAAATGAAAATTAAAGTAATAATTACACCCTTTATATGAAGCGATCACGTGACCCACTTCAAAGTAAAATATGACATCCATCTTGTGTCAAAAACGTGATTTTTAAAATTCTTTTTAATTTATATTTAGTGTTGTATCCGTCCTAAAACCGCCTTATTTTTGCTTAATTTCTGTGCATCTGCATTCTGAATCAGTGCAATTACAATATATTTGAGTTTTAATGATCATCAAATTTTGATTATTTCTACAACGAATCCTAATTTTCACTTATGGAGAATGAAAATACCAAATGATGTAGAATGAGTTGTATAAGAATTGCTGCATTTCTTTAATGCAAAATTATTTAACTCATGGAGTCTGCAATATAGCTGATATGAATGAAACATTCATCGATTTTACGCAGAGAAGCAAACGATTTTTTTCGATAAAGTTATAAGCATAGAGTTAATTTACTTGTACCTCTATGATTTTAAGTTTTTAAATAAAGTAAATTATTATAATATTGTGATGAATGAAATGAATGGAAAATATTTATGAATGAAATGCTGCTTTTATAGAGAGAGCCAGGCGATTTATATTTCGATGACGTCATTTGAATAAAGTTCATTTGTTTTCGATGAAGTTTTCAAATGTAATAAATTATTGTAGTATTATAATAATTCTAAAAATAGTACCGATGAACCGATGAATGTTTCGCATTTTAGAGATGTTTAAACCAGGCAATTTATATTTCAATGCCGTCATTTGAATGAAGTTCATTTTTTTCGATGATTTTTTATGTTTTCAAATATAATAAATTAATGTAGTATTGTGATAATTTTAATAATATTACCGAGAAATGTATCGCATTTTAAAGATATTTAAATAAATTTGCATTGAAGTTGGAAAGTGCTTCATAATCAATGCTTTATGCATGACCGGTCTTTCTTGTTAATTAATATATTTAAAACACCTTGTTCCAGAAACTGGAAAGACGGACTAAATTTTAAGTGGAGCTATTTCAAGGCTACCCACAAAATTTCAATAAAATCGGTTCATCCGCTCGCCCGTGATGATAAGGCAAACATACAGACAGACAGCATTTCAATTTTATTTATATAGACTAGCAACATACCCGTTCTTCGTACGGAGTATATAATATAAAGAAACTTAAAATTCACAATCATATGCAAATCCTATAGTATACTAAATGACATTTTTAATCAAAATGTTCTGTTAAAATATATAATACAATGCTCCTAAAAAGAAGTTTAAGAATCTCTGTTCTCGCTATACAAAATTATCTTCACGGGCAAATCTGAAGAATAAAACATCTTGGCCCTTTTTGTAAGCAAATATATATAAAAAAAAAGAATTGAATCAACATATGCAAAATGAGAGCATTAAAATTTTATGGGAACCGTACTACTTATATACGCAAATATTAGAAGATATAAACAGTATTAGTACATTACATGTATAAATTGAAAATATCAATAAACTCGTAATTGACTCCAATATATGCCAGAATGAAAGCACTAAAATTATATGGGAATGTATATATATATATATATATATGGGAATATATATATATATATATATATATATATATATATATCCCCGTACCATTTATATTGTCGCAGATTAGAAAATATGCCAGTGTCTTAGTAGAAGATTACCCGTATTACAATATAAGTCTCAAAAATCTTTGCCGAAATAAAGCAGATGACGTAAATAAATTGAAAAATTTAATAATCCCTGTAATCTTTATACCAGAAGATCGTAATTGTTTCCAATATATGCCAATATATATAAAAAATATATGCCAATATACCTGCACTACTTATATTCTCGTAGATTAGAAGATATACCCGTGCATTTGTAAAAGATTACTCGAGCAACGTACAATATATGAGTTTAAACAATTTTTGTCATAATAAAACAATGGCATAATAACTTGAAAATATCAATAATCCTTGAATCAATAATCCCCGAAAATATCAATAATAGTAATGTTTAAACCTGAAGACCGTAATTGATATTATCCAGTCAAAAATGAAATGTCAATGAAATTTATTTTATATACTCATATTTATTATTCAAATCGGAAAAAAATTAATGAAAATCATATGCCGCATAACACATCGGATATACATCCGTTTCTAAACGACATGATATCATGTGCTTCGAATAAATTGATTGAAATCACATCGTCTGAATAATGCTATCTCTATCGAAGGTTTGGCGACATTTTCGTCAATTTAGCGATAATTTAAAAAATCGCCAAATTTATCGTCAAGTGGGACTGTAGAACTGATAGTCCCATTTTGCGCAAATCAAAGAAAAATCAAACCTTTCATTTCTAAAATATATGTTTGTATTCATTCATTTATTATTCAAATCGAAAAAATAATAATAATAATTAACAGACAGATTTAATTTAATTGCGTTTCTGAGCAACATGATATAAGATAGAATCTTTCTCATAAACTGCGAAATGAAATAACCATTTGGATTTCTTTATACTTTTCATTTCTGAGTAAAAGCTTGTGAAAAATAAACCATGGAGATATATTTTCCATTTAAATTCATGTTTCAAACAATTCATGCTTTCAGATAGTGACTAATTAACGCAAAAATCTTCCACCTCCGAGATGAAATTTTAATTCACTTTCACGTTTCAAACGAAAGATATTCAACCTTTTCGTTTGGATAAATCACGGAGTTAGAGAGTAGAACTCCTACGAAAATGTTTCGTTTTTCATTAATATCTCGACAACCCCTGGTCTTAGAATCAAAGTTTGATGATCTTTTAAACTCAAATATATTGCAATAGCGTTGTTTGAAAATGTAGATGCACAGAATTTAAGCAAAAATAAAGCGGTTTTAGGACGCTTATAACACTAAATATAAACTAAAAGGATCTTTAAAAATCACGATTTTGACACAAGATGGATGCCATTTAATTTTTTTTTCACGTGATCTCTTCATATAATGGTCACGTTGTATCTTCATATAATGGTCACATGATCTCTTCATATAATGGTCACTTGATCTCTTTGTATAATGGTCACGAGATCTCTTCATATAAAGGGTGTAATTATTATTTTAATTTGTATTTTAAGAACTATTGAATATGTTGCAATTTTTTTACATATTTTATGGGATAATTTGAGTATTTCCTAAAATTTTCAAAGCAATTTGTGAATTTTAAATTCGCTTAAAAAATGTTTGAAAAATTAGGTCTCATAGGGTTCAATGTATTTCAGTGTTTCAACCCGGGTTCAATCCAAAACTAATTGGGTGATATTATTCATTTATATTCTCGTAGGTCCTACAGGCAGTCTGAACAACATACTAAAATTTCATTTTGATAAAGTCATTTTCACGGCAGTTATCGTGCTAATGGACAGACCGATAGACAATGAACAAAGTCATAAACACTTTTCAACTATATGTTGTAAAGTGTTAAATATAAACCAATTTCTTCACCCCCGTGTTTAATATCCAAATTGAAGGTATATTAAATTCTGTCCGATGATCGATACTATAAGTATGTAAAGAGTCAGCCTTCTGAGTCATCAGGGGAGATTCTGGTGGGTCTTAAGAGATATATAACAAGAAACATTTTCTTCACCCCCGGGGTTTACATCGAAAATCCAGTTACGTTAAGTTCTGTCCGATAGTCAATACTATAAATGTGCATAGAGTCGACCTTCTAGGTCATCAGGGGGATTCTGGAGTGTCTGAAAAGATTTTTAAAAAGCATTTTCTTCACCCCCGGGCTTTAAATCGAAAATCCAGCTACGTTAATTACTGCCCGACGGTCGATACTATAAATGCGCAAAGAGTCGACCTTCTAGGTCAACAGAGGGATTCCGGAATGTCTGAAAAGATTAAAAAAAACATTTTCTTCACCCCTCAGGGTTTAAATCGGAAATCCAGTTACGTAAAGTTCTGCCCGATGGTTAATACTATAAGTGTGCAAAATATCAACCTACTGGGTCATCAGAGGGGTTATGGAGGGTCTGACATGACTTATCGGAACAAAAACCATTTTCTCTGGGGTCGGGGGGGGGATAAATCGAAATTCGTGTCTCATTAAACTCTGTATCGTCTAAATCTTTAAACTCTATATTCTGTACTATAAGAGTCTAAAGATTTAGCCTTCTTTGTCATCGAGGATTTCTGAATGGTGGGGAAATATTTTTAGACCTCCTTATTGTCAGATTTGTGGAGAGAAATCAAAAATACGTACCCGTCATATTATATACCGTGACGTTTCAACCTTCTAAGCTACTGGGTGGTTTGAGAGGTGTTTGGGAGCTGTTCGGAAATCACTAAGTTTTTCCACCCTTGGAATAAAATCGTAAATCTTACTCCTCTAGGTTCTGCCCTATCGCCGAGTTTATAAGCGGTCAAAGATTCAACCGTCTAAGTGACTGAGGGATGAGGTTGTCTTCTGGAGAGTGTTGTTGTTGTTGAGACCCAGACCGTCCGACCTACCAGAAAGGTGTAAGGTAACTGTATGGACGGCCGGGAAGTGCCACCCAATTTAGACCGGAACCCAGTGGGGGAGGCATCCACAGGGACCGTACCCTCCTTCCCCTACCACCAACCTCTCGGAAGGACTTACGGACCCACATGTTTAACGTGATCGTACTCCGCATGAACACGGCGGCATTTGTGGTAGCGTGCAAATCTAGCGCGCAAACCACGGGGATACCGCACCCGAGATGGCCAACAGCACGCGGTGTTCCGAGGTGGTCACCCACCAAGTACTAACCGCGCCCGATGCTGCTTGACTTCGGTGATCTAACGAGAACCGGTGTTTTCAGCACGGTACTTCTGGAGAGTGTTGTTGTTGTTGAAACCCAGACCGTCCGACCTACCAGAAAGGTGTAAGGTAACTGTTTGGACGGTCGGGAAGTGCCACCCAATTTAGACCGGAACCCAGTGGGGGAGGCATCCACAGGGACCGTACCCTCCTTCCCCTACCACCAACCTCTCGGAAGGACTTTCGGACCCACATGTTTAACGTGATCGTACTCCGCATGAACACGGCGGCAGTTTTGGCAGTGGCTGGAATCGAACCCGGGCCTACCGAGTGCAACTCCAGCGCGCTAACCAGTGGGCTACCGCGCCCACGGTACTTCTGGAGAGTGTGTAAAAACTTCGAAAAATAAACCATTTTTCGCACCTGTTGGTAAAATTGAAAATTCGGTTCAGGTTCTGGCTTCTGTTCCATACAATAAGCATGCAATGTTTCAATCTTCCAGGTCACTATGGCGCTTCTAAAATAACTGAAAACACAGAAAAATATTAGATAAATGTTATATTAGATAAATGTTATAAGCAGTGTGACATAATTAAAGTCATTAGATATCAAGGTTATTAAAGACATTATTGAAACAAGAAAGATCAATCATGCATAAGCATTGATTATGAAACACTTTCCAACTGAAATGTAATTTCATTTAAAAATTTCTAAAATGTGATTCATTCAGTGGTAATATCTTTTACATTATCACAGTACTACAGTAATTTATTATACTTAAATATTTAAAACTGTATCGAAATATAAATCATCTGATTCTTTATGCAAAATCAATGAATATTTCATTCATATAACTTGTATTCCAGACTCCAGAGCTAAATAATTTTGTGTGAAAAAAATTCAGCAATTCTTATGTAATTCATCTTACAATCGCTTGAGATATTTGCATTCTGCATATGTTAAAATTAGGCTTCCTTGAAGAAATAATAAAAGTTTAGGGACCATTTAAAATCACAACTATTGTAATTGCATAGGCACGGAATTTAGATACACAGATAATATATATGTGTATGTGTATGTACTCAAAGTATTGGAATCCTGCCGAAGATCGGAACTCGAATTTTCAAAGTATCTACACGTTTTGGGACTTCTAGAACACGAAAAAACTTCTTTTAGGAAGACGTCTGTGTGTAAGGGTGTATCTGTGTATGTTTCTGTGTGTCTGTGTGGATATTACATCCACTCTAATTGAAAAACTAATGGACCGAATATCATACAATTTGGTAGGTATGTTTTTTGTGGGAAATCCTGATGTTCATTAGATTATAGTACGATTCGTGATAAAAGAATCTGCCTTCTTTGCGAAATGGCCGCAGAAATTGCCTTTATCCACTCTAGCTAAAAACTAATGAACCAAATATAACAAAATTTGGAGTATAATATTTCAATAACCTACAAGTGATTTATATACCAAATTTAACAAAATTTTGTATATAAATCATTTGTAGGTTATTCTACTACGATTCGGGAAAAAGGAACGGGCTATTTTTGCGAAATGGCCAGCAAAAATCGTTATATATAAAAATAAAAGACTACGTGTGCTCAATTATATCAATTAAATTCCTATTTTATATGTGATTTTTGACAACAAAAAGAATAAGACTAACCCCATTACTCTAGGACTAGCCGTTCTTGAGATATTCTAGTTTTTTCGCGTTTTCGCTACGCCACTTTTGACAATAAGTCCAGCTATCAAATGAGAACCAAATTTAAGTTTAACGTGTAAATTCAATGTCATTTAAAATACTTATGTTGTGCAGATAAACTCAAATTATCATTGAATAAATAAAGAGAACGAATATGAGTCTGCAGGGAAAGACATGTGCTGTCCACATCAGAATTTTTAACAATATTACACCAATGATTTATAGAAGTGAACGGGGATTATTTTCAGGCCATTTCGAAAAAAATGTATGATCTATATTTAAAGATCCATCAAATTTTTGTCGAATAAAATGTTCAACAAATTTAAGCTGTGTACCAAATTTTAACTCTCTAGGACGTAGGAAAGTGCATTTAAAATGCCATCAATTAAATTTATCATGAAGAGTTATATAAAATTTAAAAAAAAATGAAAAATTGTTATCTACCAAATTTATTTTAAAATATGAAGCCACTCCCATATGCAAAACGTTTAAACAAATGGAGAGATATTTATTATATAATATCTCTCTCTTTTCTTTCTGGAAGATATCCCAAAGTCAGAATTTAATTGAATTTGTTTTTTTCCCTATATTAAATAATTTTTTTAATTAAAAAACTACTTAACATATTTTACTGAATTTTTTTTTATATATTCTATGCGATAATGTGAATATTTCCTAAAAATTTCGAAGCAATTCGTGAATTTTAAATTTACTTAAAAAATGTTTGAAAAATTAGGTCCCATAGGGTTCAATGTATTTCATTTTTTCAACCCGGGTTCAATAAAAAACTAATTGGGTGATATTATTTATTTATATTCCCATAGGTCCTACAGACCGTCTGAACAACATACTAAAATTTCATTTTGATAAACTCATTTTTACGGCAGTTATCGTGCTAACGGACAGACAGACAGACAGACAGACAGACAGACAGACAGACAGAATGAACAAAGTCATAAACACTTTTCAACTTTGTTGTAAAGTGTTAAAAATATGTGTTTTCAATTTTTCGTTTGGCTTTTGTTCAATTTTTGTTCAATTTTTCAATTTTTGTTTCCTTCCTGTGTTACGTCATACGACTCTCAATTTACAGAAGACTTCAAATTTTATTGGTTGGGTTTATCCCGCAGAATTATAGGATATTATTTACTCCTTTGCCTAATTTATACAGTTACTTAATCGTCTTATACAGTGTTATTATTATTATGCGGCGTTATTAATCGGAGATTGTCGTTTTTAACCTTACAAAAACAATTTTTTACTTTCCCTGCAATACATGGTAATGTATAGGGAAAGTATTGGAATCATGTCGAAAATCGCAACACGAGTTTTCGACGGATCTACACGTTTCGAGACCTCTAGAAAACGAAAAACCATTTTTAGCGTGACGTCTGTGTGTGTGTCTGTGTGTCTGTCTGTCTATGTGTCTGTCTGTGCAGATTTTGTATTCACTCTAACTAAAAAACTAATTGACCGAATTTCATAAAATTTGGTAGGTAAGTCACTTGCGAGTGAGTCTGGTGCTAATTAGTTTTGGGTACGATTCGGGATGAAAAAAACCCGTCTTTTTTGCGAAATGGCCCGCAAAAGCTTGTATCCACTCTAGCTGAAAAACTAATGGACCGAATTCCACATAATGCAGTAGATAAATCCCTTGTAGTACACTCTGATGCTGATTAGATTTCGGTATGATTCGGAAAAAAATAACCTGCCTTTTTTTGCACAATGGTTCGCAAAAATTACCAAAATCTAAAATAAAAAACTACGTATGCTCAAATATATCCATAAAAAGCTTGTTTAATACGTAATTTTTAACGAAGAAAAGAATAAAACCAACCCCATTACACTAAGACTAGCCGTTCTCGAGATATTTTAATTTTTCGTATTTTCTCTACACCACCTTTGAAAAGAAGTCCAGGTTTCAAATGAGAACGAAAATTGTATTAAAAGTGAATTAAATGTAATTAAAACAAAGAGAACGTGCATATAAGTCTGCAGGGAAAGTCATGTGCTACCCACATCAGATTTTTAAATTTAATTTTGAAAAATGTATTGGTTTTAAGATTTATGTGAAGAAAGTCCCATTAAAATCTGACACAAATGAAGCATGAAGCTATAAGAAATACATTTGTGTGCATTATAATTTTCCCCAGTTTGACGTTTCTTTAAATCCTTTTTATCTCAGTTTTAAATTTTTATGTCTGTCCAAATTATTGCGAAAAATGTTATTATTCTCTTTGCCTAAATATTAATATACACGTTGAACTAATAAGTATGCATGCACTAATTCTAAAATTTTCAATAATTGATTATAAACATATATTTGTGTCTGATTTAAAATAAAAATATGGAAAATTGCATTTATGATTTTTCAAAATATTTTTTTGTAAAATATCTCTAAAAGTTTGAAGTTTAATGCATAGAAATAATAAATAGCTTCACTTTAATGAAAAATGTGTTCTGTTTACTTTAGTTAAAAAATTATCTTACGGATAGTGAACTGTATTACTTGTTTATTGAGCTGTAATATATCTTCGAAACCCTTTGTTTAACAATCAGCTAATATATGTATTAATACAACAATATTTTAATATTTACAACCTGCAAACGTTAAAGTATAGGATTTTTCTTTTAAAAGTATGAAAATGTTTCTTTTCAAGTTATATGTATTTTTAAAGATATTATATTTAAGTATATATATATATTTTAAAACATATTCCTTATTAAACAAGAAAGTCATAAAAGAATATATGTAATTTTCATTGTTGAAATCTACTATCTGCCCTTAAGCTTTACATTGCAGTTCTTTATATATTAGTTCACAAAAATTATATGTTTCGAGTTTTAATCTTATTTATTGTAAATGGAAATTAATATTCAAATTTAATCAAAAAGAAAAGGCGTTCAAAACTGTCATAAACAGTATTTTTAGTTTTGTAGATGTGACTCTAGTTTCAAAGTTTCAATCAAATCTTTTCACTTTTTGAAACATATATAAAACTTCAAGAAAGTATTTCTAATCTCTTCATCAGGCTTAATAAAAAAAGTTGTATCGTAAAAACCTTCTAAACATTCTGAAGTACATACACATAAAAAGCATCTTGCCTCTCAGAAATCTGACGCTCAAAACTTCCGAGATTTTTAATCTATTTTTCTACTGTGCCAATTACAGGGGGAAAACATAATCAGAGTACTATAAAAACTTTTTTCCGACCCCAAATCACTTCGTGGGCACGCTAATCACTCAGGAATGTCAAGATGAGTAGTATTCCATACTTTGTATGGACCCAACATCTTGTGATATGCTGCAGACTAGGCCAGCATCAATCTGCTAATGCTTTAATCTAGCAAGAAGCCTGCTTATTGTGCGGGAAGAACCTTTTTCTTGGCAAATCCCAAAACAGTGGCAATTACAACCAATCATGAATGCGCATCCAAGACTTTTTGAAAACTCCGTTTCCCCTGCAAAAGTTTTGGAATTGCGTGGATGCTACCTCATATACCAACATTTACTTGGCCTGAGTGGATTGAAGAAGAGTTTTTGTTGCTTGACCATCACTCAGACGTTGCGTCTTCAGAAAAGAAAAACAGCTGTTAATTTCTGATTGAGGAAGCCAAGATTGGAGTGCTTGGAATTAAAGAGAAAAAATAGAATTAGCCCTCAACGCAGACGATTTTTTCCCCAGAAATCGGTTTAAGATAGAATTCTTTGATTTTTGTTTTCCCTTTCTATGCAATACATGGTAATATATAGTAAAGTATTGGAATCGTGTCGAAAATCGGAACTCGAGTTTTTGAGTTATCTATATGTTTCGGACACTTGAGAGAAACGAAAAATCAATTTTTAGCGTCACGTATGTGTGTCTGTCTGCTTGACTGTGCAATGTATGTATTCACCCGAATTCAAAAATTATTTGATGAAATTTCCTGCAATTTGCTAGATAAGAAATTCTTGCTGGCCATTTCGCAAAAAAGGCGGGTTCTTTTATCCCGAATCGTATCAAAAACTGATCACCTACCAAATTTTATGAAATGTAGTCCATTAGTTTTTTAGTTACACTGCATAGACAGACATACAGACACACACACACACAGAAGTTACGTTAAAAATAGTTTTTCGTATTCTAGAGGTCCCAAAACATGTAGATCCGCAGAAAATCCGAGATACGATTTTCGACACGATTCCAATACTTTCCCTATACATTACCACATATGGTAGAGAAAGTGAAAAGAGCGAAGACGGGGTTGCTAATATGAAAATGGCATGATATGTATCAATTTTGACACCATTGTTTTTGGAATTATTCGGGATAAAAGAATCCGCCTTTTTTTGCTAAATGGCCCGCAAAAATCGTTAAAATCTGAAACATAAGAGTATATATGCAAAAATGTATTAATTAAATGTATGTTTTCAACAAGACGAATAAGGTCAACCTTATTACTCTATACAGGGTATCCCAAAAACATTGACATCGGATTTTATTCCTTAAATATTGATCTTAGACATATATATAAAAAATTAAAAAGTTGCATAAAAAAAAAGGTACAGAATTTTATGAAATCGATAAAAAATTGTAGAGGATTACATTTGAAGAAATACAAAATATACGGCCCCCGTTCAAAAACATTTCCAATAAGTAAAATTTGCCCCATATACTAATAAAGTGATGTACAAAATTTCAGCATTTTATCATAAAAAGTTCCAGAGATATGTTTAAACAAAGTTAGTGAGGGATTAATCACAAATTAAAATGTAAATGTTTACAGCAAGAGTGCAAATGACGCAACGCAGAAGTGCATCATAGGCAAATAATATCTGCCTCTTATCTTTAATGGATCTTTGGCATAGATGGAAAACATTTTGAAAAAACTTTGTAATCTGTCTGTAAAGTTATTATTTCTACACAGTGTAGATACTTTTGTACCAATAAATATGAAAATTATTATTTATTTATTTAATCATTGTTTTCTTTCGTAATTTGTGTATGACCCCTGAAACGCGATCTGCCGACATGATTTTTCCCCTCTGATAAACCATGTCGATGCATTGAAAAGTGATTTAAGTCAGCATTTTGGTCTTTTCATATCTCTGGGACTTGTTATGATAAAATGCTGAAATTTTGTACATCACCTTATTAATGTATGGGGCACATTTTACTCATTGGTAATGTTTTTGTACGGGGCCGCTTAAAAATTTAAATTTTGTAATTCTTAAAATTTAATTCCCTTGAAAATTTTAATCGATGTCATAAAATTCTGTACCTTTTTACGCAACATTGTAATTCATTATGTATGTCTAAGAATAATATTTAAGGAATAAAAGCCGAGGTCAATGTTTTTGGGACAGACACCCTGTATATGCAAAATCGTATTAATTAAATGTCTATTTTTTACGTCCTTTATTAACAAGATGAATAAGATGAACCTTATTACTCTATATATCGCACCATTTTCGAGAAGTTAGCGATGTTTTTTTCTGTAATTAAGTACTGTTCTACGAAACTTCTTAAAATTTGGCAGTTAAGTCACTTATAGAATACCCTGATTAGATTTTGGGTACGGTTTAGAAAAATCGACCCCACCTCTTTTTTACGAAGTGGCAAAATCCGAAATATAAGACTAAATATGTTGAAATGTGTTAATTAAAAGCTTGTTTGAAGTAATTTTTAATAATAAAAGGAATTACTCTAGAATAGTCCATTTTAGAGAAGCTCACGGCGTTCTTCACTGTAATTAAAAACTATTCGATGCATTTTTTTTAAAATTTTATAGGTAAGTAATTCGTGTATAACTTGCTCACGGATGAAATGAACAAAAAATAAAACTCCCAGCTCAAATACAAGAAACGGGGTTCCCATTGTCTCTTATGACAGATTTTACAACTTATGAAAAGTTTCACTGCAAATATAATTAATTTCTTTAATTAGATTGCAGAGATATCACGCCATATTTATACCAAAAATTAGAATTGTCCGCATCTTAAATTTCACAATACATTAATATAAATAGGAAATTTCATAAATTACTCATATTTCCTTGAATTAGAAAACCTAATGTGGGCAGCACATGACTTTCCCTGCAGATTCATATTCACGTTCTCTTTATTTCTTCAATAATTCATTATATTGAGTTTAATTTCACTTAATAACAGCAATAAATATTTAAAATTACACTGAATTTACACTTTTGATTCAATTTTTATTCATATTTGGTACTGGACTTATTTTCAAAGGTGGCATAGCGAAAATGCGGAAAAAACTAAAAGATCTCGAGAACGACTGGTCCTAGTGTAATGGGGTATATATTATTTTTTCATCGTCAAAAATTACGTATAAAAGAAGTATTTAATTGATACGTTTGAACATGCGTAGTATTATTTTAGATTTTGGCGATTTTTTGCCGGTCATTTCGTAAAAAAAGGCAGGTTGTTCTTTTCCGAATCATACCAACATCTGATCAGCATCAGAGTATCCCACAAGTAACATATCTGCCAAATTTTAGCTAGTTAGTTAGATTTTAGTTAATTAGTATTTTAGCTAGAGTGGATACATGACATTTTTATTGGCCATGTTGCAAAAAAAGGCGGGTTCTGTTCTTCCGAATCGTACAAAAAACTAATCAGCACCAGGTTCACACCCTAATGTTTTACCTACCAAATTTTATGAAATTCGGTCCATTTGGTTTTGGGTTAGTGTGGATACATACATTGCACAGACAGACACACATACACAAAGACAGGCAGACACACACACAGACGTCACGCAAAAAATAGATTTTCGTATTCCAGAGGTCTCGAAACATGTAGATCCGTCGAAAACTCGAGTTGCGATTTTCGGCATGATTCCAATATTTTCCCTATACATTACCATGTATTGCAGGGAAAGTAAAAATCTGATGTGGGCAGCACATGACTTTCCCTGCAGACTTAAATTCATAGTTTCTTTATTTCTTTAATAATTCATTATATTAAGTTTAATAGCACCGCATTGTGTCGCATTTTTAATTCGATTTTCGTTTTTATTTGGTAATTAAATATTTTCCCGATAACGGCGTAACAAAAATGCAGGAAATCTCAAATATCTTGAGAACGGTTAGTCCTAAAGTAAATTAGAGTGTGTTATATTCTTTTCCTCGTCAAAAATTGCGTATGAAACAAGAATTTAATTGATATATTTCAGCATAAGTAGTCTTTTTCTTTTAGATTTTGGCGATTTTTGTGGTCATTTCATAATAAAGGCAGGTTCTTATTTTCCGAATCGTACTAAAATTTAATCAGCACCAGAGTGTCCCACAAGTAACTTATTTACCAAATATTGTGAAATTTGGTCAATTAGTATTTTAGCTAGGATGGATACATGAAATTTTTGGGGCCATTTCGTAAAAAGAGGAGGATTATTCTTTTCCGAATCGTACTAAATTCTAATCAGCACCAGAGTATATAACAAGTAACTTATCTACCAAATTTTGTGAAATTTGGTAAATTAGTATTCTAGCTAGAGCGGATAAAAGAAATTTTTACGGACCATATCGCAAAAAAGGTGGGTTCTGTGTTTACGAATCGTACCAAAACCTAATCAACACCAGGGTCACATCCAAGTGACTTACGTACCAAATCTTATGAAATTCGGTCCATTAGTTTTTGAGTTAGAGTGGATACATATAGACAGACACACAGATAGACACACATACACAGATGTCACGTTAAAAATTGATTTTTTGTATTCTAGAGGTCTCGATACGTGTAGATCCGTCGAAAACTCGAGTTACGATTTTTGGCATGATTCCAATACTTTCCCTATACATTACCATGTATTGCAGAGAAAGTAAAAATCTGATGTGGGCAGCACATGACTTTTGCTGCAGACTCAAATTCATATTTTCTTTATTTCTTTGATAATTCTTTAGATTGAGTTTAATTGCACAAAATAATACTAAATTTGCATTTTTAATTCAATTTTTGTTTTTATTTGGTAATTGGACATTTTCCCGAAAGCGGCGTAACAAAAATGCAAGAAATCTCTTGAAATATCTTGAGAACGGTTAGTCCTAAAGTATATTGGATTGTGTTATATTATTTTCCTCGTGAAAAATTGTGCATAAAACAAAAATTTAATTGATACATTTGAACATACGTAGTGTTTTTTTAGATTTCGGCGATTTTTGCAGGCCCTTTCGAAAAAAAAGGCAGGTTGTTCTTTTCTGAATCTTACCAAAATCTAATCAGCACTAGAGTATCCGACAAGTAACTTATCCACCAAATTTTGTGAAATTTGGTCAATTAGTATTTTAACTAGAGTGGATACATGAAATTTTTGAGAAGCCTTTTCGCAAAAAGAGGCGGATTATTTTATTCCGAATTGTACCAAAAACTAATGAGCACCAGAGTCACATACGAGTGATTTACCTACCTAATTTTAGGAAATTCGGTCCATTAGATTTTGAGTTAGAGTGGATACATACAGACAGACACACACACAGACGTCACGTAAAGAATAATATTTTCGTATTCTAGAGATCTCGAAACGTGTAGATCCGTCGAAAACTGGAGTTGCGGTTTTCGGCATGATTCCAATACTTTCCCTATACATTACCATGTATTGCAGGGAAAGGAAAAATCTGATGTGGGCAGCACATGATTTTCCCTGCAGACTTATATCCACGTTCTCTTTATTTTAATTAAATTTATTTCACTGTTAATTCAATTTTCGTTCTCTTTCGGTAACCGGACTTATTTTCAAAGGTGGCGTAGAGAAAAAACGAAAAACTAAAATATCTCTGGAACGGCTAGTCCTAATTTGATGTGGTTGGTCTTATTCTTTTCTTCTCTAAAAATTACGTATTAAACAAGCATTTAATGGATATATTTGAGCATACGTAGTTCTTTAGTTTAGATTTTGACGATTTTTGCGGGCCATTTTGCAAAGAAGGCAGGTTATTTTCTTACGAATCATACCAAAATCCATTCAGCACCAGGGTGACCCACAAATGACTCATCTGCCGAATTTTGTGAAATTCGGTCCATTAGTTTTTTAGTTAGAGTGGATACAAGCTTTTGCGGACCATTTCGCAAAAATAGGCGGGTTCTTTTATCCCGAATCGTACCCAAAACTAATCAGTACCAGACTCGCCCACAAGTGATTTACCTACCAAATTTTTGAAATTCGGTCCATTAGTTTTTTAGTTACAGTGGATACAAAATCTGCACAGACAGACAGACAGACAGACAGACACACAGACACACAGACAGACAGACAGACACACAGACACACACACACAGACGTCATGCTAAAATTGGTTTTTTCGTATTCAAGGGGTCTTGAAACGTGTAGATCCGTCGAAAACTCGAGTTGCGATTTTCAATATGATTCAAATACTTTCCCTATACATTACCATGCATTGCAGGGAAAGTAAAAATCTGATGTGGGTAGCACATGACTTTCCCCGCAGACTTATATTCACGTTCTCTTTATTTTAATTACATTTAATTCACTTTTAATTCAATTTTCTTCTCATTTGATAACTGGACTTTTTTTAAAAGGTGGCGTAGAGAAAATACGAAAAAACTAAAATATCTCGAGAACGGCTAGTCCTAGTGTAAAGGGGTTGATCTTATTCTTTTCTTCGTTAAAAACACGCATTTTATGGATATATTTGAGCATACGTAGTTTTTTATTCTAGATTTTGGCGATTTTTGAGGGCCATTTTGCAAAAAAAAGGCAGGTTAATTTTTTCTGAATCATACCAAAATCTAATCAGCACCAGAGTGTCCCATATGTGACGTACCTACCAAATTTTGTGGAATTCGGTTTATTAGTCTTTAAGATAGAGTGGATACAAGCTTTTGCGGGCCATGTCGCCAAAAAAAGCGGGTTCTTGTATCCCAAATCGTACCCAAAACTAATCAGCACCAGACTCGCTCACAAGTGACTTACCTACCAAATTTTGTGAAATTCGGTCCATTAGTTTTTTAGTTACAGTGGATACAAAATCTGCACAGACAGACAGACACACAGACACACAGACAGACATACAGACAGACAGACAGACAGACAGACAGACAGACAGACACACAGACACACACAGACGTCACGCTAAAAAATGGTTTTTTCGTATTCTATTGGTCTTGAAACGTGTAGGTCCGTCTAAAACTCGAGTTGTGATTTTCGACATGATTCCAATACTTTCCCTATACATTACCATGTATTGCAGGGGAAGTAAAAATCTGATGTGGGCAGCACAAGACTTTCCCTGCAGACTTATATCCACTTTCTCTTTTTTTTAATTAAATTTAATTCACTTTTAATTCAATTTTCGTTCTCATTTGGTAACCGGACTTATTTTCAAAGGTGGCGTAGGGAAAGTACGAAAAACTAAAATATCTGGAAAACGGCTAGTCCTAGTGTAATGGGGTTGGTCTTATTCTTTTCGTAGTTAAAAATTACGTATTAAATCAGCATTTAATGGATATATTTGAGTATACCCAGTTTTTTATTTTGGATTTGGCAATTTTTGCGGGCCATTTTTCAAAAAAAGGCAGGTTATTTTTTTCTGAATCGTACTAAAATCTAATCAGCACCAGGGTGACCTATACGTGACTCATCTACCGAATTTTGTGAAATTCGGTCCATTAATTTTTCAGCTACAGTGGATACAATCTTTTGCGGGCCATTTCACAAAAAAGGCGGGTTCTTTTATTCCGAATCGTACCCAAAACTAATCAGCACCAGCCCCGCCCACAAGTGACATACCTACAAAATTTTGTGAAATTCGGCCCATTAGTTTTTTAGTTTTCTCTTGAAAACCGAGATACATACCAAATTTTATAACTATACGCTGCTTTAATTTTTCGCTACGGATGGCACAAACAGACAGACAGACAAACGAACAGACGTATTAATTTATTATTACATTTAAAAAAAATCTGATGTGGGACATGACTTTCACATGACTTTCCCTGCAGACTTATATCCACTTTCTCTTTTTACTTTCCTTATATACATAATTACCTACGCCCTGATCACGAATCAAACATTTTTGGAGTGATGTCTGTGTGTGTGTGTGTGTGTGTGTGTGTGTGTGTGTGTGTGTGAAAGTATGTGTGTATGTGTGTGTGTGTGTCAGTGAGCCTGTGGAGACGATAACTGGCGAACGAATGGACCGATTCGAACCAAATTTGGAACAAAAATCACAATCCGTAAACACTGGAAGCCTATTGTTTTTATACGTAATCGAATGTTCAGAACCCCCCTAAATTTTCGAGAGAAATTTTGAAAAAATCGTCAAAAAATCAAAACCGCTAATAAAGTTACACAAATAGACATTTCTTATGTAATGTTTCATTAGAAAACGATTAACATAAATTTTAGAACGCTAACATGAACCGTTCTCGAGATATTGCATATTTTTCAAAAAAAATATCAAAAAGTCATATAAAATAAAAAATATATATTTCCTATTGAGAAACATGTTCACATTTCATATGTAATACCATACGATAAATTTGGTGATATCATTCTCTTGGATCTAGCTCGTTCCATTCATGAGAAAAGATACTTCGAGTAATACTTTAGTATTTGAACGCCAATAGTCATTTATCTGCTATAAGAATAACTTATTTCTCCGTTAGTAAAGCTTGGCAAGATTTTGGCGACGAATTTAGCGGAATGTCGCCAACTTGGCAACTTTTTGAAATGTTGTCAAATTAACGAAGGTCTCGCCAAATGGATTAAAATGACGCTAAATCAATGAAAATGACGACTAATTGTCGAAAATTCAATATCTTGGAAAGAATATAAGTATCTACTATAAGAAAAACCTATTTTTTTTACTGTAAAAATAGTAAATTCATTGCATTATATAAGAAAAGTCATGTGTTGCCCACATCAGATTTTTTTTTAATTACATTTAATTCACTTTTAATTCAATATTTTTTCTCATTTGATAACTGGACTACTTTTCAAAGGTGGCGTAGAGAAAATACGAAAAAACTAAAATATCTCGAGAACGTCTAATCCTAGTGTAATGGGGTTGATCTTATTCTTTTCTTCGTTGAAAATTACGTATTAAACACGCATTTTATGGATATATTTGAGCATACGTAGTTCGTAATTTTTCGCTACAGATGGCACAAACAGACAGACAAACGAACAGACGTATAAATTTATTATTGCATTTAAAAAAAATCTGATGTGTGACATGTCTTTCACATGACTTTCCCTGCAGACTTATATCCACTTTCTCTATTTTTTAATTAAATTTAATTCACTTTTAATTCAATTTTCGTTCTCATTTGGTAACGATTTATTTTCAATGGTGGAGTAGAGAAAATACGAAAAAACTAAAATACCTCGAGAACGGCTAGTCCTCGTGTAATAGGGTTGGTCTTATTATTTTCACCATTAAAAATTACGTATAAAATAAGCATTTAATGGGTATATTTGAGCATATTTTTTTAGTTTAGATTTTGACGATTTTTGCGGACTATTTTGCAAAAAAAAGGCAGGTTATTTTTTCCGAATCGTACCAAAATCTAATCAGCACCAGGGTACCCACAAGCGACTTATCAACCGCTTTTTGTGAAATTCGGTTTTTGAGCTAGAGTAGATAGAGCCAATTTTTGCAGGCCATTTCTCAAAAATAAGCGGGTTCTTTTATCCCGAATTGTACCCACAACTAATCATCACCAGAGTCGCCCACAAGTGACTTACCAAATTCTATGAAATTTGGTCAATTAGTTTTTTAGTTAAAATTGATACAAATTCTGCACAGACAGACAGACAGGCACACAGACAGACACACAGATAGGCACACAGACGTCATTCTAAAAATGGTTTTATCGTATTCTAGAGTTATCAAAACGTGTGTGCAGATGCGTCGAAACCTCAAGTTGCGATTTTCGGTATAATTCCAATACTTTCCCTATACATTACCATGTATTGCAGGGAAAGTAATAAAGAAATAATTTATTTCAATCTGTAGGGAATACCATGTGTTGCTCACGTCTGAGTTACGGGATGGAAATTGTACAAAGAAGAAACTTGTATAAGACGCAAAAAATCATTCATATATGAAAAATATCTACTGTAAGCCTCTAAAACATATATAATTTCTTTTTGTGCAAATTTTGTTCATAAACCATTTTCATTTGCCTAGTTTCTTGTGAAAAATGGGTTATTATCAGAATTTTATGGAAATTGTTTTCCTCCACACCTCTTATTGACACATGGATTCTGCTCCTTTGTTTTACACCTTTATCGGCTCGTTCTCGGCATTCAGCGACCTAGAGAGCTGAAATTTGAATCACAGTTTCATCTCACGGAACATTTTCATCTATCACACTTTCAAGCTATTATATTACTTCTTCACGTACATCATATTCACGTACATTATATTACTTCTTCACGTACTATCATTTACTTCTTTCACGTACGCCTTGACTATCTTTTTAACCTACTCATACAGATTCTTTGCGAATTACGAGTCAGTGTTGTAAAGAGTCTTGCTTCCCCAACGGGGGATCGAACCCTGGATCTTCGAACTAGCCAGCCGACGCCCTACCGTTCAGCTACTTGGACGAAATTGAAAAAGCTCATCTCTTGGGAAAATCTTATCGTCGAAGCGAACTCTGTATTGTCTTCCCTCTAATGTCAAATTGGAGGGCAACTGACATTTAGACTGACCGCTTCCTGCTATTTTTACCTCAGGTTAACCTTCTGCTACTACTGTTTTTACCAAAGTAAGTATCCTGCGTGGTCCTTATCCTCTTAATTTGAAATCGGCCCTCAATCTTCCAGAGTCCACTGAATCCGTACTAGTCGTACTAGGTTCACGTTCAGACCTTCGACATTTGTGCACTAACCTTCAAGGTTGATTTGTTTGGGCACCATTGTAAAGAGCTTAGCTGCCCCAACCGGAACTCGAACCAACCCCGGTGTTCTGAGGTATCTACATCTTTTAGGACACGCGCGGTAAGAGCGCGAAACTGGCCAGCCGACGCTCTACCTACGACATCTTTGCACTAAAGAAATTGCAAGCTCTTATCGTCAAAGTGGACTGTGCAATGTCTTCAGAAGTAATGTTCTCCTGGTTTTAACTAATCTATCCATATGTAATACACTCTTTTACAAAAAAAAACGACGCACCATGAAGAAAGTGGCTGTTTTCATTGAAATGTGCACAGCTCCCACACAGATAATGAAATGATTACAAAATCAAGGCCGCAAGACCCATCAATGGTTAGCAATTGCACATTGGATTTTCAAATCAGTAATTGGTGAAAAAACCCTTGGCGGCAATGCATGCTTGCATACATCTAGGTAAGGAGTGATAAAGTTTCCTAATGTCATCCTGCCATACATTCTACCAGGCATTCCTCAGTTGTTGCTCCAGATCTACTACATCTAAGAGTACACGAATCTGACGACTTAGCATATCCCATACATGCTCGAATGGCGAAAGGTCTGGTGACATTGCTGGGCAAGGAATAGTATCAACAGCACGGAGACAGTACACAGATATGTGAGCCATATGTGGCGTGGCATTATCTTGTTGGTAAATGGCCCCAGAATGATGTGCCATGAAGGGGAAGGCAAACGGCCGCAGGATTTCACCAACACATCATTGATCTGTTAAATTTGTACGCAGGATGACTAGGGGCGGCCTGCTGTCGTAACAGATAGCACCCCCCCCCCCACTATCACACCAGGGGTAATGGCTGTTGTGTGCCTCTGTAAAACAAAGGTTGATTGTGATCGCTGGCCTTGGCGCCTCCACACACGTACCCGATGGTCATCTGCTAAAAGACTGAAGAGTGATTCATCGCTGAACACTATGCGATGCCAGTCTACTGGCAACCACGATGTTCGGCTGCGACACCACTCCAAACGACTCTGTCGATGTTGTGAAGTTATGGGAAGACCTCTTAAAGGATGCCGTGAGCTTAACTCCATCTCAGCCAAGCGCCGTGAGATGGTGGAAGGTACCACGGGTGGTATGGAAGAGTCTGTAGCACGTTGGATGGCGGACAATGATGCCGTTGGCGTTGGGCCAGTTCGGGCCTTTCGCAAAATCAGCCGATCTTGCCTCGCATTCGTGCACCTTGGCCTCCCAAAGCCTTCATTCGGCCGATGAGTTCCTTGCAGCAACCATTGCTGCATTAATTGCATTGAAAGTATTGAACAGATTGATGAGTTCACGGATTTGTTATTGAATACGGTTATCGGGTACTTCCTGTAGGAAGAAATTTATGAATTGTACTAGGAGATTCTCCTGGGGGAATGCTGGATTGCCCAAACAGAGAAATTATCTTACGGCTCTTGCCCTTCGTATTAGATGCCTTAGAAGAGATTCAGCAGATCCTAGTATAAGGGCACTATATAACTCTAAAAGGCTAGCCTACAGGAGATTAATAAATGATTGTAAAAGTAATGCCTGGAGGACCCTTTGTAATAAACTTACTGAAAAATATGGTTCTGTCTTTAAAATAGCGAGAGGTAAGCCTAATAGGAATAGGGACTTGATGGTACAATTTAGCGACAATCCTAATCTAGATTTAGAGAGTAAGATTAAACATAAGTTAGAGTGTAGTTTTCCTGCCTGTCAACAATCAGTTGATTTGGAATCAATGGATTTACTTAATAGTGATTTAATAGAGCCTCTTAGTCTTACTGAATTGAAATTGTTTTTTCGGGGCCGGAGGGCAGTTAAAGCTCCTGGCCTTGATCATATTGATTACAAGGTTTGGCAAACTCTTTTTAATAAATGTCCTTCATTGTTTTTGGAATACTTCAATTGTTGTTTTAAATTTGCTTATTTTCCGCGTTCTCTCAGAAATGCAGAAGTAATTTTTATTCTTAAACCCGGTAGGGACTCCGCTGATTATAAATCCTATAGGCCTATTTGTCTGCTCCCCGACTTTGCACAAGATCTATGAAATATTATTTGTAAACCGACTAAATTTTTGGATTGAAAACAATGATGTGTTACATGAGTTGCAATACGGGTTTCTGGAGCTGAGATCAACGGAAGACGCTTGTTATGATCTAATGCAATGTATAAAGGTTCACAGGGGCACTCAGCATTGTGCAGTTACTTTTGTTGATATTAGGACGGCTTTTGATATGATGGACTGGAGTATTCTTAAAACTATTTTTGAGGAATATTCTATTCCTTTGCTTTATCGGAATTTTGTTTTTTCCTACCTGCGGGAAAGAACTGTCAGCTACAGGGCGAGGAATTACCAGGTAACGAGCGGGGTCACTATGGGAACCCCACAGGGATCCGTGGTGGCACCGATTTTGTGGTTAATATATTTCAATCGGTTCTCTCTCTAAATAGAGACTCTTGCCGTGTTCAGGCCTTTGCGGATGACCTGGCGATTTTGGTTCTCGGAAGGACTCGCGACGGCCCGGAGGTGGCAATGGGTCGCGCTTTCGAGAGTGTTGCTTTGGAGTTTAGGGATCTCGGCCTGGAAGTTTCGGTTCATAAGACTGAAGCTATAGTATTTGCAAAGAAAGGATTATTGTCACGCAAGACGATTTTTAAGCTTAACGGTGTAAATATCAGAATAGTTAATGAAGCTAAATATTTAGGGTTAGTATTTTCTTCTGGGGGTAAATGGTTTTCCCACATAGATAACTTGGTTATTAAATGCTCCCAAGTAGTTTCCAGGCGGAGATTCTGGCTATTCAATACGCTTGTGAATGGGTCCTGCAGGAGGATAGGCGCGCATTGATATTTTCAGACAGTCTATCTTCATTGGCCGCCCTGGAGTCTATAAACAATATATCTAGGTTTCTGCGAGACATTAAGAATCGGGTGTATGAGGCTAGGAATTTAGTCAAAATTAGTTGGGTCAGAGCACATGTTGGTACGATGGGCAACGAGCTTGCTGATGGTTTTGCAAAGGAAGCGGCCCTGAGCGGGGAGTCCCTGTTGGTCCCTGTCCCGCTCTCGCTGCTCTCTCGTAAGTTGCGCGAGAGAGTTGTGAGAGTTTGGGGGACTACGGGGGATCCTTGACCAGTGGTTTGCGTGCCCGTATGTTTTTCCCGGTGGTTGAGGAGGTTTTTTAGGTAACCAATCGGTATCTGTTCTTTTTCCTCTCTGGCCATGGTCCCTTCCCCAGCTACTTGCACAGATTTAAGGTTCAGGATTCTCCGGACTGCCCTTGTGGGGGTCTGGGTGACCCCAATCACTTTGTCTTTGAATGCAGGTTTAGCTCGGAATACCATCTGGCCCGGCCGCTGGAGGAACATCGGGCATTTTGGGCGAGTAGGGTTTGGGCTTGTCCTGGTTCCATTGGGAGGATTGTTAAATGTATGCTCATTGCCCAGGATATTTCCAATAATGTTGAAAAATATGTTAATGTATAGTATTTTAAATTTCCTGGCTACTTGTAATTAAAGAGTAAATACTCCACATTGCATATATTTGTATATAGGAGTATATTTGTATATAGGTGTAAATGTATATATAGTTTGTTAATGGTATTGCAAATCTATGCGATTGCAAGAGTTGTATAGAAGAAAATAGTAGGTAAAGAGATTTTCTCTAAGTTTGGTTTCGGGTCCGTGAACTCGGAATACTTGTTATTGGGGGTATTTAACCCCTATGTTTGAAAGGTTCTGGCCTTGTATAAGCGAATCTTGTAAGGCAATAAGATGGTTTTGAATTACGGTGAAAATTGTTTAATTAATTTACTGGTGTTTTATTTGTTGGATTGGTATATATTTATTGTTGGATTTATATTATTGTGAATTTTGTAATGAAGTATGTTGGCCTATTAATTTTACTTGTAAATTATCCTATATTGGATATGTTTACATTATTTTGCCCGCAAAATGTGCGGATGAATTGTAGGCCTTTGTACTTGTCTTGGCCAGATGCCTTTTGTTTTAATAAATCCTTGGGGTCCTGGGTTGTGGTTGCGCCGCGTGGGGGAGTCGGCGGCTTCCTCTGTCCGTTGGACTTGGGTTACCCGTTGGCTCTCCTTCTTGCTGGGGATTTTTCCATCTGTTTTTCTCGGCCCGAGATTTTGGATGCTCTGCCCTACGGCGAGCTCTCGGGTCTGGGTCGCGAAAAAAGAAATAAAAACCATTGCTGCCAGCACCTTTGCACAGCAGTGTCCGTTTGGTGCAGGTGGCGGCCTATTGCTCGGTATGACCAGCCAGCTTCACGCATCTAGACTATACGACCACTTTCAAACTCGTCTTATTTCTTATAATGTCTTTGGTAACGTCGTAACGGCATTATCGGTTATGTCTCCACGGAACTGCAAAACCAATAACGAGAAAAGATAAACCGTCCACATTTTTAACCTGTTTTATAGGATGCTAGTTGCGCAGTAGAAAGTTCGCTATGACCGAAATTAACACTCATTGATCTTGCAAATTTAATCATTTGCATACTTGGTATAAAGAAATTTTCGAGATGATCGGATTCGGATTATTATTAGGGGTGGTTCGGTTTTTTTTTTTTTTTAAAGAAGTCTGTTATATATGTTTAAACGTAAAGTACGTAAGAAAAATGAAAACTAAAAAGTAAGAACATAAATTAAGAAAATAAGCAAGTATTTTAATGTCCTACACAACAAGGTCGTACGTAAAAGTGGAAAATATAAATATTAATCACCCACGAAATTAAACCAAATTGAGTGCGTAGGCAGATTGAATTCATATAAATGTAAACTTTATCAACTAAATTTGATATTATGCAAAAAGAAAAGGAAGGTAGATAGAAGGAAGATAAAGGTGTAGGCAGATGAAACTCTTTTCATCTGCCTACACCTTTATCTCCCTTCAAAATTATGCATAATATCAATTTTGGATGATGATAAGATTTATATAGCATTGTTTTAACTTAAATCTGCCTACACCATTACTTTAGTTCAATTTCGTGTGATTAAAATTTTACTTTTCAACTTTTCCATGCGCCACTGTTGTGTAAGAGAGGACATAAAATGACTCGTACTTTACCTTTTTATATTATTACATTCCATTATCCATAAACTAGACTTTTAAAATAAATGCTTTTAAAATATTTACTTAAAATCATTCCAGGACAACTCTCACCAAGACAAGAAATAAATCGTATTCAATCATTCTTTCTATTTGTGGTCAAAATTTATATTTTCTACTTTCTGTGCCCCACTGTCGCATAGGGGAGGACATTAAAAGGCTTATTTTTCTCACAATTTATTTTATTATATTCCATAATCCGCAAACAAGACTTTTAAAATAAATGCTTTTATAACATTTCCTTAAAATCATCCCAGGAGAACTCTCACCAAGAAAATAAATAAGTCGTATTCAATCATTCTTTCTAGTTGTGGTCAAACTTCATATTTTCTACTTTCTGTGCCCCATTGTCGCGTAGGAGAGGATATTAAAAGGCTTATTTTTTTCACAATGTATTTTATTATATTCCATAATCCGCAAATAAGACTTTTAAAATAAATGCTTTTATAACATTTCCTTAAAATCCTCCCAGGACAACTCTCACCACGCCAATAAATAAGACATATTCAATCATTCTTTTTATCTCCCACTATACACCCCATTCAGCTAGGATTATCTTTTGTTATCTATAGCAATACATAAACCACTTTCTCATCCTCGGATGTTGTGCCATGAAACATGACATTTCGCCACGAACAGATCAAGACCCAGCTCCTCCAAAATAGCCACATGAGAGCAAAATTTATAAGAACATAGGACATTCACCGCTGATAGGATGAGAGGACAGAAACCAATCAAGATTGCGGATGCCCTAAAGACAGTCAAATGTTGCTAAGAAGATGAACTGCATTGACGGGGCATGGTTTATTTCAGACAGGATGAACGTGGTTTGTCTCTTAGACAAGTCTCCTCATAAGTGGATTGGATATTCTTCCGAGGGTGTTAGGATTTGAAGAGCATTTTCTGGAAAGAAGACTATTCGGAAAATCGGTGAAATGTGGGACGCTAGGATGTTTTTACATTTTATTTAATTTTATCAGTTTGTTTGCTTGTCAGTGTAAATCACTGAAAAAAAACTGAGTTTCATTATTAATAATAACATAAAATTTGATATGCCGTTGTCTTTTGACGCACATTTTGATTCTTTTGATTTTCAACCTTATCGAACCGGCCGTTCTGGGCCCGCCATAGAATGTACTTGTTTTTTGCATTCTGTTGCAAAAAATATGTGCACCCATGAAAAAATTGAGCTACAGCCGCAAAACTAGGGATGCAGATGTTGTTTTAAGAGTTATGCAAATAATCAAACTGTCAGCGCCAATGATGTTATAAGGCTCATGTAATAGGCATGAGAATATCGCATCGTGAGACATTTTAAACGACCTATGTTGGGGGGGGGGGGGGGGGCGAGCGATTGGAACTGCAATTTCTGTTTTGAAACTGCAAGTTGTGGAAAAGGATACCTTTGAGACGTACTCGACGGCGCTACGAATAATTGTTGGATTTAGAGTGAGATAGCATCATGGGCCTAGGGGAAGCTGGTTGGTCCAACAGATGTATTAGTCGCCATCTTGGTCTACTGTGTATGGTAATTACTCGGTATTGGCAACAGTGATTCAGAGGAGGGACATGTAACCTCCACCGAGGCTCAGGACGCTTCGCACAGATAACTGCCCAAGAGGATCGTGCAGTCAAGAAAGGAGTCACGTCCACACCAATGGCGTCTGTATCAGACAATCGAGGGCGTGTGCCATCCTTTATGCATCCTGTATGGGACACTATTCGGGGGCGACTAACAGAAAGTGGTACTAGGTATTGACGTCCATTGTGGCGCCAACCACTAATCCCTCAATGTAGGTAGAGTAGGATCCATTCTCAATATAGGATGGGTGCCGAGTTTGGTCAGCCTCCACAGTGTCCGATTGGAGACATATTGTCTTTAGCAATGAATCCCGCTTCTCTCTCATTTCGGATGACCGCCTCATACGTGTGTGGAGGAGGAGTGGCAAGCATCCTGATCCCACATAAGTTGTCTACCATCACACGTGGTGCGACAGTCTGGGTAGCTACAGCCGATCTCCTGTAGTTGTGATGCAAACCAATGCTTGATTGTACGCCGAAGACATTCTGCAGCAGGTGGTTCTGCTTATGCTGATTTTTAATGATTTTCTCAAAATTTCATTTAATAATTTGGGGGTGTTCTGGACATACGATTGCATTTAAAATAAATAATGATCCAGCATTCATTGATTGTAATATTTTTACCAAATTTTGTTTAAATGCTCCATTCGTTCAGGAGATATCGCATTCACAGACTTACGAGACACACACATACACTCTCTCACACACATATATACAGACATCACCTTAAACCGTTTGACTCGAGTTCAAGGAAGCTAGAAACGTGCTCTTCCGTCGAAAACTTAAATTCGAATTTTCGATACCTTCATAATACTTTCGTTGTACATTATATTATGTCTGTTGCGAAAGTAATAGGTACTTTCCTGAAATTAAAAAAAATCACTACATTTATTAATATTAAGATGAAGACGGTTATCATTATACCACTTATAAAAGAGAGACAATCCAGACTGAATATTATTGCAAGAGCTGGCATTAAATGGGACAGAAAATGTTTACATCATAAGCATAAATTCAGCTTTTCTTTAAACAATCAGCAAGATCAATTATAAAAATAATAAATAACAAGAGACCAAGTACAGGGACCTGGGATACTACAGAAATTACAAACAAATCATTACCAATGCGTGAACCATAATTAATAGGGGGAAACCTAGAAGCCAAATGGAATAATAATAGTATGACCAGATCAGAACATAAACCGATACTCTTCAGTTTATAAATCAAAATACCATAATTAACTTATTCAAGCTCTCAAGAGAAATCAGTATAAATTTTATCCTGGTGACCTTTCTCATATTAGGTGCGTCTACTGCATTCAAATTTAAAAATAAAATACTAGCAACATCAAATCTTTAATTAATAAAACCATGCTGTAATAGAGATAAATGACCGAAACACATTGTTAATGCTTTTATGTAAAATCAATTAAAATTTTTACAAATGGAGAAATAACAGAAATAGGTCAACATTTCTCAACGAGATTTTCTTCCCCTTCTTAAAAATATGAGTAATTCTAGACCACTTCCACTCTTTCAAAAAACTTTGCAACTGATAGAGATGTTAAAAATAATAATCAAATGTTATATAAATAGATTATATGAGCTAACTTGATCAGCAAATACAAGTTGGATTAACGAAAAACATGCACCCCTAAAAAAGGAAGGGAGAATAATTAGTAACTCAACCGAACAGTTAAGATCTATTTATTTAAATTTATGGATGCTCTTATAGTGTGTCGATCCATCAAAATACAATTGCAGCATTTTTGACACCATCACAATTTCTCTTTACATATACTTTGCATTGTTGGAAAAATAATAATGAACTTCATTAGTCAGTGAATACATTAAATCAATAACTATTAAAATTATTCTAACACAAATCATCCCAAACAGGTACTATCATAACAGCAAGCTATCCCCATTCAATCATCTAGTCTCTATTTCACCACACATTCATCCCTCTTAGATCATCTTTTGTTATCATCAATACATAAAATTCTTATCCAGTGATCCTGCACGATGAAACATGACAAGACACAACGGAAATATCAAAACCTAGTACCTGCCAGGCTGCCACGTGATGGGTCAAAATTCATAAGAACGCAAGACATTTATTGCTGATATGGGGAGGTTACGAATCTAGATTACGGACATTATGAGACAATCAAGAGAAGATGAATTACATACAGGAATCATGGTTTGTTGAAGGCAAGCACATCATGGTTTGTTGCAGACAAGCACATCTTGACTTATCTCCTAATGAACGAATTGGATATTCATTCGAGGGGGTATAATTTAGAGGGGGGGATTTAATAAATAATAAAGAGAATGGTTGGAAAAACTGTGAGATGCAAGAGCACTAGAGCAGTACAGGGTCACCCATAATAAATGGGGAGGGGGCTGGAAAATATTTATTACGGACCCCTCCATATTTAATTTTCACCTCTTTGGGAATGTTTCATGTATTCGTCTCCCTCAAAATAATTTTGAGTGTCCAGGCCCATTTTGGAGCCCTGATCCTCTACTTAGTGGTGTTCTCCCCCAACTATGGATGGCTCTAAATGGTATATGCATATTTACTTACTCTACAGTACATTGTATCTGTAAAGGGATATGAATGTAATGAAATTAAATATCTGACTCTGTTTTTATAGATCTACGTGTTTTTGGTATTACTGAATTCGAAACAACTTTTATATTCATGTGTGTGTATCTATGTTATGTATGGAAATAAAGCATGTTAATACGTCTATGGGCACGATATCTATAAAATAAAATGGGAAGACCTATTTTGGAGGCATAAAATAGCCTCTTTCTTCAGGATAAAAATGCAAAGTAGCTATCTGAACAAAAACAATTTTGACACCGAGAATTTCATACATGACCCAGTAAGCATGACACTGCTACACAGAAATTGAATAAAATTGAAATGAAAAACCATGGAATTACCTTTTATTACCAAGCTAAAGGGCATTTCCACTCAATCCAAAATAAAAAAAGAATGAACAAACACACTCGAAGGTCAGGGCGGGACTGTGATTTTTCATGACCAAATATTAATTATAGTATCAAACCACCGGGGATAGACTGAATGAAGTGACACTAGTCGAATCTCAGCTATTGGAAAAACTACCAACTATTAGGTATTACTACCTATCTAGGGGTGACTAATGTGTTGTTGTTGAGACCCAGGCCATCCGACCTACCAGAAAGGTGTAGAAGACCCAGACCGTCCGACTCATCCTGAGGACTTGAGTATCTAATTGGACGGCCGGGAAAAGAGTTAGCGAAAGCCAACTCCCGGGGCTGTCAAGGTCCGACGGTCTGGGGCAAAGTTTATTTAAGTTTCAAAAAATATACATTGAGGTTACAAGGAGTTGTACAAGGAGATGATGATGAGTTAACATTTTGATGATTAGATGACATGATTAAATATAGATGACATGATATTTAGCAAGATGACTTGATATAAAACATGATGTTTGATGACAGTATTAAAATATATGAGTGTAATTATATAATATATGATATTTAGTGATATGTTGACAATGATTTGTTGAAAAGTGATATATAATTTGATGAATACCGGGGAAAATTACAAGAATATAATACAAAAAACTTAAATACGAAGAAATACATTGCATAAGCAACCAACGGCCAAAACAGGACAAACAAGGCCAACAAAAACGGGACAAAGACGAGGCAAAAAAACAAAAAGACAAAAAAAAAGGACGACCCCACCGAGCATAAAACAGGTAAAACAGTTAAAGTAAAAGGGGGAGACACCGACCAGAGACAAAATTGAAAGCAGAAAGTCCCCAGGCTGATTAAGAGATTTTGTTTGAGATTTCTCTCGCTATGAGAACACAGTTCTTGATTTTATTAATGGAAGATTTGTTGGAGCAAACACTCGAGAACCAGGTCGCAGAGTTTTGGGGGGAAGGTTTTGAGAGATGATAAGGTTTAGTAAGGGGACAGGAAAATACATAATGATCGGCATCGCCGAAGGAACCACAGGTACATCTGGAAGCAGTTTTACATTTAAGGGAGTATAAATAGTCGGGGAAGGGGTCGTGGCCCGTAATAAAGTATATAAGGTATTTATTAGTAATTTGGGTGTTAAAGTTTACCTTTGGGAGAAAAGTTGAGATTCTAGCCGGGTCATGGGTGCGGGGCGAAATATAATTATTAAGGTAGATTTGCCATAAATTTAAAATATCATTTTTATAATGTTTTTTTAAGAGAGAGTATGGAAAAGGTAGGGAGGTGGGGGTACCGGAGGAGGTAGCAAGTTTGGCATGTTTATCGGCGACCTCGTTACCCGAGATGTCGGAATGTGCTTTGACCCAACAAAGGTTTATTAGGTGTTTATTATAATTTGCGTTAATTTTAATTTTAGATAAGTAATTAGATTTGTTTTTGACAAATTGAAGTGCCGAAATAGAGGATTGACTGTCAGTAAATATATTAATTTTTTAGTTATTTGAAGAAGCCCAGTTTATGGCATAGTGGATTGCAGCAATTTCTGCCTGGAAAACTGTGTTCCCATGCTCGAGTTTAAAGGTGAAAGTATTGTCTAAGGAATCATTTTTGAAGATGCAGATGGCGTAGCCTGTGTTATCATCCATGGCAGAGCCATCAGTGTAAATGTTAATATTTGAAAAATTAAGGGGATCACGGGGGACAAGATTAACCATACGTTGGGAGGGAGGGATATTGGAAAGGGGACAGTTATGATCAAATTTTTCGGGGGGGGGGGGGAGAGCGGGATTAGCAAAAAGGTTAAGGCGGAGTTTCCAAAAAGTGAATTTCTTGTAAAGAGAATTTATTACAAGGTGAATAGGGGGGATACCTGCTAAGGAGTAGAGAGAAATGTTAGAAGTAGTCCGAAAACCACAAGAAATTTTTAGAAGAAAAATCCTTTGAAGAGATAAAAGTTTTTTGACCTGGGCCCCAGTCAATGCTTTTCCCCAAACTCCCGCACCAAAAGTGATGATCTTTTCGATTACCGAAAGATACCAAATTTTAAGAAAGGATTTATCAGCACCCCAGTTATTACCAGTCACCCTCCCAAAGGTGCTGGCAAACTTGAAGCATTTCTCTCTAAGGTTGAAAATATGGGAGCTCCATTTAAGATTGTCATCAATCGTAATGCCTAAATATATAAGTTGTCTGGTTGTTTGAATTCTAAAATTTAAAATTTTGAAGGAGGGACGTTGTCTGATTTTGGTGCGGTTTTTATTAAATACGATTGATTTACATTTTTCGGGGGCAATAGAGAGTTTAAGGTCCGAGAGGGAGGAAGAGATCAGATTAAGAAGACTGTGTTTAGACGGAGCGATTTTAGGTTGGAAGCGAAGGTGACCACCGCAAGATCATCTGCGAAGGCCTGAAGATAGTAAATATTATTTAGTTTAAGAATGTTATTAAAGTAAATGCTCCACAGGGAGGGTGATAAAACCGAACCCTGGGGAGCACCCGAAGAAATATTTTTTGTAATTTGAAAAGAACCGTTTGAAAGTGTGATTTGTCTGTTGTTCAAGTACGAAAAAAAAATTTTGGTAGATTTCTGGAAGGTTAATATTGGAGAATGAGGAAGGTAGTACTGTCCAATTGAGGCTGTCAAATGCCCCGCAGATGTCCACGGTGGTCAGGGACACAAAATGTTTGGATTTATGACTAGAGATGTTCTCAATCAGCCTGAGAGCAGCATCCTCACAGTTCGTCAGTTCTTTGAAGCCGAACTGAAGGGGATCAAGAGCTCCGGTAGAGGATAACCAAAAATTGAGCTTGTTTATAAAGATTTTTTCCAGAATTTTTCCAAAAGTGGGTAAAAGACAGATTGGCCGGTAAGAGGAACAGAGAGAAGGATCTTTTCCAGGTTTGTTGAAAAAAAGGATATTTGCATTTTTTAAACATGAGGGAAAATGACAAAATTTGAAGCAAAGGTTTATGATTTTGGAAAGGAAAGAGGGGAAAAATTTAAATAGATATTTCAAAATGGTAAAGTCAATGTTGTCTAGGCCAGGGGGCCTTGCCATTTTTTAAATTTTTAAATACTACATGAAGCTCTTCATCAGATATCACCCCCATTCCCTCAGAAGGCAAAGTAAAAGATGGGAAAGCAGAAAAGTTACTATTTTCTTTGAAGTGATGGTCCAACAAACGTTTCAATCTATCAGCGTGATTAAGAGAGGGGGAATCAGGGAAGTGAAGATTAATGTCATTAAATTTTTTGTGTTTTTTAAAAGTGAATTTAAAATGGGAGCCAAAGGTTTCATTGCATTTTGTACAATAAGATCTCCAGGAATCTTGTCTTGTTTATTTTATTAGTATTTTATACTTTGCTCTATTTTGTTTATATGGAATTTGACTGAAAAGATTTCGGCTGGGGAGGCAAAGTTTCTCTCAAGTGACTTAATTTTTTTGTAGAGAGCAGTGACATAGTTACTCTGTTTGGATAGGTCAGTGTTCCACCAGGAAAAAATATTTATGGTTTTGGATTTTTTCTTTCTGATAAATTTGATTGCACAATTTTGAATAGTATCTATAAAGGTTTCAAAAAAAGAGTCTAGGGAGGCCGTATCCTGGATGTTTTCTAAATGGGAGGAGAGGGAATTTAGATTTTTTCTGAAGTTAAAAATAAATTTGCCAATGCCATATTGAGTTTTTAAGAAAAATGTATTGTCTGAAGGGGGATCAAGGTTAAGGGTAATTTTAATATATTTGTGGTCGCTGAGGGTGTCACTCGAGAGGACCTCCCAGCACTGAATAGAGTCGAAAAGAGAAAAGTTAATAAGGGATAAGTCGGGAAAACCATTACTTAAATGAGAAACGAATGTTGGACCAGAAAGGTGTAAGGTAACTGTTTGGACGGTCGGAAAGTGCCACCCAATTTAGACCGGAACCCAGTGGGGGAGGCATCCACAGGGATCGTACCCTCCTTCCCCTACCACCAACCACTCGGAAGGACTTACGGACCCACATGTTTAACGTGATCGTACTCCGCATGAACACGGCGGCAGTTGTGGCAGCGTGCAAATTCAGCTCGCAAACCACGTACCTGTACGTTTTGAGTTGAAAAATCATTAAAATATTCCACGAGGTTATCCAGATGACTCAAAATATCGCATTGAATCCACTTTGGAATGTTCTCTGTAAACTCTTTAAAAAAAAATTTCCAAAGTAGGAATATTTGCATAGTTGTATTTCGCCAAACGTCCCATCCTAAATTCCAGTTTCTGCTTCAAGGCAACAACCCTCTCATTCACATCCAGAACAGTCATATTTTTCCTGGAATTAAAATGCTAAGGACATTCAAGTGTAAAAATATATCTGCAAGATAAGACAATGACACATTTAAACTTTAGGTTTCACATTCTTTACACAATTTTCTTTTCTTTTCTTGAAGAAATGCATCTATCTCAGTTCTTAATTCCATAACATGATGTAAGACAAGCCAGCGCACCCACTCCTGTGGGATGCAGAAAACTTCATGTTCTGCTCAAACATCTTGGTAGAAGTAGAATATTTTGAAGAATTGATAATTGAAAAGCCGAGACCGTTTAAAAGCCGAGCCGAGTTTACAACATGAATAGTAGTGGACATAGCTGATTTCAGTCTAGGAGGAAAAGTTTTTGGTGCCAATGCATGACGATGTAGAAAACATCACTACTTTTAGTCCCTCCGCTGTCTATGTATGAACTATCTTTACAAGGTTACCGTCTTCATACATCCTAGAGCTTTGCGTACTCACAATTTATACGTAAAATTCACATAAAACAATTTGTAGTTGAACTGCAACACACGCCGTCCATTGAATATGTCCATATAACTCCCATAGGGAGGCGAACCCGTAGATTAATAACCGTGCTCAAGACAAAATCTGTCTTGCTTTGGGAGCTCTAAATTTTATCTTGCACAAGTAAGCTATATTTTGCTTCCAAAATGTTTGATACTTTTAAAGAACTATCTGGTATACTTACAATGTTCATTTTTGAGTTTATATAATTCAGAAGTAATTTGAGCGAAACAAAAATCACAGTGTTACTTAAGTTAATCACATTTTAATGAAAAGTGTTCTTAGCAGTAATTTTTACCTAACTGTATCGTAAATGTGAAATTGAACTGTAATTAGTAAAACCCTTGACTTTGGGCACAATCCATAATAAACTTGATTGCAACTTAAAAGGCAGAACAAATACAGATAAATAATATGCGTACCGCTCGAAATTCAAAAGATTTCCGTTTCCAGTGCAACATGACAGAATGAGAAAGCTCAAATGAGCGCAAACTAAGTGGGTCAAACGGAAAATGGTTAAAGGATAGACTTCATTAATGTGGCTCCATCTAGCGTGCGAAACGGAAGTAAAACAAGAACATATAAGGAATGTAAGGGAAAAGAACACGACAAGCAAATAAGAAAAATAAATAACATGCAGAGTATATGAACTCAACGTGCAGTAAATATGGTAACAGAGAAACAAATATTAGACATGATCATGCCACACTTCAAAGAAATATGGTGGCATTGACAAATCATTACCCAGAATGACAAATCATAAACCAGTCTTGTTGACCTAAAGATATAAATCCATTGATTTCAGAAACGTACGTATGGGTTTTCTTTTATTTTTATTTGCACTGAATTTTGAGTTGAGATCTAGGAACTATAATTACAACCATAAATTAACTATTCCTCAATTTCCAGATATTTATGTCTTTTCTTATCAATAAGACATAATATGATTACAGATAACGGTCCTCAATCAGACAATACTACTAATTTCCCAGCCATCTGGACCACGTGATCCCACATCAATTTGCAGCGATCATCATTACGAAGCCCATGAAACGCCTGCCCACCTCAATTACCACAAGTCTCACGTTTGGCTTTAATATATACCACAAAAAAACAAATAAAAGCCGCATCCACCATCGCATACTGAATGAAACACGAAGCCCAACAATAGAAACGCGAACTTGAAGCTCTTGGAAGAGATATTTTCATCGTATGTTGCACTCCGCGTCCAGGGAATCCAAGTCATCTTCTTAAGTGATCTTCTCGATACCCTGGAGGGCACTTAACCTTTCGCCCTAAGAACGAGGTACTTGTCATTCGGGGCTCCCGGGCCCGCATACACAATCAAATGCCCGCACCATTTGGTAACTCTTGAAGCCTCTTTTTGCTGGTCTGTGTCTTGTTTTTGTTTTTACTTTAAGAATCGCAGAATTTGATTCGGATAAAAGAGTCCGCTCGGATAGGATGGAGCAGCCTTGTGTTAAGTCGGTAGACGACATGCAAAGGGGGAATAGTGACATTCAGGTAGCCGGGGCTTTTTATTTCTCTTTAATTTGATAAAAAGTGATATGTCGTTGGTTTCAGTATTTTTTTTGTGTGTGTGTGTGTGTGTGTATGTAATTTTGGAACAATTTTTTTTAATTTTGTGTATGAATTAAAACATCGATGAAATATAGTGGTATATTTTACAGAGTCCACTTGGACATTAAGGGCATGCATTTCCATTCCAGTAGCTCGACTAGCAGAGCATCGTCTGGCCAGTATGAAGATCCGCGGTTCAAGTCTCGGATAGGGCAGCAAGGTTCTTTAAAATGGCGCCTGAACAAATCAACCCTGCAGTTTAGTGCATTGATGTCCTGGGTCTGAAAGTGACCCTAGCATGACTAGCATAGACCCTAGCATGACTAGCATAGACCCTAGCATGACTAGCATAGACCCTAGCATGACTAGCAGTGGACTCAAGGATATTGAGAGCCAATTTCAAATCATGAGGCTAACGACCATGAGGGAAGCTAACCTTGAGAATAAAAATAACATTAGGAGGCTGACCTGAGGTAAAAATAGGAGGCTGTCTTTCAGATTGTCAAGTTGCACATCAATCTGACATTAGATAGAGGAGAATAAAGTATTTCTTTTGACGATAAGAGTTTACGATTCCGTCCCAGTAATCAAGTGGGAATTCGTCGGCTGGCCATTACGAAGATTCAAAGTTTGAGCTCCGGCTAGGACACAAGATTCTTTATCGCTTCTTAAATATTATCATAAATGGTGTAAAAGGGATCATGACATCAATTTGTGCGTTTCGTTTTTTCTACAATGCATAATATGTCTTTGTATTAAAAAACAATAGCTAAAGTCACCGCCGTTTGGCAAATTTTGCATTCCTCGTGCTTCTCTGTCAAATCTTCCTCTGTCAATTCTTTCTCCGGAACATCTATAGCATACAAAAATGTGAAATTTGGTACATTTGTAGAGAAATATTAAGGGGACACACATGGATATAAACATTTTTTGATTTAAAATTTAGTTTAGTAAATATTTAATGTCAAAGTCAAAGGAAAAATATTTAAGCTGCGAGTTCGCGTCCTGGACAGACTCGAATAGCAAGACCTCAAATTTGTGTTGGCATGTACTTACATAATTGAATTTTTACCTTTTGTTTTAAATTTCGATTTAGTTAATGAATTATTTAATTTCTTATGCAATTCTGAAGTGAAAATTTGAGCGCTTTGCAACTATTGTTGATATGAACATTGCGATTTAATTGTTATATTGCACAATAATGTTTTATTGTTGTACATTTCTCTATACTGAAAACTCAACAAAATATTTTGCCACTGTATTCAGGGCTTGATTTAGCGAACTGAGGCCCTGTGCAGACAATCCTCCGGCGTCCTCCTTCACCTCCCGATATATATGAAATGAACAAAATATTTTTCAAAAACATAATTGTATTCTAGAAAACAAAGTATACAGAATGTGGTTCTTATATATTTCTGTTGAATTTAAATTATTGGCAACTTTCTTATAGCCAAGATGCCAACATGCTAAATTAGTTCACTTAATCCCTATATATCCCCAAAGTGAAACTTTTTGATGTGAAAAACTAATTCGGTGGTATACATATTTTTTGAGAAAGCAGACATTAATTTTTTGATGTTGCAATTGTTTAATTTAGGGCCCCTCTGATGCGAGATCCCGGGGCAGATGCCCCGCATTCACCAGCGTTAGTCAGTCTCTGACTGTATTAGGAACAAACGGCAAAACGTACAGTTAAATTTTGCGATGCACGAAGTTGCGATGCACGAGTTTGCGATGCACGAAAGTGTAGCGCTCAGCGATCGCCAGGAAGTAGGAGACGAGACCTCCCAACTAACTAAGCGAGTTTTGGGATTGGCGAGCGTAGAGAGCTGGGGGCTGTGTTTGGTGAAATTGTTCACGAAGCCAATTAAGGGAGTTGGTGAGCGTCAGCTAATAAGGGGAGAATCTCTAACGGGTACACTACGACTCCGGCGAACTCCGATTAATGAGCGGCAGTCGTTTTGTTGGTCGTTCGGGGGTTTTGCGAGAATCGAACATATAGCCCTCGTGTGCGTCTGCCGGATTGAAAGAGATCGCACTCCAGTGCTGGTGACTGTCAGATAACACGGGAGGGTCCCCAATAGAGGGCGTATTATGCATGCGTAGCAGGCGCCATGAAAGTGCTCACGAAGCGAACTCACCGAGCATTAGCTAGTGGGAGGCTAAGCCTCCCGACTAGCGAAGCGAGTTACGGAGTTGGTGTGCGTAGCAAGTACGGGCGTAAGGGGTTGACGCGCGTAGGTTAGCCTCCTGCTGCTACTATTTTTACCCAGGTTAGAGTCCACTGAATCCGTACTAATCGTACTAGAGTCATTTTCAGACTTCCGATATCTTTGCACTAAACTGCAGTGTTGATTTGTTCAGGCGGCATTGTTAAGAACCTTGCTGCCCCAACCTGGAATCGAACCATGGATCTCCGAACTGGCCAGCCGACGCTCTGCCGTTGAGCTACTGGGACGAATTTGCTAGCTGTTACCGTCGAAGTGGACTCTGCAAACAATGGAGCACGGAATAGTAAAAATAAATTTTAAATACGCACGAAATTAATTCAAATTGAGGCTGTAACCAGATTCAATTTCAAACAATACTACATAAATTTTATCATTATTTAAAATTTGATAAATTTAAAGATTTGATTTGATGCAAAAGTGTCAAAGGAAAAGGAGAGTGCAGGCAGATGAAATAGTTTCGACAATTTTGGATAAGATTTATATATATTATTGCTTTGAATTGAATCAGCTTACACCATCAATTTGGGATCAGTTTGGTGTGTGATTAAAATTTATTTCTACTTTTCCATGCGCTACTGTTGTGTAGGGAAGGACATTGAAAAACGTATTGTCTTTTTATATACATAGTATAATGTATAGGGAAAGTTGAGGGGGTCGAAAATTCGAATTCGAGTTTTCGAGGGATAAACAATTTTCAAGCATCCCTGAAAGCGAATCGAAAAATTTGAAGTGATGTATGTATGTATCGAATCCATTGTCCGTGAGCCTATGGATTCGATATCTCACGAACGTAAAATGCGCTTCGAACAGAATTTGGTTCAAATATTACAATCGGTCTGTACTGGAACCCTATCGATATTAAACGCATGCGAACGTTAGAACGACCCCCCCCCCCCTCACGTTTTGGAAAGAAATATTAAAAACGTCATTAAAATATCAAAACCTTTAATTTTACTAAAATTAATTCTTCATTTTATATATAATTCTTCATTACAAAAAGAATGACATAAACCTTAGAACATTGGAATCAATCGTTCTTAAGATATTAGCACATTTCTCAAATAAATGTATCAGAAAAATCACAAAGGATGACAACGTATTAACTATTGTGAAATATGTCCATTTTGCATATGTAATAACATGCGACATATTTTTGAATATCATTTTCGTGGATCTAGATCCTTCCATTCACAAGAGAAGACACTTAGGGACACACATTTTTGTATTTTGACGACTAACAATTCGCCAATGATCATTTATATATAAACTTGTCTCTCCGTTTATCTGCACGCTAAGTGATAAAGTTGGTGAATATCGAGACAATATTAGCAAAATAACGCCAACTTGGGTAATTTTCACCCCAGATTGAAAAAAATATCATCAAAATTGCAAAAAAATATACCACTACATTTACGAACATGACGCCAAATTGATGAATTAGTTAATACATATATGGAAGCCATATTGCTTATTGCGAATGGTAACAATAATGAAAATTGTCAATTTAGAATCATATACAAGTTAAGGGAGTTAAATATAAGTTAAATGGGTACTTTGAAACAATTTTGCATATTGTTATTTGGAAAACCTCCAAATGTACAAATTGAACGTTAAAAAACATTATACCGTGGATCTTATAATTTTTTTAGTGTGAAAGAAGTAGCTTCATTGCATTATACAGAGAAAATCAGGTTCTGCCCACATCAGTTTTTTTTATCTTTATTTATGTCTAAATCTATAACTATTTATTACAGGGAAAAGTAACAGCAACTTGTATAATTTTAAGTAGTGTTAATAGACTCATTACCCGAACCATCTATTTCAGCTCTCCTCATTGTTAAAAATATCTAAAACTTAAGAATATATTTCATGATTTATCTCATAATGTATTGTAGTGATCCGCTACAGTGAAAAGTTCCATTTTGGAAGGAATATATTACTCCGCACACCGGTGCTGATTTCTTACTTCTGTGCTGAAACACAGTGAGTAATGAGGCATGAAGTGAGCTCGGTAAGGGATGCATGCACCTTGTGTTTTTCCCCTTTTTTACCATACCCGTGTGTTATATTTTTTCCTACTGCAACTTCCCTGAAAAATGAGAACAAATAAATGAAAGTTCTCCCCAGCCTGCTCAAGAATCTATTCATTAAATCAACAAAGTACCCAGGAAACGAAAAAAAAAAGATGTATTTTATTCGCAAGGGGTGTTTTTATATTCTCGTCCTAGCATGGAAATGATCGCAAGAATAACGAGACTTTTAACTTCATCAAAAGGAGGAGAAACGTTTTAGTTTTGCGGTTGGTACCGAGGTTCCCCTAACAAAGAAATAAAATAAATTAGTTTTTTCGATCATTTAAAAGCTATTTTTTATATAAATCTATGATAATTGAAAAAACACATTAAGTAAAATGTTTACACGCCACCTCATCCTTGGAAACACGGTATCTATTTAAGCATGAAAAGATTTCAATTTAATGAAAATTGTTTGGAAGTTAGCTTTAGGTGAGAAAATGTGGTGTCAGTTTCCCACCAACTTTTTACTTAATGTCATTCATACAGGATTGCTAATGTGAGAGCTTTTATCACAGTGAAATACGAAATTTTATGGATGATATTGGTAAGCTAATAACTTTGCAAAGATAGGTCCATGAGTGTGTACGTGATGTTTATCTATTGTAAACTGATCGTGACTGGTTGAATAAAATGGATTGCAGCGCCTCTGGCGGAGAATTAAAAAATTTAGGATAACATACTCAGCAACAAACAAATTAGACGAAAGAAGTCAATCACAGAGTTGTAGAGCATTGTCCAATTTGTGGTAAATCGACATCAGGAATGAACTAAACGCGTACACGGATAGCAATAAATATCTGTCAAAAAGTAGTATCATCATGGACTGCAACCTTGATGATGCCTTGTCAAACTACGCGGTAATATTCTTAATTCAATTGTGCATTGCGGCTGACGGAGGAGCATTCTGAATAAGCTGTGCATTAGATTCCTGTTTTGTAAGTGTTGTTTATTTAAACATTCCTGAATAGGATAGCCATTCGTTAACAATCATATTTTAGCAAATCTATATGAGTTTTATTGCAGATCACTACTTATTAGACAAAATTCTGCAACTTTGTGCTGGGACGGAATTGCAGGCTCTTATCGTCAAAATGGACTTTGCAATCTCCACAGTTTAATGTTGTTGATTCATCTTTCGAACCCACCATTGGCGGGCTAGCAACTGAGCCGCATCATATCAAAATCGCATCCGCAAAATCGCCCCAAACTTTAAAATCAAGGTAATGAGTTTCACGGAATCTCACAACTCAGAGATGACGTGAACTCATGGATGCGCTCAATCGCGAAAATACTAGGCGCAAGTCCGACGTACAAAACTCCACGGTGTTCATATTTTACGCCTCAAAGCCATTTCGAACTAAATTTTTGATTAACAGCTCGAAAGAGAATCCCTTGCTACACTGTAAAACATTCTGTAACCTTTGCTCATTTTTTCAGCTACTTTGTGGATAATTTGGGCAAACTATCAGAAATCCAGCTTCATTTCTGAAATATTCAATTAAGTATCATCGTAATTTTTGTGTTTATATATATATATATATGTTATCATAAATATCAGGAACATTTACTCCTCTTTACGGACAGCTGATTCACCTGAATCTTTCAGGAACATGCTTACAAATGTTTTATAGTGGAGCGAAAGCGGTCCATTGAAGTTATTATTTGCAAACGGAGCGTGATTCCAACTTTATAAATGCCCCCTACAGCCAGGTTCTCTGAGTGCACCAATACAGTGTCCTTTCAGTTATTACAGAAAATGGAAATAGCGAATATTCCACAGCTATGACTATAAAATGTTCACTTAAGGGACGTACCCCAAATAATTTTAATCGTTTCCTGTAAACAGCAATAGTTTTACATTTTAGTTCAAGAATACATGCAGAGTAGAAATTTATGACATGAAACATGAGGTTTTTCATCATCTTTCCGGCCGGAAGATCTCGCAAAATCCGGAAATTGATCTTTTAAAGTGCAGATTTCTATCTTGGGATAGCAACATCCTTTTTATGGTATTGTGCACACGGTTTCTTCCCCGTTGTCTTCTTTGAAGTCAACGACAAGTCTCCCGTAAAAATCTGATATTGCAAATCTTTCGAACCTATTTGAATAAATGTTAGATAGGTATTGTAACAGAAAGAATTGGTTTGTACAATGTTATCTTTTTTAGGTTTCAAGGTCATTGTAGTGGACGAAATGACAGTGAATCTGTCTCCCTATGGTCATAAGTTGATTTTAAGATAAGAAATATTGATTATATAATTAAATAATAAAATGTTTATTGGAATACAGCATATAAAGAATATATATATATATATATATATATATATCAAGAAGAGTCAGAAACATCCTTCTTCTTCTGGATAAATGAGATAGCATCCATCTGTACCAACAAAGGCAAGACCGCATCTACAGAAAAATAGTTTTCTCACGCAATCCAGGAAGACAATTGCTTCTAGCTGAAAATTCGAAAAAAAAAGAAACACCTAAATAGAATGAAAAATAATAGTTGACAGAAACTATGAGCTCGTCCAATGATGAATAGGGGAGTAGCCTTTATCGGAAGATGCATGAGTAACAACAACGACTAACTTAGAAAAGCATATGCGAAAATTATTATAAAAAATATATATAACTAGAACGAACTACCCTGCCTTGCCTGTGTCGCAAATAAACTCCCGTTGGCGCTATATATAATATCTACACTGCTCAACACTACTCAATTTTCTACAAACCTACCTTAAATTGCAGCCAAATTCCCGTGCGCTCTATCTGAAAAGAAAAACAGCCACGTTCTCCGCAAAGTAATCAAGTAAATAAATAAAATACCTCTATGATATGAACTTTTTAAATGTATTTGGTAATAAATGGCGACAGAGGTCAGTCGTGAAGGAAGAAAACCACGGGAAAATGCCTTCGTTTGAAAGATTTATAATTAATGAAAGTATAGCTTCGTGAATTTTTTTTTTTTTGCTTTGGAACAGTTTGTAATATTTATAAGAGCTTGGATTAAATTATAAACTTTGGATTGCTGGTAAATTATTTTATGTCACAATATAAATTTTAGGGATGTTTTAAACCATGAAAGTATGTATTTTTAAATCATTCACTAAAATTCGTCTATTAATCGTGTGGACTTTAGTCATAGTTTGAAGGATAAATTTTCGATCTTTCAGATGATGTTAGGATGGAAACTTTGTAATAATATTTTCGGTCGCTAACGAACCGATATGTGTGAATATCGCCCAGAATCGTTTTAATTCGGAATAAAAACATAAAATAACTAAAAAACTAATTCGAAATTAAAAAAAATAACTCCATGGTGCACCTATCCTAAAGTACCTTTGTATCGAATTTCATGGCCGTACGACGCTTAGATTTTTCGCTACAGACCACACACACACACAAAGATGTCCCTTTATTATGTAAGACTAGAAACTGTACTGTAACGTACTGTACTAGAACTGTAACGTTGCCCTTGATTTATAGCAGCGATTAATAAAATTCGTTAAAATTTTCAAAAGGCTTTGTCGCCTGTTACGCTAGCCTACGCTGGAGTAATTAATTTTTAAGAAAATTTACACGAAACTATATCTCGTCACGGAATCCCTGGAATATAGTCGTGGAACCCTAAGGATTCCGCTGAATACACTTTGAAAAACACTAGTCTCATGTGTTTGTATCTGGATGCAGAAAATGGGTTTCTTTCAAAAGTCTGTCAGACCCTCCTGAAGCTCCTCTGGTGACCTATAAGACTGAATCTTTACACGCTCATAGTATCCTCTCCCGGCCGCTCACTTTGCTGCTCATGCTCTCGGATGAGTCGGGCGGCTTGGGCTTTCCGGACTCATAGTGTCGGGCGGCCTGGGCTTTCCAGACTCATAGTATCGGCCGCTCACTTCGCTGCTCATACCCTGAGTCAGGCAGCCTGGGCATGTTACACTCATAGTATCTGCCTGCAGACAAAGCGGAACTGAGCCAGCTTTCCTGTCTTCCACTCCTCCCCAATGGGATGGATATTATAGAGGGTTCAAAAAATCTTTACAGGCCCTTCCTTCTGTGACTTAGAAGACTGAATCTTTGCAAGATTATAGTTCTTACCACTGAACCGGACTTAACGGAGCCGGATTTTTTTCTTTCCCTCCGGAGTTAACAAAATGGGGTACAAAGCCTCTCAGAACTCTCCGGTAGCCTTCTCATGACCAAGAAGGCTGAAACTTTACTGCGGGGTATAGTTTTACTGGCCAATTTCGGATAAACAACCATTTACGACGATAACCATCATACATTGTTAAACAAAATAAATCGTATTTAAAAAAGTTGTAACTTAATATTTCAGAGTGTTAGTTTCCCTATCTTTCACAGGATTAAATACTAAATATATACTCATAGTATTAAATATTGAATTTTAAGGATTATTTTAGCCAATTTAAACACAAGACAAAGGAAAGGTACAAGAACGGAAAAAAATTAAATGTACTATTTAAATTTACCTCAAAATCTAAACTATTAGTAATTTTAAATCCAAACAAAGAGATTAAGTTCTAGGAACTGTTTAAAGTCAAAACAGTTGCAAAATAAAGAAATTAAAGGCTTGAATTTTTTAAATGTCCAATTAAGGTGAATTATTTAAATTTGTCAAACTGCTGCTGATAATCTGAGGATCAGAGGAATTTCACAAAAGCTTAAATCTAAACATGTAAGAAATGGTTATTTAATTGAAGGTAAAGTAGCTGATTAAATGTATACTTGTTATTTTATAGTTAAGTTAAATTAAAAACAAAACAGATACTTAATTGTGGTTATTTTAAAAGCAGAGTGGTTTAGTAGACGACAGAAAATCGAAAATAGTGGTGTTACATAAAATTAGTATAGTTAATTACTAGTAGAAATTATAGAACTTATTTCAAAGTAAAAAGTAGAGCAGTTAAGTAGAGAGTAGAATACTGATTTGCTTATTGTAAGTGTAATATTTAATTAAACATAGAACTGTTAATTAAGAGCAGAGTATTTAAATATAAAGTCGAAAATGGGGGTGTTACATAAAATTAGTATAGTTAATTACTAGTAGAAATTAAAAAGTCATTTCAAAGTAAAAAGTAGAGCAGTTAAGCAGAGAATAGAATGCTGAGTTGTTTATTATAAGTATAATATTTAATTAATCATAGAACTGTTAATTAAAAGTAGGGTATTTAAGTAGAAAGTAGAGTTATGAAATAAAAGTATTATAGGTAATCAGTATAATGAATGTATAAATTAATTAAAAGTATAAAATATAGTGGATAATTAAGTAATAATGATAAGTAAGTGTACTACGTTTGATTATCTAAACAGAAATTGACTAAAACAATGATACAATGATTTGGCTAAACAAAAATTTTATATTAAATTTATTGAACTATATATTACATTCCTACAAAATATTATGCATCATAGTGAAAATGGACATTTACAAGATTAAGTATAACTGCATAAAAAAATTTCTAAAATGTGTACCAGAATATTTAGGGACTTATATTTCGTTAAAATTATGCTTTACTGTCAGCTAAGTTTATTATAGTTTTTACACATTCATTTAGTTTTAAGAATGTGTCAATCTGTAAAAGTAAAAACACTCAATTGTAAATATATCACAGTTTAAAAAACACTGATCTTAAGCTTTTCAATTAATATGTTTGGTGATGAGGAGGTTGAAAGTTTGATTACTGTATTAAACAAAATTTGGTATACGTAAGAATAAGAGCATGCCTTAATAATTCTAGGAATAAAATAAGTTTTACTTTCCCTGCAATACATGGTAATGTATAGGGAAAGTATTGGAATCATACCGAAAATCACAACTCGAGTTTTCGACGGATCTACACTTTTCGAGACCTCTAGAATACGAAAATAACTATTTTTAGCGTGACGTCTGTGTGTGTGTCTGTGTGCCTGAGTGTGTGTCTATGTGCCTGAGTATCTGTATGTGTGTGTGTCTGTGTGCCTGAGTGTCTGTATGTGTGTGTGTCTGTGTGCCTGAGTGTCTGTCTGTGTGTATGTCTGTGTGTGTGTGTGTGTGTGTCTGTGCAATGTATGTATTCACTCTAACTAAAAAACTACTGGACCGAATTTCATAAAATTTGGTAGGTACGTCACTTGGGTGAGACCCTGGCGCTGATTATTTTTTGGTAGGATTCGTAAACACAGAACCCGTCTCTTTTTTGCGGAATGACCCGTAAAAATTTCATGTATCCACTCTAGCTAAAATACTAATTGACCAAATTTCACAAAATTTGGTAGATCAGTTACTTATAGGATACTCTGGTGATGAGTTGATTTTGGTATGATTCGGAAAAGAAAAACCTGCCTTTTTTTACGAAATGGCCCGCAAAAATCGCAAAAATCTAAAAAATAATAATAATAATAAGACTACGTATGCTCAAATGTATCAATTAAATTCTTATTTTATACGCAATTTTTGACGAGGAAAAGAATATAACACACTCCATTATGCTTTAGGACTAACCGTTCTCAAGATATTTGAGATTTCTTGCATTTTTTTTACACCGATTTCGGAAAAATGTCCAATTACCAAATAAAAACAAAAATTGAATTAAAAATGCAAATTTAGTGTTATTTGGTGCAATTAAACTCAATCCAACGAATTATTAAAGAAATAAAGAAAATATAAATTTGAGTCAGCAGGGAAAATCATGAGCTGCCCACATCAGATTTTTGTATTTAAAAATATATTGTATTAATGGCGATCTATATCTATATAATATACACTGAACTGTTTGATTCAAGTTGATGTATCAAACCATTATCAAGCACTTCCATTATAACTAAAATCTTAGTTTTTCGTGTCATTCAACCCGATTAAGCTTCGAGACCAAGGGACAAATCTGAAATTTTTGAAAAAAATCGAATTAAAGATGACGGTACTTGAGATAATCAAAACACTTACAACTAAACTTTTCAAAATTTACATTTGAACCAGAATCTCGGTCTTGGTCTTATTCAATCTGTCTCGGCTTACAACTGAATAAAATTAGCTGAAATGTGGCTTAACTCGTCTTTTCCATACCAGGATCCAATTTTAAGTACCTTAATTTTTAATTTTGCAAGAAAACATTTAAAAAAACTGTATCGTTGGTCAAATGATCACAATTACAGTATGTAACCCCTTCATTTTAAAGCACTTGAAAAATATTTCGATTGATACCAAATTTGACAATATGCCCCTTGGGGTGTGTAACTTGCCCCATCCCCGAAGGGAGACTAATGACGACAAGAACACCAAAATTGTGCCGTGGCTATTTTTCACTACAATGATTGAAACTGTTAAGTTTTGTGATCGTTGCGCTATAAATAACATATTTTTTGCATAATTATGTCAAATTTTGCCCTATGATGTCATATTAAGAAAAGAAAACATTTCGAATAAATTTCGAAATTTTCGTTCGGATTTCAAAAAAATCCATCTAACTCTAGTTAATTTGAAAAAGCCTGATATAAAGTTTCGTGAAAATCCATTAATATTTGTGACAGCTATCGCTTACACAAGAAATCGTTCACAGACAGGCAGAAGGGTATGATTCTCAAAATTGTCAAATTGTATTCAGGAGGTCCAAAAACATATATTGGCATCAAAATCTTGAAATCAAAAATTTTCGTGAAAGTAAAGGGTCAAATGTACATATCAACGTTTAAAACTTTGTTTCGTAGATATTATACATCATTTTTGCACTGTGAATTAAGTCAATTAATTATATTATATAGGTAAAGTCATCTGTTGCCCACATCATACTTTTATCTGAAAGATTTTTGATATTCAAAAAAGTTATCAACAACTTGTATGCAGTGTATAAATATCATATTTAATAATTACTAGCCATTTTAAAAACGCGAAACGTGGGTGGAAATGACCAGTTTCAGACATTTATTAACAAAATATGATACAGATGTCATTAAATTAGTTTATTTAGAACTACTGCATACACTGTAGTTAAATAAATCAAGCAGATCTATAACATAAGTATATAAATAAATGTCTACATACAATTTTATTTTTATGCAGGTTGTTTCAGAAAACATACTTATACTTGAAATGAAAATTATGTTCTAATGCAAACCTACAGATTTTTTGAAATACGCTATTTCTTTAAACTCCTTCTTCCATAAAGCTGCCTGAAAAACAGTAACATTAGTAAATTATTTGAAGTTATATGAATGCATTACACATACAAATGAAAATACGTATGTGATTAATAAACATAATATTTAACTGAAGTACAAAAAAATTACATATCGTCTCAGTAACTCAAAATATTGTACTGCTAGTTGACGATAGATGGTTTAAATGATCCCTAGAAGTGAATTCTTGACAATGGCGTCATGCAACCTAAACAGAACTGCATCTTAAACTAAAGATTTATAGCTCTTTTTATGGGTGTGAACATTTACGATTACATTGATGTACGCCCAGCTATTACATACCGTGGAATGTATGAACTGCATCATAGAGTTAGAGAGAAAATAAAACTCCTATGGATGAAACGCTTGAAAATGCTATAACTCTTTGAGAAGTATATCTATGTGTCGCTAGTATAGTAAAGTAATCTTTGTTTCCATTTGACACAATTGAGAAGCATAGTATTGAGTATATGTATTTTTGATTATTTTCAAATTAAGATTCCCTAATTATCAATGTAATTAATCAGTAGTTTTTCACAGTTGTAGGACAGATTTCAGAATATAGGAAGATGAAAATAGATTGAAAAGTAAAATAATTTTGAATACGTAGGAACATTCCTTATTGATTTAGTTCTACTTTTTATTGTGCTACTAATTTATTTCTACAAAATTTACACTTTAAATAAATATTTGAAGCCTTTCACAATAGAAATACATACAACGCAGGGGTGCTTACATTTAGCAGCACCACCCGAATTATTATCTCAAATGATATTGGCATTTTCTCTGTATGGAGTTTTAGCTCCTTACCTTTACCTCCATGAATTGAATCCAGATTCCCTTGGTGTCTCTCGGGTTTTCGACCCACTTTCGTTGCTTTGATTGTGCGTTTGTATGTTTCCTTTTATTTACTTCACTGACTGCTAAAAATTTGATTACTACTAAATTGAAATTTAGATGGAAATAGCTTGAAAATAGGTTGAAATACCGCCTCTATCAGTCATCGCTAAATGGTGTGTCTTGATACTACGAAATGCGTAGAGAAAAACTGTTGTGCTTTCGGATGGAAGACAGGGGAGCAATTGCTGTCATTATAGCTGCTCTCTGATAACAAGGTCCTCTCGAAAACGTGTTTCCTGAGACCTCCACATACTTCGTGTCGTTCTGCTGGATACACTGCTTTTCATATCGTCTTACTGCAACATTACTCCGAACCAGATGGAATTTGTCACGTCTGCATGACCATCAAACTTCTCTAAAGCCTATCAAACTCGTTCAGATGCTCTTACTGCCAAGGGGTATGCATATAGCCATATTCACAGACTACTTATCAGAACAAAATGTTAAACTTAGTGCGATTTGTCCGTCCGTGCGTTTCTCCGTCTAGGCCAAAGAATGCGCCCTTCTCATGCGCTTTGGTGTGTTCTTTGGGTATGAAATTTTAAACATATGGCCGAAAACATTTGCATTTCGATTTTAGGGGCTCTTGCTCTATTTTAGGTTGCTAATTTTTGTATTTTCAGTTTCTCTATATACGTAGTATAATGTATAAAGGATTATAAAGCGGTCGAAAATTTGAATTCGAGTTTTCAGAGCATGTTCCAAGCATCCTTGAACACGAATTGAAGGTTTTTGATGTGATATCTGTGCGCGCGCGTATGTGTGTGTGTGTGTGTGTGTGTGTGTGTGTGTGGAAGCGATACCTGATGAACAAAAGGAGCGTTTTGAACGAAATTTGGTACAAATATTACAATTGCTGAATACTGGAACCTTATAGGGTTTGGGCGCAATAGAATGTTCGAATGAAATTTTGAAAAAATCATTTAAAAATTGTATTCTTTAATGATGCTACGTTTAATGATCATACCGTCTGTAATTTTTCACTACAGAACGCATGACGCAAGCTTTGGAACACTAACACGAACCGTTCTCGAGATTTTGCACATTTTTCAAATAAATTAAAAAAAATCCCATAAAATTAAAAAAATATATTAACTATCGTAAAATATGTTCATTTTCCATATGTAATATTATGCAATAAATTTGTTAACATAATTGTCCTGGTTGTAGTTCGTTCCATTCACGAGAAAAGATCTTGTATTTTGACGCTTGAAAGAGTCTTGTATTTTGACGCTTAGCAATTTGCCAATAGACATCTATATCTTAGAGCAGTTCTTTTTTTCGTTTGACTGTAACGTCTGACGATCAATTTGACGAACTTATTGACTAATTTAATGAAATATCACTAACTTTAAAACATCTCGCGTCAGAGTAACGAAAATATTGACAAATTGCAAAAGTGACGCTGAATTAAATTAAAATGGCGCCAAATTGATGAATAAATTGTTAATATATTTTACGTATAGATTATATTGGTCAATGAGGATGCTATCAATATTGATAATTGTAAATTTAGAGTTGCATGAAATATAAGTTAATTGGATACTTCCAAATAGATTTACATTTTGTCATTCGATAAAGCGCTAAATGTAGAATTCAGGGTTAAAAGCATCGTGCTGTAGACGTTATACATCATTTTCTCATTGTGAAAGCAGTGAATACATTGCATTATATAGGGAAAGTCATGTACTGCCCACGTCAGTTTATTTTTTTCAACATAGTGTATATTTTAATAACTACACTCATCAAAAGCGAAATTGCAACACCTTGAAGGAATGAACGTAGCCATAAGCAAATCACAGTACCGGTAGAAAAGAGTCATATAAGTTTTCGTACGTATCGGCTCACGGAACACCCTGTTTCGAGTGACAGACCAGAAAACGGCTCGTACCGTAAATGCTATCAGCGACGATTTGCAGCAGCCGAACTTTCGAAAAAGTGAAGAAGCAATGCCGCGAGGACGTCAGTGAGCTGTATACCAGAAGTAAACGGTTGGTGAACGAGACCGTATCCTGGAGCTGCGTGACGTGGGTTTGTCGACTCGTGCATTTGCAACGCGTGTTGGGAACGACGTGAGTACCATCCAGCTATGTGTGACACGATGGACGCAGAAACATCAGAAAACACCCTGAAAAGGGACTGGATCGAACAGGTGCACGACAGAGCGCACAGGCAGGCAGAATCGCCGAACGGCTCGACGAGCCGTGTTCGCAACGGCAATTTTTGACATCCGAAACAGACTGCCACCATCAACGGTTGCACTCAAACCTTTCGAACAGGTTGTATGAAGTACATGGCGGCAGCCACTGGAGTGCCGTTAAGCGCTCGACACAGGGCTCCATCCATTAAGCGCTCTGGTGCACATTGCAGGTAATCTGACAGTGGACCAGGTACATCACACAAGTTGTGATGCCTGTGGTTCGACCACTGGTGCAGGCCGTTCCCGGAACGGTGTTCCAGCAAAACAATGCCACACCGCACGACGATCTCTCAACATCCTGATCGGAATTCACATCCTTTTCTGGCCGACATCATCGCCGGATCTCTCTCCCATTGAACACTTGTGGGCCCTCATCGGACGTCAGGTACACCCGGGACCACAAGTGCATACCGTAAATGAACTGAGTGCAACAGTGGCAGGAATTGCTTGGCAGGAATTATCTCAAGCAACAATTAGTTGCCTCATCGATAGTATGCCTCGCCGCCAAACGGCCGGTATAACTCCCCGTGTGGTCCACATTATTTACTGAATAAACAGGTTTCTTTTGCATATCTTTTTTGTTCTTTTGATCGTTTGCATGTGACTCTTTATTTTACGGGTACTGTGATTTGCATATGGATAAGTGCATTTCTTCATGCTGTTGCAATTTCACTTTTGATGAGTGTAGTATTTATGCCTGTTCAATACAAGGAAACTAACACTCTTAACACATTAACACCTTTTGTTTGTCTAGAATCTAAATATTATCTAAAATACACCTTAAAATTAAATATTTAATAGTATGAGTATGTATTTAGTATTTAGGCCTGTCAAAGACTGGGACAGACGTTAACATTTTTAAAAATAAAGTAAAGACTAAAACATTAAGTAAAAACTTTTCTAATACGATTCATTTTATTTAACCATGTGAGATGCTCAGCATTGAAAATAGTAGTCTTAATTAATTGTGCTGTCCAGTTATGTTCCGCCCCTTTGTTGCTCTTCAAAGTATTTTAGGTCACCCGTAGAGGTGACATTGAAACGGTTACGAGAGACTATCAACACTCCCCCTCATTTTTGCTTACCCTGTGAGTGAAATCAAAAATTCAGCTCAGGTTTAGTCCATTGGTCGATATATACTATAACTGTGCAAATATTCAGCTCTCTGGGCCATCTGAATGCTTAAGGATCTGGGAAGACTTTAAGAAAACCAAATTCTCCGCTTCAAGAAGGGGTTAGAAAATCAGTTACTTTAAGTTATGTCCGACGGTTGATACTCTAAATGTGCAAAGATTCGGCCGGCCTTCTAGATCCTCTGGGGGAATTCTCGAGGGTCAGAAAACAATTTAAAAAACATAGTTTCTCTGTTTCCGGGGGGGGGAGACCCAAATCCGGCTACTTTAAGTTCTGTCAAATAGTCAATACTATATGTCTGTAAAATTTCAACTTTTTATGTCACCACGGGACTTCTGAAAGGTCTGAAATTACTTTTGGACCCCCTCCCCCTATTTTCTTCTGCCCCCAAGGGGATAAATCGAAAATCTCTTTCCGTGGGTTCTATACCATAGTTGATACTATAAGTGTGCAAATATTCAGCCTTATCATGGGACACCGGGGCTTCTGGATGGTCTGAAAAGATAAAAATACGTTAGACACGTTATACAATTATATTCAGTAATATATTTAAAACTATTTTTATTTTATAAAATCGTTTCCACATCTTTTGATGGATAGTCTTGCTCTGATTGGTTGATTGTCGTCCAACATATACTCTTGATGCTGAAGGCTTTATATGGGGATACTTTAATATTGAACAGCCTGTATTATACAGGTTTCTTGGCACCCCAGTAACTTTTTAAGAAAATTCCATGAGTGTAAACGCAAGGTCCATTTGTAGTAAACTGATCATTCCCGATCAAATAAAAGTGATTGCAGCGCACCTAGCGAAGAATGTTAAATGTCTGGATAACAAACTCACTTTCAAAGCGAATTAGAACTGTTGTATAGTATTATCCAATTACTATTAATAGATACCAGGAACAAACAAAACGCATGTAAAGCAAGAAATATCCGTCAAACAGTCGACATACCTGAAAATCTCAGGGCTCTATCATCAGGGCAATATCAAGGCTCTCTAGAACTCAAGAAAAGTCAATTACGGCGAACCCAGGACAAAAACTAAGTTGCCTTTTCACTCCAATCTAATAAGATTGGAAAATCATAAAAATTGAAATTTACATAGAGTTCAAGGAATCTAGAGGCGCTCTTAGGTAGAAAGGTCCCTCAAGTCGCATAATTTGGAATAGAGGAGTTAATTCTCCTCGCAAAATAAAGAAAAATTTTGAAGTGGTGTGTTCCACTAAAACATGGCCTTAAGTCACTAAGAACAACCGAGGGGAGGTCAGCAAGAGGAAACAGGATGTTCCAGGAAACGCGAAAAGCATAGGCAGGAGGCCCTTCCCAAAGAAATAATCCATTTTAAGAGCTAGTGCTCAAACACTAGTGTAAAACATGTGAATTCTGTCAATAGCTGTAGCGTTTTTTCTTAATTCAGGTGGAGCGTTTTCTAGTGCTTTTAGGATAACAATTCGTTCCTAATTGTCCTCTTTCAAATTTTTGGAATTCAATGTAACCATATTTATTTTCGTCTTCTGAAAAGCGGGTGATATTTCGTATCGTCTGCTTTGGGGGGATTTCTAGGAAATCCTCAAGGCGGAGTGGGGGGGGGGAGTGAAAGTCACATATGAACGCTTGTTGTGCCTATTTAAATTCTTCTCTTTAAAATGCATCTTCTAAAATATAATACTACTATGTGTAGATTTTATTTACTTGTTAATTTCTGAAATTATTATTTTTGTGTACATTGTTAGGTGGTCGCAATATCCACCTATTACCAACATATCGGGATAAAAACTATAATGGTTATAATCTTAAGGAGAACAAAGTGATTACTAAAAGTTCATTAAAAAAATAACTAAATTCATTAAAATATACAGTACCAATTTACATCATTATATTTAAAAACATTAGAAGACATTATTCTCTTACTAGTCACATATTAATTTATCCGGAGAGAAGTAATGCCAAAATAGTATTAATTGGTTGGACCACGTGGCGAAACCACCCTTAGATTCTAAAATTCAATTTTGAAGTATATTGCCAATATTTTTCATATAGTTTTTAAGCAATACATTACCTGATTCTTTATTCGTTTCACATACCACATTTTACGAATAACATCATGTTCAGAATTTTTCCTGGTTCAACATTTATTATCAAGAGTCCTGGAGCTTCCCCTCCAAGCTGGTAACCTTCTATGGCACTGATAAATACTCCAACTGAAGAAACTGCTTGCTCTCAAAACTCTGCACAGTCGCCCCCTACCGTGATATATACTTTTTTCTTCATCCAGAAAGTTCTAGTACATTTTTAACTCCCTCCTGGTATGTAGACTCGCTGTTGCCACTCGGATACTTGGAATCCGCTTGCTTTAAAGCTTTTGGGATCCACCTTTCGGGGAATCCTCCCTTTGGCTGGCGCCGCTGTTGATTCGACTAATTTTCCGTGCTCGGCTCGACAAGTGATCTAAAAATTAATGTTTTTAGATCACTTGTTGTTAACGAATTTACTGGTGAAAATGCTGGGTACTTTTTACCATGGTTTTACACTTAACACAGTTTGGTGCAGGGGGATGCTCGTCCTGGATCATGACTGACTTAATTATTCTTATCTGGCTCTGTGCATATGAGGACATGGGAATTAAGAACTCACACATTTTATTTTGGGGCTCTCAAGAGGGACCGCATTTGTTAACTGCGACTGTTATCTTACTCCAACGACGTCACTAAATTCCTTGGACGTCACTGGATTTTGTGTACACAGCATAATTCAAAATCTTTGCGCAGGTTGTTTACACCTAGATATTGCCACTTACAAATTAACAGACTATTTTTAACTGTAATAATGGGTGTAACCCCTCTCAAAATTTACCCTGGACCGTGACATCACGAATGATGAATCTTAATTCCCATTACGTCAATATGACAACTTTTTTATTGGTTGCCGGGCTGAGTGCCCAACCATATATTAAAGAACCTTGCTTTGGCGGCGGGAAGCAGGGATTTGTAAAGTGGTTCCAAGTCTGGCAGAAAAAACATTGGACGACGTCCTTGTACTTTTCCGTTTTAATTTTTACCCCTTGTATATCTTTGACTTCATAAATTTCAAATTATTCTAAGTTTTGGGTGTTTGTATACACTAGAATAATGGCATTAGGATTTTCTGGGGTCTGTATAGCTGAGTTATGCTGTTAGTTTGCTTTTCCATTTCATTTTTTATTAGTTCAGCGTCCGTTTGGACAGGAAGTCCTCTAATTGACACTTCGAGTTGCTTTCCCTCATTAAGCAAAGAAGTCCAAGATGATGCTTTAACCTAGATAAGTTTTCTTTGAATTTCTATATATTCATCATGGTTGTTTACATCTAATTTTAAACGGTCTTCTCTTAGGTCACCCTTGAGGGAAGGGGCAATATACTTTAGGTTGGTTACGAATTCTGACCAATTCGCCAAGGAGATGATGAAGAAGAATGGAACTTTTTTCCTCTGGTGTATTACTAGTGCCCATTGATTTGCTGCATCGGGAGCTTAAACTTCAGATCAAGTACGGACTTGATGGTGGGAATAGGTTTCTGTGGGGTTACATGATGAACATGGGCGGTATGCCATTTCTGAGATTGTTAAATCCATCTTCATCAACAAAGGAATGCTTTTTAGCGTTAATTTTAGCTTTAACTTCAGAGGCATATACAGAGGTGGAACTCATCGTATCTCAATGCTCTCGTAAAAAGAACTCACGAAGGACTCACCTGAAACGGCTCTGACATCAGCTTTGCATCCCATGCACTTGAGGATACACTCAGCATGTGGTGCTTTGGATCTAAGCTAGTTGAAATGATCCTTATTCATTATCAACTTCGGGCGAAGAATTACTAAATACCAAATCCGATTTACTGACAATATAACAATAACAGAATCCTGACATTTACGAAACTCCGCCAAAGATATATCCATTCCGAAAATTTTATTGAATCCATGCAGAGATTCAAGAACACGATTTGCCGAAATGATTAGATAACACTCAACAGATGGGAGCTCAACGCATATGCGATCTCACTACGTGATGTTTATTCAAAATAATCATCACCAGGGCTTGTAACATGGTGACACCTACAATTCCTATCAAAATACCTGGTAATATCCATTCTCGAATTCAAATAAATATTGTTACTGGCGGAAGACATTTTGAACAGGCTGTAAAATAGATTCCTCTGTGTGCAACTGTTGTTTATTTTAACATTTCTGAATCAGACGGACATTATCCAATGACCGTATTCTGTCAAATAAATGTCTTCTGTAACATATTTATTGTGTTTTCCAACTAATTAGACAATGCTATGTCAATAACTCAGAGACTTTTTTGTCATTAATTCATTAAAATCTATGCTTAACATGTTGTATATGTGTTGTTTTTAGGAAATTACTTAACATTCAGATTGATTGCAGTGCACTTTCAAATGTGATCGGTCTTATGCTAGCAAACCTATAAGGTGTCATACATTATTTTACACTCTAGCTCATAATAATCATAACTTTTTGTGAAACTTTTCTGTTTTTAAATTTCATACGTTATTTAATTTATGTTCAAATGGTATTGATTTGTTTTCTATGTATGAAATTTTGATAATTTTGCTTTGAAGTATGATTACCTGTAATTGTAATCATTGTAATTGGACTTGTTCCGTTATGCATCACTGACAGAAATAAGTAACTAAATAGCATTGTAATTGACATTTTCGTTATCTCGTTTTGTTGCCGATATTTTTATCTTGGCTTTCTAAATTCTCCGCTAGGGACGCTGCAAACACTTTTATTCGATCAAGCATGACCTATTTACTATGCATTGACCTAACCTTTTCCCTCATGAACCTTTCTTTGCAAATTTATTGTAGTACTTTACGAATTTCCATGGAGCTCTATATTTGTTTCAAATAACGGCGAATAAATTTCATACACAGTTTTTGCGGTTACTAGATTAAAACCTTTATAACTATCTCGATACTCATTATTATTGTTGACTAATTTTCAGATCACTGTCTATAAGGAAGAGATGCATCAGAAATTATAATCAGGGAAAAGGGTGAAAATAATCAAGCTTAGGAGAAAACAGGGAACTTAATAGCGCGCTCAAACATTAACGAAAGCAGAAATGAATCTTTGAGCCTCGTCCCCCTCTTTCCAAAATTCACAGGAGGGCTTTTAAGGAAAGAACTAGACCGTTTAGTCTTATTGTCAAAGCCTCATTTGAAAACAATATTGAAAAATATCAGTATTTAAAAAGTTTATAATTTTTAAACATCTAATAAGTTGAACACATGAAATTCCTTACATACAAGACATTTCTATATTTGGGGAAAAAATAACACAAGCTAAGCTAAAAAACTTTTTTTTAACTCGTCATGACATATGTATGCGGTTGGCTGTCTGTTATATATATATATATATATATATATATATATATTAAGATAGTGTATTATGAGTTACTTCGTCCATTCCACCATTGGATTTACGATTTTAATATTATATATATATATATATATATATATATATATATATATATATATATATATATATATATATATATATATATATATATATATATATATGTATATATATATATTTTTTTTTCCGACGAAAAATCAAAAGCACGTTTCAAGCATCCCTGAATCGGTCGTTTCTGAAGCGATGTCTCTATCCTTCTGTGTGTTTAAAAGAGTTCGTTGGTACGAGGTCAAGAGTTGTCTTTTTATGGATCTGGAACGCTGTAAGAAGGTCAGGTGGGTCAATAGCCGAAAATGACACCATCTGCTTAGTAATTTATTTGGATTGCGAGCTGATACAAGAAGCGAAAATGTTATCAGAGTTTGCAAGAATTTTCATTTAGAAAACGTAATTTTGATTGAAGGGTCTTGTGTAAAAGATTTTGGAAAGGTTGTATTAAAAGAGCACATTTAAAATATATTACGCTCAAACACAGGGTGAATGGCGTATTTGGGCGAATCAAAGAGCTTATATATGGCGTATTAAAATTGTTTATTCAGGGGGTATCAAAAGAGCGTATGGTGGGGGGGTACCAGAAAACTTATTTAGAGCGTAAAAAAGAGTTTGTTCAGGGAGTATTTAAATAGATTATCAGAGTTTGCAAGAATTTTCATTCAGAAACCGTGCTGTTGATTTTAATCGAAGGAGCTTATGTAAATCATGTAGCGAATAGAACGAGTTTAAATATAATGTATCAAGAAGCTTATTCAGGACGTATCAAAAAGCTTATTTAGAGTGTATCAAAAAAGCTTATTTAAGGCGCATCATAAAAGCTTATTTAGGGCGTATCAAAATAGCTTATACGCCCGCGCAAAGGACAAAATACGTATTTAAGACGTAATATGAAATCGTGTAAGGGCGTTCTCATACGATATACACAGCGCCGGGACCAAGGCGTAATGCGTACCTGAATAACGGTCTAAGGTGTGATTAGGTGCTTTGTCACGGCTAGTATGTGCTCGCGTGTGTTTTGTAATTTAAGCATGTGCTACCGTTGTCGACGACTAAGCCTTTTCTTAAACTTAATGAATGAATACAATTAATTACGGGCAACACCAGGTACCGTTTTTATTTATATATAAAATAAGCATTTAACCAAAGCAATACTTCCTTATACTTTACCTTATACCTTCCTTATACCTTATATGTATCATAAGGAAAGTAGAAAACGCTTATATCTTAAATAATTTACTGAGTTGAAATTTGGTTTTATGTGTACTACTTGTAATATAAATCACTGGATTTTTAACTGATGTTATTCTTGTAATTACGAGAATGATTTTCTTCTATAAAATTCTTTCAAAATTATATATAAATCACTGAAACATCTGAACGTTTTGAATCTTAGAGTACTTTTTTTAACACAGAATGCAATGTGAGTATCGCAGATGTAATTTCAATTCAGTAATCTACGCAAATGAGAAAGTTTGGATAATTTTTATTAAAAACTCCCATTTCATCCGACCCATTAACACGGCCCTCTCACGAAAAACTTTCCACAAAAATGCCAAAACTCTTCCCTTCCGAGTTTTCTGCCGCAGAGAAAAGTAATAACAACACGTATATGGAAAACGAGAAAATTTTTGAAAAGTCTGAGAGAGCGAGCTGTCGGCGAAATCGAAGCAGCGGTAACGAGTCAAACGTAAATTCACTTTTCATGTTCGTTCGGGAACTACAGCTGAGATTCGAAAGGAGGGGAGCCCAGATCCCGGATGGAAAGTCTTCGAAACTGTGGTTCGTGTCGATCGCTTGTCAAAATTTTACGTCTTCAACGCCGTCTAGAATATGTCGCTTAACGAAGCGTATCGGCCCAGGCCTGTCATTTAATTTGAAATCGAAGAAGTTGATTGTTTTAATAATGGGAGCTCCATGTAAGTCATGGGGAACAAGTCAGTACATGGAAAAGTAAGGTAAAAAAATAACGCGTTAAATGCTCGACATGATGGTTTTAAAAAAATATTTTGATGAATGTATTGATTAGAACTGTTTAGTTTTTGTAAAATTTTTGGAAGTTGTTATAAGTTTGTTTCCTCTGGAATCGGGGGCAGTTTCGTGCTATTTTGTTGTTCCGTTGAAAAAAAATGCAAATTGCTTTATTTGTCGAACAAAAATCTAATGAATTCGAAGATGTAAATGGTTAAAAAATATCTGAAGAACTTTAGTCCAGTTCCAAAGATTTATTTTCAAATAAAAAATATAATTTCATTCATTTATTGGTAGCACTAGTATTTGAGCTCTGTCAACGACAGAGAAACTGATACTCTTAAAAATTATATATTTAATAAGTTTTACTTTGCTTAACAATATATGGCGCTCAGCGTCGAAAATAGCGGTTTTAACTGAAAATTAACCCCGTTGTACCGTGGTTGAGTTTCAACCGTTTTTGTTCCCGGTGAAGAAGGGAGAGAGTTTACAAAGGGTTCTCAGAGACTTTACCCCTATATCATCTAGTTTATCGACTCCGAAAATAAATTGAAAATCCGACTCCGTTAAGTTCTGTACCGTCGTCGATATTATAAGTATGCAAAGATTCAGTCTTTTAAACCACCGGATGGCTGATTGAGGATCTGGAAATACTTTAAAAAACCCATAATCTCCTTCACTGGGGGAGGGAGGTCGAAAATCAAGCGACTCTAGGTTCTGTCCAGTGGTCAATACTATAAGTGTGTAAATATTCATCCACCTAAGTCACCAGTTAGGCTTCTGGGAGGTCTGAAGAGACTTTTCGAAAAAATCAGAATTCTGATAAATTGATAATGTGATTCTGCTAGGTTCTGTACGATCGTCAATATTATAAGTGTGAAAATATTCAGCCTTCTGAGTCATTGGGTGCTGCAGGAGTATCAAAAGAAACTATTTAAAACATGCACGCACCAATTTTCTCCACTTTTAGGTCTTCTAAGTCATAGGAGTGTTTCTAGGGAGTATAGAAACACAAAATCACATGTAAACACGCTTGTCATTTATACACTGGTGTCTAAATGTATCTGTACATGCACAAAAACATTGCAAATGTTCAGTATAATTGGATAAATTTTTAGGGGCGAGACATAGCATCATACATATAAATAAAACTGAAAAATCGAATATGAGTGCACACGATACAAAACTAATTATAAAACATTTAAAATTGAAGTAATATGTAACAAGCAGAGGCGGATTTAACACACGGCACGCGGACATTTGCCTATTGCGCCACGAAAAGACGCCGCACCGGGCCCAGCCAACGATTTTTCGATTTTCAGAAAGGAACAGGAACGTTTGTGATCATTTTCGAATTAACATTTATAACGTAGAATGGTAGAATCATTCGTGAATTCGCTTTAACTATGTCGCCCACTCACAATCAGGCGTTTTACTAAAGATCATTTTCGAAATTAAAAAATATTTTAAATAGGTAATAATCTAAGTCAATGTCGTTTGGAAGCATTTCTAAGGTCGAAATCTCAAACATGGAACTTTCGTGTCCTCGCCCCATAAATGATAATTTTCACATATAATATTTTTTTAAATACAGATTTTATATAATATGGAACGTATTCTATCAAAATATATGTTTAAACTGAGGCAAGTAATTTACTTTAATATTTTTAATCACTGTGAAATCTCCAAAACGTCCTGAATCCTATATACATCTCTCCTCCAATTGTGGCGCCAGCCTAGAGCGTTGTTGTTAATAGCATTGAAATATGAAAAAGAAGACAGGTACTGAAAAAAGAAAGACAAAGGTAGAAAAAGACCTTGCGACTGCAACTAGCGATCTGCACTACAAAAAACTTTGTTTCGGGCTAGCATCTTCAGAGTCCTCAAAAAAATGCAGCAGCAGCAGGGTATCTGTGAACATTCGCAGCAGACAGCAATCAAGAGTGATCCTCTTGTTACGTCCAAGCAAAGGAATAGCATACAACGAATATAGGAGAATACCTGCAAACTTCTCCAATTAATCAAGATACTGTGCATTTGGCAGACCTGAACGATGAAAAAATGAATACTGTTACAACTGGCCCTACTCCTACAGGGAGTACTGATAATTCAAATATCGTGAGTGAAGCGATCGAAGATGTGCAGTCTGCTGTGACTGCGCCTATTCTTTATACTGATAAGCGCATGTATGACTCAACTCGTCCTTTAAAATTAGGGACCACATAGTATTTTATTATCATGCATATCACCCAGGAGATACAGTCCATAGAGGCTAGGGGCTCCGTAAAACCGTGTCCAACACACTTACTTCGGGCTGGTCCATGCCACATGGAAAATTTCCAGTGACAGATAAACGTTGCTTCTTCCCTGACGCATATGTCACAAGGAATTCATTGGGTGAGATGCAAAAACGTGGATGGCTGTGTTATTCCGTGCCTAAGGACTACGCTTACTGCTTATTCTGCTGGATTTTCGGTGATCATGAAACCAAATAGACCATCTGAGCCAAGGGTTACAAAGATTGGAAGCACTTGAGTACCTCGGCGGAAGCGCATTCGAAGAGTGCCGTTCACTCTACTTTTGTACAAACAGAGATTGCGTTTTCTTCAAGACACTCGATCGAATATGAAATCGATAAACAATTGAACAGTGACATACGCAACTAGTCAAAAATGCTGATTATCCTGTTCGACACGGTGCGAACAATGGGTGCACTTGGACTTCCTTTCCGATGTCACCTAGAATCATCGGTTAATTCCACAGAACCAGGTTTAGGTGGACCTTATATAAAAATCCTAAAGCTCGTCGCACACCACAACAAGCTGAAGTAGCAGCACATTGAATCACCGAATCGAATCAAATATCTCTCAAAAACGATATGCGACGTAATCATTGCCATGCTGAGACAACACACAGCAAAGCGAATCGTCAAGGATGTAAAGCAAGCGAAATTCTTCACAGTGATGGTGGACACTACAATTGATATCAGTCGAAGGATCAAATGGAGTTTTTGATTCGTCATATTAACATTGACGAATATTCTTGTGTTGTGGCAGCCAAAGATTCATTTCTCTTGTTAGATGTTATTGAAAGTGCAAAAGCTGAGCATATACTTCAGAAAATCGTCGGCACATTTTTTTCGATCGCTTTCAACTTGACAAGGCTTACGTCGTCGGTCAATGCTACGATGGTGCCAGTAACGTGTGTGGATAGCTTGGTGGATTACAATAAAGCTCCAAGAGCACATTGGTGTAAAGCACATGGTTCCATATGTACATTGTCCGATGCATCAGCTTAATCTTGCTGTTTCGCATGTCGCTGAGGATCGCGCTCCTGCCAAAATCAAGAACTTTTTCGGAACTGTTCAAGCGACTTATGTATATTTTGCTTCTTCACCGGCTGCTGCGAAAAACTTAGGACGATTGTTCCTGATTGTTCTCATTTAGAGGCCGAAATCGCTGTCGATCAAGACTACAACAATGAGCAATCCGGAGACTCACGGGAATGGCTCAGTAGCAATAGTGGAAGAAAGACGCTAAAATTACTTTGTCTGCCCGGTATTTCGCTACTCACGCACTGAAAGTAAACTTCGTCGCAATGCGCACCTGCCTGGAGGAATTCCTGGACAGTAAAATCATGTCTAGCGATGGCATGTTCAAATGCTGCTCTTCTTGGGGCTTTGAACTGGGAGTTTTATATGAACCTTTTGTGGTGGCACGATGTTCTTGGGGTGGTGCACAAAGCTTCCCAGATCGCACAAAAGATCAATGTAGACCTTGGAATCGTTGTGGATGCTCTCAATGCTCTTCTTGAGGAACTTATGAAACCTCGATGTCACATTACTCATGGCAATTTCGTTGGTGAAACGAATTCCTGGTGAGAACAAAAGAGACTACGAAGGCGTTGGCTTTCGCCAAAGTAGTACTCGAAGGAAAACACAGTTTGCTGTTGAAAGAGCAGAAGACGAACCTCAAAATGCTTATGTGGATCACCGACTGATATTGTTTTCTACACTGGACCAAACTATAAACGAACTGCGTAAGAGAATGCATGGACTGGAACAAGTGTTGGAGTGCTTCGGGTTCTTACAATTTAACTCCTTTCGAGCCAAATCCAAAGAAGAGCTGCGAGAACATGCCAAACATCTCAAGAAGTATCTTGAGTGACTAGACGACGCTGCTCTTTTCTCGAAACTGACTGAGTTCCAGTTGTTGTTCTTTTCATCTCAAAAAGATTACATTTCAAAAAGATTACGAACTGACGGTTCAGAGTACAAGATGTTGATGTACATGACTTTTCTTGTATCAAATCGAATCCTGGACTTAACTTACATTACATATTTTCTTGTTTCATATCTCATTCATTTAGTTAAAATTTTTCCAGCTGGACTGGTAAGGACTGGTGACTCACCAGTCCTTACTGCGGATATAATAAAACATGTTTTGTGATCAGTTTGGATTGTGTTTGTTTTTGTCATGTAAATGCCTGTGTACAGGCTGTACGCATATTTAATAAGCATGCGTAGTAATTTCTTGCATTTATCTCCATCTACGTTGTTCTAGGTTACTAGTAGAGCAACGTAGATGGAGATAAATACAAGAAATATAACATATATTATGTTTATTTGAAGTATAGTTCCAAATATCTTATTTCGATTCTATAACACTCCAGGAGACATCTTTTGAACTCTATTTTTCAAAATTTCATCGAGACTCCACTCAGAACAGAAGTTCTGCATCTTAAGCGCTTAACCCTGGTATTAAGCAGTAGCGTAGGCAAGATTTTTTTTTGGTGGGAGGGGGGGCGTTTAAAAAACCCATTTAAAAAACAAAACAAACTGTGGGGCCCTCGGCCCGTCTTTGTCCCCCTGCCTATGCCACCGTATTAGGCGCCACTAAGATTCTTGCCTACTGCGCCATTTCCCTTAAATCCGCCTCTTGTAACAAGGAGATTTTAGAATTTAGAAAAAATTAAATAACTATGAAAAAAATACAGCTTAATGCCTATACTTTCAAGAAATTCATCAAACAAGTTTGCTTGATGGGGACGTGTGTTATCATCCATAAAAAAACCAGATCTACATGCACCTCTAAAGTCTTAAGTAGGGTTCCAAGACTTCAGCTCAATATATCTGCCCAGACACAGATACCGTGTCGAACACGTACATAAGTAGTACGTCCATTAATCATTATGCCTTCCCATACGATCAGATCTGAACAACCGTAACGGTTATATGTCCTAATGTTGGTTGCGAAATTTCGAATTCCTGGCTCCCTCCAGTTGTAAACGCGTTTAGAATAACAGGTTAAACTGAACCTCGACTCGTTACTGAAGTGAACAAAGGCCCATTGTCGTGGATTCCCGCTCATAAAATCTACTTCCAATATTATCATTTAGACTATCTTCCGGAAAATGTAGGTGCAATAAGAAGTTAGGTAAAATATTTTACAAAGAAATGGAAAGGAGGTATCAAGGACGATGGGATAAACACATAATGGCCGATTTCTGTTAATGCTTAAAAGAAATGATGTAGACAGTCTCACAAAGGGAAATATCTTAAACAAACATTTATTGTACCAATAAAACAGCTGAAATTACTTTAGGTTGTAAATAGTACCTTTCTAAACAGTAAAATTTTAAAATAGGATAAAATTATATTAATTATATATACAGGGTGATTCAAAAGTGATTTACAGCTGCAAGTGCTTTATGTGTCCACCATCACATTCCGGTACTGAGTGCAGTCGCGGTATTACTGCTAATAAAGCATGAAATAGCATATCAACGGGAATGTCTGCTACCTTCTGCCGTAAGGCATCTTTCAGTGCTGGTAAGGACTGGGGATTTCCTCTATAGACCCGTGATTTTAGGTTGCCCCACAACCAGAAATCAATGTGAGATCTGGGGATCTGGCAAGCCATTCATGTGTGCTATGCCTGATCAGTAGCCTGTCGGCGCCAAACATTGACCGTGGCAACTCCATCACTTGACGTGCAGTGTGGGGTGGTATTCAATAATGTTTTTGTCTGATCATAATTTTGCGTTGCGTGAGCGATATGCATAAGTCTCCTCCATTGCTTTATCTGCAGCAGCGCCCCCTGGTGTCGAGATTTTGAACTATTTTTTGTTTTCATGCCATACAAAATCCCCCATCACGATGAATATTAATCTGCAAACCGCATGTCTCTCCGACCCCTAGATATTTTTTCTAGCGTTTTACTTTTGCTCCGAACTTTTGAATCACCCTGTACTTACTTGAATGAATTACCTTCCTTGCTATGCCCTAATTAAGATCTTGTGATGCCCCCTAAGTAAGTGCTCGACAGCCGATAGTTGGGAGAATGATACAATAGGAAAATGCATGAAGTCTTAAAGAAGAAAAAATATTTTACCCAGAAGTAAAATTTGAAAAATTATAGCTATCTCAGTTAATCTTTTCCAATATCAGTCAAATGTTAGCACAATAATCATAATAATAGCATACTAAGTTTAACTTAACTGGTAAGATATGTATGATAATGATGTATGGTAAGATATGCTCTACTCGATTTACTCATACTAAAAAACTAAAAAGTATTTTTAGGCAGCTTGTTTTTTTTTCTGCAAATTTCATAAGAAATGATTTTTAAAATCTGCATGGTTAGTCCAAATAATGTAATCCAAATGATTACCCTTCATTTAAAGGACTTGAGAAAATATTTGGATTGCTACCAAATTTCGCAATGTACCCCCGCACACGGGGTGAATAATGTCACGAACACAAAAGTTATATCGCAGCTATTTTAATATGACGAACGACGCAGATTTAGACCCGTATTATATTCCCGAGGTTTCTAAATCCTCAAAAGTAAGTTCTATTAACTTAAGAACTATTCAAAAGAAATGTTTGTTGAACAGTGGTCATTCTATCCTCAACAGAGGTTACCACATTTTGCCTTTTTGCGCTATAAGTATGCGTTTAATAGAAAAGCCGTAGTTAGTTGAACGATTAATATTATTCAGCAATATAAGGGTATCGCCTTTTACATACCATTATGTTGGTCAAAAGGACAACATCACCAATTTTTAATAAAAAGTCCTTTCATTTTAATTAAAAATCTCTTACAAATCAATGAAAATAGTGCCCATTGATATTACGATATTAAAATTATTTAATACACTTGATTTTAATATCTTTACCCTCTTATACTCCTTTTGTTTTTTTGTTGGAATTACCATTGTGTCGCTCAAATTGAGAATATTTTCTGTAGAACTAAAATGTAAGAATCAGAGTAATAATTTGTGCAAAAATGTAAAAATACATTTTAAAATATTTTAATTTAATTAAGAAGATAGTTCATTAAAGTGCATCAAATATGTAACACTTGGCATTAAGATAGTTCATTAAAGTGCATCAAATATGTAACACTTGGCATTAAGATAGTTCATTAAAGTGCGTTTGGGTCATTACTTTCTCTACATATACAGTATAATGTATAAAGAAAGTATTGAAAATTCGTGTGCCGATTATTATTTTTGTTGATTAAAATTAATATTGTCAAAAATGCATTTTACATTAAATTAATTATTTATTAGTATATTAATTATACATGTAATCTGTTCTAACTTACTGCTGTGTACATTGCGTTGGTGGCCGCAAAACCCACCTATTTCTGTGCTTAACGGGATACTAAGTTAACAAAGTAAAAATTAAGGTTAATAGTAAAGGAACAAACATTTATTTATCACATACTCAATTTACACTCTTTAGTTTTACAAATTAAATAAATATCATACATAGTGGAATACATCTCAATGGTAGTTCGGGGGGGTGTAATGCCAGATGAATTGATATTTGGTTGGAGCACGTGGTGGGATGCATTAATTATCTTTTCCCTAAAAACACAAATTTAGACAAAGAGGTTATCCTCATATAGTTTAATTGTACGGTACCTGATCTTCTTTCATATAACTTGGGTAACACCGATGCTTTGTCACACTTTACACTTGCAATACCAGATGAACATGAGCTCTCCTTCGAATTCCTATATCAGAGACGCACACACAACTCTTAACTCTGCTACCGTCGCTTCTTCTTGACTAGTCTAACTCCAACAGCCTGCCTTGACCAATTCTGACCCCCACTTCGAGCAACTCTCACTTATATCCCTTTTTCGGTCGGCGGTCCACGTGCTGAAATCTAGAGCTGAGGGCTAATCCGTAGACATGGCGTCGCCGTCTCGGTTGCCGCCAAACGGCTTAACGTGGTATGTAAACATGGGCGTGGTATGTAAGATATGGGGCCACCTGTATATTATCGCCCATCTGCTTAGCGTGGGGATAATCCGCCCGCATTCCTGGTTCCATTATTTTTTAATCCTTCCAAATATTTATTACTTTACATTTCTGGCATTACATTCTCACCCCCCCCGCGAAAAAAAAAGTCCAAAAGTTACTCTCCCACAGTTTCACCCCAGTGGTAAGAAATTAAGTTCACAATGGTTCCTCGCAAACACATAAGTTCATCCATCGTGAGAAAGGCTGAGTTCCACTTTTTAGCCTCGTACAACTCATAGCTTTGATAGTTCTTTGTAGTTTCTTGATAGTTCCCTGTCAAGTTAGTCCATTATTCATAATTGACATAATGTACCATAAATTACATGAGGATTACCAGCATTCACATTATTATTAAATTGTAAATTTTGATATATATTATTTGCAATGCATAATTTTCATTTCTCCTTTTACATAATTATTTACATACGACATATCATTACATAACAGCATTCATTACTTTATTATTATTATACATTTTCTTGTTATCATTTCATTTTGCAACATATTGTAGTAGTGCAACTATCAACTTCCGATTCTTGGTTATGGTTGAATTCCATACCACCATATTATTTATAAATTACTTTGTTATTTCACTTTTTTTTTTTTTTGAACTTGCCATATATGTAATGTCAGAAATACATAACATACTTTTTGAAATATACTTATATCCACAATTTAAAACATAAAAACATATACATATACACTCAATTATCACTTTCTATTTATGACATTAATTACAAACTTTTTACATATTTTTCATATTCTTTGTTTTATGAAATTACTATTTACAACAATTCGAGGGCGAAAATTATACCCTCTGGCATTATAACAAACCTCATCATCATTTCTATTATTTTCACAGTTTAATTGCTTTTCTTTAGTGACCTTCCCTTCCTTAATCTGACTTTGATCATTATTTCTAATCACTTTCTCATTTTGATTTTTTTCTTTGTCCTGTGTGTGTGTGTGGTTTGATTCGCTTTCGTCACTATCTTTCAAATATTGTTTTCGCTCCGCTGCCATGTATAGTTTATTTATGTGCACTTTATAAGTTTTATTTTCATCACTTTTAAGACATATTATAACATTATTATTTCGGACTAATTTCGTAATTCTAAATGGTCCATCATATCGATCCTCTAATACCCTTGGTTTTAGGAACTTTTTTAGGTACACTGTCGCTCCTATAAATATATCGTTTTTTCTCACTATTTTATATTTCTTTATTTGTTTGTCATTTATCAGCTTTTGTTGTTCCGATGCGTCTTTCACGACTTTATCTATATTTTTTAAATGCTGTGCCACATAATTTTTATAATTATTTACATCACTATACATTATATCTATTTCTTCCTTACTTGGTATGTTTGTTTGTTTAATATTTTCAAATGGCAATGATAAATCTCTAAGATAGAACAGGAATGAAGGCTCAAATCCTGTATTACTGTTAATAGTGTTATTCACATAAAACTTAAACCATTTTAAAGATTCATCCCATTCAAACGTAGTCTTTGACAAACACATTATACATTGTTTCATGTCTCTGCGTATTCTTTCACAACGACCTAAAGAACTTGGGAAATAAACCGAACTGTATCGCCTTTCAATATTTAATGCATTTGTAAAATCTATGTATTCATTACTTTTAAAAATTTGAGCATTATCGCTTTGAATAATAATTGGAACTCCATAAGTTGTCACGAAGTTTGTTAGCTTATTCACTATTGTTTTAGCAGTAATGTCTCTGACTGCATAGGCCTCAAAGTATCGTGAAAACATGTCTACAATTGTAATTACAAAATTATTTCCTCCATTACTGCGCGGTAGTTTTCCTACGCAATCCAGTTGTAAATATATTCCTGGTTTTAATATTTCTGGCATAGCCTGAAGTCTGGCTGGTGGTATATTTTTGTGTTTTACTAATAAGCATTGATTACAAGACTTACAAAAATTTTCCACGTCTTGGAAAGCCCCTATCCAAAAATATTTTCTTGAAAGTAATTGGTATGTCTTTTTTACTCCAAAATGAGGGAAATGTGCTATCTCTATTATCTTTCCCTTTAGCGAGTGCGGTATTACAATCTTATTCTCATTTATTTTCCTATACGTTTGTCTTTTATTTTCCTTCTTTACCATTAACAGTTTATTTTGGCTATCAATATAGTATACCTTGTTATTGTGATATCGGTTTCTTCCTTTTTGTAATTCCTCTCTAATTTTACTTAATTTTTCATCTACCATTTGTTGCTCTAATATTTTCTCCACATTTATCTCATCATTTTTAATTAAAGTATTTACATATTTGATTTGGTTATCATTGTCAAATACATATCTCGAGCAATAATCACTTGCGTTATTTTCACCTTTTTGATATTTGAATTTAAAATCATACTGACTTATGTCAATTAGCCACCTCGATATGATATTTGGCATTTTATCTAATTTTATGTGGTACATAAGGGATTTTGCGTCACTCAGCAAGGTGAAACTCCTTCCGAACAGATATTCTCTGAAGTGTTGTAAGGATGCGTGTATAGCTAGCAATTCTAGCTTTATTGCAGGATAACGCTTCTCTGCCGGGTTCACAGGTCTTGAATAAAATTCGATAACATGATCGACTCCATTTACCCTTTGCATCAAAATACTACTAATTCCCTTACCTGAGCCATCCGTAGTTAAGACAAACGGGTTTACTTCATCAGGCTGTCTTACAACTGGTTCTTTAAAAATTGCATTTTTTAATTTTTCAAAAGCTTTTCTACATTCATTATTCCACTCGAACCTAACATTCTTTTTTGTCAAATTTACCAACGGTTCTGCAATTTGTGCATAATTTTTTATCAGACCTCTAAAATAGTTTGTTGTCCCAAGAAAGCTTTTTACTTGTTTAACCGTTTGGGGTTGTTTGAAATTTTGCACTTTTGCACAGTTTTTTATTGATGGGCTTATACCATTCGCATTTACTTTATATCCTAAAAATTCAATTTGCGATTTGCATATCTGTAACTTCGCCGGGTCGAGTGTTAAATTATTTTCTTTCAATCTTTGGAAAACAATTTTGATTTTCTCTAACATTTCGTCGTTATTTTGTGCGCATATGACTAAGTCATCTAAGTAAAAGTATATTTTTAACTCTGATAGATCTCCTAACACTTTGTTCATTAAAAGTTGAAAATATGCTCCTGAGTTTTTAAGACCAAACGGAATTCTTTTAGGATTAAAATTTCCCATAAACGTTGTGAACGTTAAGGCCTTTCTATCTTGTTTTCTTAGTTCGATCTGAAAAAACGCCGCCTTCAAATCCATAACTGTATAAATTTTACTACCAGCGATATTTTGTAATATATCCTTCACCTTTGGTAAGTTTATTGGCAAAAGTGGTAAATACGCGTTTATGGCCCTATAATCAATAGCAAGTCTATATTTAGGTTCTTCATTTGGTTTACTTGGTTTCTTTACAAGAATAATGGGACTAGCGTACGTGCTTTGTGAACTTTCAATAATGTCATTTTCCAATAATTCCCTAATTTCTTTTTGCGCAATTTCTCGTACTGCTCTCGGAATTGGGTATGGTCGACTCTGAATAGGATAATTGTGCATAAGTTCGATTTTCGGTACTATTGCTGATGTTTTACCTAGGGTAGCATATGACTTTGAAAAAACCTCTGTATTGGTCATCATTAATGCAATAACTTTATTTCTATCTTCCTTATTTAAGTGCTGTACTTGAAAATCGTCTGGAGATATTTCTTTCTTTCTTAATTCCCGAATTTGTTGATAATCTGTTTTATTTAAATTTTGAATATTATTAATTTCCAACGTGGGTTTACTGCTTTTATTTTTTGTATCAACAATTTCGATTTGTTCTGTTATTATACCCACGTTCATATTTTTATTAAGTGTAATTTGGCAATTTTTTTCATTGTATAACAACATTCTAATCTTATTTTTATTTTCTATACTTTGGATCGCTTCATCCGTGATTAATGTTCTTGCCATTTTTATTGGAGAAAATAAAACATCCTGTCCCTCATTTAATTCCTGTGACAAAATCAATTGGACTATTTCTGACTCCCCTGGCTTTAATGTTATTTTTCTTTTCAATTTAGCGAAAATCTGCTTTTCCTCTTTCTTTTTAACATTCTTATTCTTATTACTTTCATTAGAACTTGGTAACCATTTTTCATCATTTACATTATCGCGAGTGCTACAATTTTGCATATTAGCGTTTTTTCTATCGTTATCGCTTTCATTATCCTCGCTTATTCTACCTTCATTCTCATTATTGAATTCATTACAACAATTATTTATTTCCTCATATTCGTCGTCATCATTATCATCGCTTATTCTATCTTCATTCTCATTATTGGATTCATTATAACAACTATTTATTTCCTCATATTCGTCGTCATCAGTATTATAATTTTCATAATTACTATTATATCTATTTTCATCGCGAATTCCCTGGCTTTGTGGTTTTTGTTTTGAATTCTGTATTGGGTTTGTATTTTCACTTTTATACAATTTAATCGCAGTATTCCCAAATTGTACTTCGTTATCTTTTGTATTTAAAATTGCTTTATGTGAGGATAAAAAGTCGTAGCCTAAAAGCATTTTATATTGCCCCTGAAAGTTCTGTTTTGTCACGAAAAAATAATTTTTGCATGCCTTTTCCCCAATTCTAAATGAAAATTGAATGCAATTTAAAAATTCTATATTTTCTTTAGTAAACGTCTGAAGTATTACTCTTCTGGTTATGTATTTTATTTTTACATTTCTATTCTGTTTTAGTTTTTGAAATGTTTCCAAATCTATAATACTAACTTGAGCCCCACTATCAATTACACTTATTATTTTTATTCCTTTGCAATCTATTTCTACCATCGGTAATTGTGGGCTAGATACGTTCTCACATTCGCTTGAAAGGATACTTTTGGTATCATATTTTGCTTTATCATTATTTTCATAATATTGTCCTCTCTCCAAATTTGTATAGTTTTGCCAGTCATCTCCATTTTTGTTATTTCTATATGTTTGTGAACCGAATTTATTTATTTCTCTGGAATTTGTACGATTCGTTCCTTGGTCCCAAATTCCAGCTCTTAGTTTAAATTACTATTATTATTGTTTCTCTCATATGTGTTTGATCTTATATTTCTTCCGTTGCGCCCCCTAAAATTTCCTCTTATACTTTGCCTCTCTCTATTTTCTACGTTGGTTTCTAATTGATCGTAATAATTTCTTTGATCATTATTATTTCCTTGATATTCCCTATTATTTCTATTATATCCTCCTCGTTCAAAATTTCTGAGATTTTCGTTTCTGTTTCCTCTGATATAATTTGTTTGCTCCAACCCATATTGCTGATAATTCATTCGTTTGGGATTCCTTGCAAATGCAGTATTACACTCATTGTACCAGCAATCTGAGAAATAATGTCCATTTTTTCCGCACCCTATGCAAAAAACAGCTCGTTCCATGAATTGATTTGGTATATTTTGCAATTTTAATTTATTAATTTCTAAAGTCAAATCTTGAACCTGTGTTGTAAGTAACATTTCTTTCAGTTCGTTATGTGATTCTTCTGGAGTCCTATCATTAAGAATTATTTCAAACAGTTCGGCATCTTTTATGGCATCTTCAAACCGCTGCGGATCTTTTTTCTTCACTTCAATTGCCAAATCAGGGCGTAATGCGCTAATGAATTTTCCCAACATTATTTTATTGGTTATTTTCTCTACCTCTCCATCTGTTGTATCCTTAAGGTTCAAAAATTTACGCGCTGCGTTTTTTATTTTTAGCACAAGCTCGTCCACTGACATATCAGGCGTTTGTTTTATTTTATTGAAAGCGTCCTGTTCTTGCGTTATCGTTATTCTGTTTGAAAATTTTTTTATTAGTAATATTTTTATTTTATCAAACTCCTTTTCGTTTTGTAATTCAGGGTTTTGAATTAAAAACTGCATAGCCTTATCTTTTAATCTGGTTTTAATGATAGCCACTTTATGCTCTTCCTTCCAACTTGCTAACTCCGCTAATTCATCAAATTGTTTTATAAAGAAATTTATATCTTCCTCCTTACTCCCACTAAATAATGGCAGGATCTGCATTACTGGAATATCCATATTTTTATTATTTCTATCCAATTTACTATAATTTTTATTTGATATTTTTGAATCTTCTTTCAAACTTGAACTCCTTGTTATAATTGAACTTTTCACCACTTTTTTTTACTGGTCCCATTCCTATATCCCATTTTTAACACTTTACAACAAAGTTGAAAAGTGTTTATGACTTTGTTCATTCTGTCTGTCTGTCTGTCTGTCTGTCTGTCTGTCTGTCTGTCTGTCCGTTAGCACGATAACTGCCGTAAAAATGAGTTTATCAAAATGAAATTTTAGTATGTTGTTCAGACGGTCTGTAGGACCTATGGGAATATAAATAAATAATATCACCCAATTAGTTTTTTATTGAACCCGGGTTGAAAAAATGAAATACATTGAACCCTATGGGACCTAATTTTTCAAACATTTTTTAAGTAAATTTAAAATTCCCGAATTGCTTCGAAATTTTTAGGAAATATTCACATTATCCCATAGAATATATAAAAAAAAATTCAGTAAAATATGTTAAGTAGTTTTTTAATTAAAAAAATTATTTAATATAGGGAAAAAAACACATTCAATTAAATTCTGACTTTGGGATATCTTCCAGAAAGAAAAGAGAGAGATATTATATAATTAATATCTCTCCATTTGTTAAAACGTTTTGCATATGGGAGTGGCTTCATATTTTAAAATAATTTGGTAGATAACAATTTTTCATTTTTTTTAAATTTTATATAACTCTTCATGATAAATTTAATTGATGGCATTTTAAATGCACTTTCCTACGTCCTAGAGAGTTAAAATTTGGTACACAGCTTAAATTTGTAGAACATTTTATTCTACAGCAATTTGGTGGATCTTTAAATATAGATCATACATTTTTTTCGAAATGACCCGCAATTAATCCCCGTTCACTTTTATAAATCATTGTTGTAATATTGTTAAAAATTCTGATGTGGACAGCACATGTCTTTCCCTGCAGACTCATATTCGTTCTCTTTATTTATTCAATGATAATTTGAGTTTATCTGCACAACATAAGTATTTTAAATGACATTGAATTTACACGTTAAACTTAAATTTGGTTCTCATTTGATAACTGGACTTATTGTCAAAGGTGGCGTAGCGAAAACGCGAAAAAACTAGAATATCTCAAGAACGGCTAGTCCTAGAGTAATGGGGTTAGTCTTATTCTTTTTGTTGTCAAAAATCACATATAAAATAGGAATTTAATTGATATAATTGAGCACACGTAGTCTTTTATTTTTATATATAACGATTTTTGCTGGCCATTTCGCAAAAATAGCCCGTTCCTTTTTCCCGAATCGTAGTAGAATAACCTACAAATGATTTATATACAAAATTTTGTTAAATTTGGTATATAAATCACTTGTAGGTTATTGAAATATTATACTCCAAATTTTGTTAAATTTGGTTCATTAGTTTTTAGCTAGAGTGGATAAAGGCAATTTCTGCGGCCATTTCGCAAAGAAGGCAGATTCTTTTATTACGAATCGTACTATAATCTAATGAACATCAGGATTTCCCACAAAAAACATACCTACCAAATTGTATGAAATTCGGTCCATTAGTTTTTCAATTAGAGTGGATGTAATATCCACACAGACACACAGAAACATACACAGATACACCCTTACACACACAGACGTCTTCCTAAAAGTAGTTTTTTCGTGTTCTAGAAGTCCCAAAACGTGTAGATACTTTGAAAATTCGAGTTCCGATCTTCGGCACGATTCCAATACTTTGAGTACATACACATACACATATATATTATCTGTGTATTATCTGTGTATCTAAATTCCGTGCCTATGCAATTACAATAGTTGTGATTTTAAATGATCCCTAAACTTTTATTATTTCTTCAAGGAAGCCTAATTTTAACATATGCAGAATGCAAATATCTCAAGCGATTGTAAGATGAATTACATAAGAATTGCTGAATTTTTTTCACACAAAATTATTTAGCTCTGGAGTCTGGAATACAAGTTATATGAATGAAATATTCATTGATTTTGCATAAAGAATCAGATGATTTATATTTCGATACAGTTTTAAATATTTAAGTATAATAAATTACTGTAGTACTGTGATAATGTAAAAGATATTACCACTGAATGAATCACATTTTAGAAATTTTTAAATGAAATTACATTTCAGTTGGAAAGTGTTTCATAATCAATGCTTATGCATGATTGATCTTTCTTGTTCTAATTATACCTTCGATCTCATTTAGAAGAACCATTTTTTCCATTTCATTGATAAAACTTTACATAATCATACATATAACATAAGGAGAAATGAGAATTGTGCACAATATTTTCACAATCATCTATGTCGCCACCAGTTGTCCAACCTTATCAATATTTATTTTTTATTATTATTATTCTTTTTATTTTTATTAATTTCATAAATTGTTATTTTATTCCCGTTACTGCTAAAGTCACGAGCACCAAATGTGCCGATTATTATTTTTGTTGATTAAAATTAATATTGTCAGTAGTAAAGGAAAGCCGGTTCTGCTGCGAAGGCTCAGCAATGCTCAGCGCTCAGCAAAATGGCCGCCATCTTGAATTCCGTAATCCTGGACGGGGGTGTAAAAGGGGGAAAATGAAAAAAGGTGGGGGTAAAAAATTTTGAAGAAACTTTTTGTCGGGTGGCAACGATTTTGTAGTCTTGTACGTGGGGTTGAGGGGGAAATAAATTTTTGGAATGGGATTTTTTCTAAATACGAAAGAAACTTTTTTCGAGGTGGCAACACCGACGAAGGCTCAGCGATGCTCAGCGCCCCCTAGCGGCAGAAAGGAGAATTAAAACTGGGAATTTTTCTGATAGTTGGGATTTTTCTTTTTTTTTCTAAATGAATTAATTAAGTATGAAATATTCGTATTTTTTTTTCTTTTTTCTAAATGAATTAAAGGGCGTTAATGAGGATAATTAAATAAAGTAATTAAGGTCTATGTTATTGCATGCTAGAAGCGTGCCAATATCCCTCCGCCAAGGACATGTTAAGGGTATACCAAGGGTGTACCAAAGGGATATGCTGAAGGCATGCTAAGGTCATGTCAATACCCCTCCGCCTAAGAAAAGAGTGCTTGCCCTATTCGCGGTTACGAAGTGAACTGCGAGAATCTTGTAGGGTGAGATACTTGAAAATATCGTATGATGAGGGGTATGCCAAGAGGATCGAACATGAATTTTAAGAATGTGCCGCTTTTTGCGTTTTTTTCACAAAAAGTTTTCAAAACGTTAAAAAAACAACAAAAATGTGTGTTTTTTTCAACAAGTTGAAGTTTTGGAGTTGTTGGATTTCTCTATGGGAATTAACATGGGTTTTCACACTTTTGCGAATTTTTTAGAAAAAAAATGTGGTTTTTTGCAAAAATGCGGCCAAAAATGTGTTTTTTGCAAAACGCGGAATCGGCCGATTTTTTTCAAACTGTCGGATTTCTCTATGGGAATTAACATAGGTTTTCACACTTTTGCAATTTTTTGAAAGAAAATGTGCGTTTTCGCAAAAATGCGGCCAAAAAAGCGTGTTTTTAAAGTAGCAGAATCTCGGGAATCTCGGGAATTGGGTGTATGGGAGGGGGTGTGCTTCCCCAATCCTTTCGATCTTGGAGTTTAAAAAAAAAATTTTAATATTCCCCAAAATAAATATTTTAAATAATCGTGAAAGTGTGTTTATGCCTAAAATACTTGAGTGTCTGTATATAAAAGAGGCAAGAAGGGAGATTAGTTTATTTAAAGTCATGTCTTCGAGAGAGGAGGTTATTGTGACGTGTGTCTATCTGATAACTGTTTTAATAGTATACATTACAACGGAAGTTTTGATTGATTTAAATATACCAAGGGATTTTATTCTGCATTTTAACGAATCTGTGAATATTTCCATGTTGGAATGATGGATGGAACCTACCAAGACCCCAAACACCCCGCAAGTTTCGGCGGAGTGGATAGCATATATCGTGCTCTTCAAGGAAAAGTACCCAAGAAGGAAATTCAGAATTGGCTGCAAGGTGTGGATGCCTATACATTACACAAGCCAGTTCAACGGAAATTTAAAACCAACCGTGTTATAGTGTATTCTATAGATCAGCAATGGCAAGCCGATTTAGCTGATATGTCAACACTCAGTCGACAGAATGATGGATTTCGCTACATCTTAACATGCATTGACATTTTATCCAAGTATGCATGGGCTATACCCCTGAAGCACAAGAGAGGAGTAGATATCGTGAATGCCTTTCAGACTATATTTAAAGAGCGCATTCCAAAATCTTTGCAGACGGATCAAGGTACAGAATTTAAGAATCAGAAATTTCAAAAATTACTTAAAGAGCATCATATCAAGTTTTTTACAACGTTTAACACCACAAAAGCATCTGTTGTTGAGAGGTTTAACAGAACCCTTAAGACAAAAATGTGGAAATACTTTACCAATCAGAATACTTATCGCTATTTGGATGTATTGGACTCGCTGATGGATAGCTATAATCATACCTATCACTCCAGCATTAAGAAAGCCCCTGTGAATGTGAATTCGGACAATGAACAAGAAGTGTGGTTTACGCTCTATGGTAACCTGCCTAAGGGTGTATCCAAATGTATTTTAAATGCGGGGGACACTGTGCGAGTATCCAAGGTTAAAATGACCTTTGAGAAGGGGTATGAAACAAATTGGTCGGAAGAATTATTTAGAGTGACAGAATGTGTGAAACGAGAACCTGCTGTATACAGAATCCAAGATTTACTAGGAGAACCCATACAAGGTACCTTTTACCTGCAAGAACTACAAAAAGTGAGAATGAAAGAGGAATTCCCCATTGAAAAAGTGTTAAAGAAGCGTTTCAAGAAGAATAATATGGAATACTTTGTAAAATACCGAGGTTATCCCCACAAGTTTAATCAATGGATACCTGCCTCTGATTTATCCGCCCTATAAAAGCAAGGGACGCCTGTTTCTGAAATCAGTTGATACGATGAGTTTCTACGTGACACTTCCTAGTGATAGCTCGATGAGCTACTTTCCTGAGAATAAAATTTCACATTTTATTACGAGATTACCCACCCCTATAGAGCTAAAGGGAAGCTGGGAGATTGGAATTACAGAGTTTTTATACCCCCATACGTGGATGAATATAACTGCCGAGAACAATTTTATTGGATTTGATCTAGGAGATGGTAAAATGCTTGTACGTAGAATACCAGCGGGATATTACGAAACCATCCCAGACATTTTGAAAGCTATTTTCATCAAAGACCACCAAAACAAGATCTCTTTTCATTATAATCCTGTTACGAAACGAGTACGCATTAAAGTAAAGAACAAAGCAAGAGTGATTTTAGACAAAGGAATGGCCCAAGTACTGGGTTTTAATCCCATGGTGATTGAATCGGACTCTCATTTAGAAACCAGTGTGGAAGGACCCTACGTTGCAGATGTGAACGCTCATTATCATGTACTGTTTGTGTATTCCGACATTGTAGAACCCCAAATTGTGGGAGATGTACTAGCACCCCTTTTACGCATAGTGAAAGTGGCCGGAAACGACGGTGAATTGGTTTCTCTAACATTCGACCGCCCCCACTATTTACCTGTGAGTAGAAAGATGATTGACACTTTGGAAATCGTTATAAGGACGCACACAGGCGAACTCACGCCATTTGAACGCGGACGCTCGTACGTGAAGCTACACTTTCGTCAAAAGTATCTCTCATGATGTATGTGCCTTATGAATGTTGCCAGAAATCTTTTGAAGACTACTATCTTCAGCAAACCGGTAATGGATTGGATTATTATCAAGGATCTGCATTTCAAAAAGGATATGGTTGGTTGATTATGGTTTAATGGCACAAGATCCAAAGAGGATATGCTGCGCCAGACATATGGTACCAAGATACATAAATTAGTATGGATTAAAACACGTGTATAATTTAAAAGAGTTATAATGTGTGAAAAAACCATGACTATGGAACATGTACAACAATGAAAACGAGATGAAAAATGACTAAAAGCTTATAAAAAGTGAAGTTAAAAATGATGGAAAAAACCAATGTCCAGAAGGAATGGGAAAAGCTCTAAATGAGGATTTTCTCCAATCAATTCTGCCAAATGTAAAGTATACGTCTTGAAATGCTTAAAACGGAACTGTTTATATTTCGAACACTCAATTAAAATATGTTTGATATTTGCTGACGTCTGACAACTATTACAAAAGGGTTCAATTTCTCCTAACAGTAAGTGTCTGTGGGTAAAACGAGTATGACCAATGCGCAAACGAGTTAATATAACATCAAGTTTCCTACACTGAAAACTAGTCCACTTCTGTATTAAAGGCTTTATCTCATACAATTTATTTTGAGTTTGCTGATTCCATGAATGTTGCCATTTATCATATAATATTTTACTAATAGTTTTTTTAATATCTGTCAAAGGAATGGGATGATTCATAATACGATTAGCTGTTTTTGCAGCGGTGTCAGCCAATTCATTTCCCTTTATACCAACATGCCCTGGAACCCAACAAAATTGAATATGGTGTCCTCGTGCCTTCAGACGATGCACAAGTTGGAGGATATCTGAGGCAATGGGATGAAGCATGGCCATTCTGGATGAAAGCAATTGCAAAGAACTTAATGAATCTGTATATATGATGTATTTATTTACCCTTTGATGGGTGATAAAAATTAATGACTGGTGAATTGCTGTGATTTCTGCAGTAAAAACGGAGCATGAGGTATGAAGTTTAAAAGACTTAACTATATCATTACATACATAAGCAAATCCGACATGTGCTGCTGTTTTGGAGCCATCTGTAAAAATAGGAGTGAACTCCTTAAATAAATCACTATGTTCTGCAAAAAGTTGAACATAAATGGAATCAGGTGTACTACTCTTTAAAAAATTAACAAAAGGATTGAGAAAAATGAAATTTGGGACTTGCCAAGGAGGTATTTCACAAGCCTTTCTCTTTCTAACATTGAGATTTTCTAGTGGAGTTGATAATACACTATTGCGCATTCGCATGCCAAAGGAAGGAATACAGGAGGGTCGGGCTGAATACAGCCGATCGTAATGCACATCCAGGATGATCCGTTGCAAAGGATGGTAGTTCATGGACATGACTCTAAAGTGATAATTCAGTGAGAGCTGTTCTCGCCTGAGTTCGAGTGCTGCCTCATTACAGTCAACGTATATGCTTTGAATAGGAGAAGTTTTGAAGGCACCAGAACAAATACGAAGAGCATTATTATGAATTGGATCAAGCTTCTTAAGCACAGATGCTCGTGCTGATCCATAAACAGAACATCCATAGTCAAGCTTTGATCGAATCACAGCTCTATAGATTCGAAGCATGGAAATCCGATCTGCACCCCATTTTGTATTTGAAAGAACTTTTAAGATATTTAGAGCTTTCTCACATTTCATTCGCAATCTTTGGATGTGGGGCAAGAAAGTGAGTTTCTTATCGAACCAGATTCCGAGAAATTTGACTTCGTCTGCTACTGTGATTTTAACGTCTCCCATAAAGATTTCTGGGGGTAAGTGAATACCACGTTTTCTTGTGAAGTGAACACAACATGTCTTTTGAGTAGAAAAACTGAATCCATTCAAGTTTGCCCATCGCAAGATACAATTAACAGCAGCTTGACATTGTCGCTCTACTGAACGCATATCATGTGCCTGATAGGAAACTTGCAGATCATCAACATACATGGTTTTATGAACTGACAATGGTAATTGGTTTAAAATACTGTTGACTTTAATATTAAAAAGTGTCACACTCAGTACACTTCCTTGTGGCACTCCTTCTTCTTGTACATATGTGTTAGAGAGAACTGAGCCAATGCGAACTTGGAATGTCCTAAAATCTAAAAAGTTTTGGATAAAAATGGGAAGATTACCCTTTAAATTAAAATCAAAAAGGTCCTTAATAATACCATAGCGCCATGTTCGATCATAGGCTTTGTCTATATCAAAAAATATGGAAACTAAATGGTTTCGCCTAAGAAAGGCAGTCCTAATTTGTGATTCTAAGGAAATTAGATTGTCGATGGTAGATCTACCTTGTCGAAAGCCACTTTGATGTGGCGATAATTTTTTATTGTCTTCTAAAAAGTAAACAAGCCTAGCGTTTACCATTTTTTCAAGCAGTTTACATACACAGCTTGTAAGTGCTATAGGTCGATAACTTAAAGGACTTAGTGGGTCCTTACCTGGTCCAAAAAGGATATGGATTTGGAAGTTTGTTTCGTTCCTTTTTTAGAGCGGCTGTACCCATTCTAAAATCGGGTGCCAAAGCCGTGGGAAAACAAATATGGCAGAGTGGACTCAATGTGATGGGAGATGTATCCAGAGGAGAAGATTTAAAAGTGGCAGCCAAACGCCATTTAAAAGAAGCAGGTCGTAATTTAACAGACAAGGCTGCAACCCAGATGAAGACTATGATTGGTTCTGGAAAAAGCAATAAAAAGAGGAAGCGATCCGAGAATCACTTCATTCCCACTTCAGCAAAGAAAGCGAGAACACGAGATATTTTCTCCTAAAGATGTCTATCCATAAAGATTCTTCACCGTGTACCAAGAGCGAATTGGATTTATTCGTGACCCCACCTACTCAGACAGCTATAGAAAAAGGACATTTTATCGAATACCACCCCCTCTCTAACATACGAGATGGAGGCCCCGTGGAATTTAACATATCTGGAAGCGGAGATGAATATATGGATTTGGGTTCTTCCTTTCTATACGTGAAAGCAAAGATTGTGAAATCGGATGGATCGCCTATAGCCGACAAAGAACCCGTGGCTCCCGTGAACTTATTTCTACATTCCCTGTTCTCCCAAGTGGATGTGAGTTTGAATGACCGAGTTATTTCTTCAGCGACCAACACCTATCCCTACAGAGCCTATATAGAAACCCTCTTGAACTATGGGGCCGATGCCAAGAAAAGTTTATTGACCTGTGAATGTTTTTTTAAAGACACCCATCTGAGCAATACCAACCCTCTTGCAGAAAAGGATGCTAACGAAGGACTGAAACAAAGATATGAATTAAGCAAACAAAGCCAAACTGTGGATATGATTGGACAGATTCATTCAGACATTTTTCAGCAGAATCGCCTTATATTGAATTTAGTGGACATGAAGATAAAGATGACACGTAGCAAATCAGACTTTTGTTTAGTGTCTAGTGCTGCCAAACCTGATTATAAAGTGATGATAGAGCATGCTTCCATGTTTATTCGAAAAGTAAAAGTGGGCCCCGGCGTGTTACTGGGACATATAAAAGCCCTGGAGAAGCACACGGCCAAGTATCCCATTGACCGCGTTCTGTGTAAGACGTATTCTGTTTCTAAAGGCAGTTGGTCTTTTATGCAGGATAATGCCTTTTTAGGTGTGATGCCTAAAAGAGTGGTCGTTGCCTGTTTAAACAATGCGGGTATGAATGGACAGTATGACTCTAACCCTTTCCTGCTAGGTCATTACAACGTGAATTTTCTATGTGTCTACGTGGATGGACTTCCAGTACCCAGCAGACCCTTGGAATTGAACTTTAACCAAAACAACTATATCCGTGCCTATCATACCTTATTCCCTGGATTTAACCAAGACAAAGGAATTCATCTGACCCGAGACGAATTTGCAAAAGGATTTACCTTGTACGCATTTGATTTATCACCTGACATGTGCGATGGCCCTCATATGAATCTACAACACCAGGGAAATTTACGATTGGAAATCAAGTTTTCGGAAGCTTTAAAGGAAACCATCTCCATTCTACTGTATGCTGAATTTGAAAACGTGGTTGAAATTAACAAGTCTAGACATATTTTGTGTGATTTTGCCAATTAATCATGGAAAGCCAGCAACTGGATAAAGCCCTCTCCAAGAATCCTATAACCAAGAACGCATTTCTGGGCGTTTTTCCGAGTGATTTACTACCCCAAGACATTGTGACATTCCCAGCCTGTTTGGTTGCCAACGTGGACGCTTCGACCGATCCAGGAAGCCATTGGGTAGCCTTCTACATGCAAGATAAAGACTCTATAGAATTCTTTGATTCTTATGGACACCCACCTACAGCCTTTGAAGGACCCCTCTCGGACTTTGTTTCTACGTTCCACCACCAAGAGTACAACCCCATGCCTCTACAAAGCAATGTAACAGCTGTTTGTGGACACTATTGTATCTATTATTTGTATTCAAGATGTCGCGGATCTTCTTTGAAAGACTTTTTATTACCCTTTGTACCCCACGACGTATGTAATGATGTTAATGTATATAACTTTGTAACCAAGCGCTTTCACATAAGTGCACCTTTTTACCAATAAATATAGATGTCAACATACTGTTCTTGTTATTTACGATGGAGTTCCCATCCTTACAACGCCCCTTTACTATGGTTATTTCGGGTCCCACAGGATGTGGGAAGAGTTTTTTTGTGCGGGATATGATTAAACACAGGCGGGATATGTTTTTACCTTCTCCGGACAAAATCGTGTGGTTCTATGGGATCCACCAGCCTTTATACGATGAAATCCCAAACGTTTTGTTTGTGGAAGGATTGCCTAAAAACTATCAAGAGTATATGGGATTGAATACTCTCTTTATTATAGACGATTTAATGAGTGAATGTGGTAACGATAAACGATTAACCCATCTGTTTACGAGAGGAAGTCATCATTTAAATCTGAGTGTGGTGCTTATTACACAAAATTTTTTTCATAAAGGGAAAGAAATGCGTGAAATTACTCTGAATGCCCATTATCTGCTACTCTGCAAGAATCGAAGAGACATGAGCCAAATCATGCATTTGGGAAAACAACTGTTTCCCAGACACCTGCCTTTCTTCCAAGAAGTGTACGAAGATGCTACTCGAGAGCCTTATTCTTATTTGTTTATAGACCTGCGCAGTGAGACTCCAGAAGAGATGCGTTTGCGCACCTCAATTTTACCCGATCAGACACAATACGTGTATAAACTGAGACATTAAGCCTTTTTCGAAATGGATAAATGAATACGCATGCGCAGTATTCTCTCAGTTGTGAAGATGACACTCAGCAAGCAACAACAGAAGCAATTACAGCTACTTCATTTATGCCCTAGCAAACTACGAAAGAACTTGTTAAAAAAGATTCCTCGTTCCTGTATAAAAGCCATCTGTGAGTGTAGCCTGAATACATTAAGGGGTAATATCCCACTCACGAAGCACCAAAAGAGCAAACTTCGAGAGCATAAGACTGTTTTACGAGAATTGGCAGACAAGCGTAAGCCACTGTACCTGAAACGCAAGCTTATTATTCAGAAAGGCGGTTTTCTGAACTTACTCATCCCAGCAGCCCTCAGTGTGATTACAACCCTTTTCAATGGAGCACGCTAAAAAGTATGCCTTGGTTCCTGAAGACTCTTTGTCTAAACATGTTGCTACAGAAAAGTATAGAACCCATTTCGATAAGGAAATGGCTCGTATTCTCAACAGTTCCCTGAGTGAAGATGATAAAGTGAAACTTTATTATGAACTTTTACAAAAGAAAATAAAGATGGATTCTTTCAACACACGTATACGAGTGTCTCACAAGGAACCTCTTCTGAATACACAGGTATTGCACAAAGACCTTCTGAATACGCAAGTATCGTACAAAGACCTTCTCGAGAATATGGATACAGATATGGATACAGAGACGAAAATATCCGAAGATGCCCTATCAAAGCCATCAAAGCAAAACACCTCAAGATATGAAGATATTATTTTAAACAGTGTTCCTCGAAACATGCAAGGTTATGCTAACAATTTATTGAATATTATAAAAGACCATCCCAACATTCTTTCATGGGATGAAAAAGGACATATTTCCCATCATCAGCAGTGGATTCCAAAGACTAATATTGGAGATTTATTTAATCTGATATTTGGACAAAAGAAAAGAGCTGTAACAGGACAGCAAGTGTTTTTAACAGCCTTAGATGAACTGAATATACCTACCCACTTTGTAAAAAACAAGAATTTGTATAATCAGCCTTATACTCCTACTCCACCTAAGGCAGAACCTGTAACATCCCGTTATTTAAAATGGGATAATTATGAATAATAATGAATAAAATAATGATTGATTATAATTACCTGTGTAGTGTTTCCATTCATAATCACCTGTGTATTGTTTTCATTCTTTTAACTAAGTGTGTGTTGGTATTGTATACTACCATTGCATACTACCCATACGAAACAGGCTTCAGTGACGTCACTGAACATGCCCGTTCTTGTCGAGCGGGGGTCACGCACGCGTGAGAAGCGGGTTGCAGGGGATTGGTAGAGCAGGTTTGTTACGTCAGCATGTGGGAGGGGTAAAACGCTAGTGCGGGAGATTGCGTTTAAGATGGGTTACTTGCTCGTTAGATTCTATCCTGCCAAGTTGTACTATTTCTATTAACTGCTATCATGGCTTCTTCTCCTCGAATTATTCGATTTGAAAATAATGGATTAAATGTACATTACATTCGACAATTTATGGACCAAGCTACAGCAGATGATATTTTTAAACAGTTGCAAACATTGGACTTTAAAGAAACCAATGTGGTTGTACATGGACGATCTTATACACCTCTACGTAAAACCCTCGCCTTTGGAGATGCTGATCTATCTTATGCCTTTTCGGGTACCTCTGTTCCAGCCAACGAATGGACTCCCCTGATGCTGGATATTAAAAAACATGTGGAAAAAGCATGTGATATGGAATTTAACTATGTGCTTTTAAACTATTATCCAAATGGTCAAGCTAAAATTGGAAGTCACAAGGATAATGAAAAGGGTTTGGATGCTACCTATGCCATTGCCTGTGTCAGTTTTGGAGCAACTCGTCGCATTATCTTTGAACGAAGCGGTGAACAGTCTATTACTATCCCTTCTAAGCATGGTTCCTTGTATGTCATGTATCCTCCCACGAACGAACTTTACTCTCATCGAATTCCACCTCAGCTTGATATTTCTGAAGCAAGAATTAGTTTAACGTTTAGAAAGCTGGTTTCATGCAGTAAAAAGCGTCCCCTGCCCAGTATACAAGAGGATGAGCTTCCATCTCATGACTGGTTACAAGAATATGTATCTAAGAAAGACCCACCTCCTGCCTCCGAAAATATTGGCTTATGGGATCTAAACTGGTGCTACTTTGCAGCTCTGAATAGATTTAGAAATCAATTAAAGATTCATATTCGTGAATTCAAAGAAAACAGAGGACAGTATTTCCCAACACCTCGTGGAATTACCATGAATATCGATACTTGGTACGCATTTACCAACAATATTTACTCCAACACCAGTTTTGTTGCTAACAACACACTCTTGGTTATGTTTGAAGAGGAGGATTGTATTCTACAACAACTATGCAGAAATGGTAATGATGGTTTTGGCTTAAAACCCATTTGCATTAAATTAAGTCCTGATCAACTCCAAAGACTTAGAGATTTTATCCCCAACATATCAGATGTTTTAAAAGAAGTTTTATAATGCCAAACAACTGCCATTCAAGAATGGACATGAAGCGGATGACGTCATTGTCTGACTACGTCACACGCCCTTGGCGCCTTTTACAGAGGGGAGTGCCCTGCATTGGCTACTTTTTTAATCCGCTGTACCACTTTTTGGCGATTTTAAACAGGTCCTACTAGTTTCTTGGCGAGATTTAAACATATCTTTTGGCGAGTGTTTTCGCAAGGACTCTTTACTTTCTGCTAGATACCCATAGAGAGAGGTCGTCATTGTTAACCATGTCTTGCAAACGTCTGTTCTCAGCGTATCACATTGGATTCATTACCTCCTACTTTGTTTCATCTGGGTGGTGATATTTTTGCCAGTGTTGTTTATTTTATTGGACAAACACGGATACATATTCGTAAATTTACAACAGATGCTGATGGGAGTCTGAAACCTACAAAGGAAGGTGTTTCCCTCTCCACCACCGTATGGTTTGCTCTTCTCACCGAGTTGGAATCCCTAGTCAATCTCCTGAAAGACGATATGCTGCACATCATACAAAGAGATCTCTGTATATCCCGGCATACACTCCAAGGAGAACCCAAACTAACATTCCAGCGTATGTTTCGAAAGAAAGACTCCTCCTTCCAGTTCGTTCCAGAATATGTGGTTTTAACCGTACCTGAAACTCTGCAATTGTGTGATTACATCGATGCTATTAACATTCAAGTCCAAGCCAGTGTCATTTCCAATACTTTGGATTATTTCGTGAAACGAGAACTTAACAGCTATTCAGTGTCAGTCAGTGTTTCCAATGGTGATCCTGATAACCCTCAAGGATTTTATGAACTTCGATCTGCTTTATGCATTCATTTAAAAAACTGTTTAATGGAAAAAATATCTGAACTTTTCGAATGTTTTGCCTGTACAGCTGGGTACGACGACGCATCGAGTCACGATTGTGTTTCCTTTACCGAATTAGATAAATACTTACAATACGGACAACAGGCTCTGTATGCTTTGGATTGGTTTCATGTCGCCTACCTATTTACCAGAGACAATTTGGATAATCCTGATTTTGGAGAACTGGTGTTTATCCATGACTTTTTTCAAGTCATTCATATTACCGAACTTTTTCAAACGATTCAAAATCTATGTGCAAAAGAAGAAGAAGAATAATGTATATATATATATATGTAAATATTTATTTATTTATTTTCTAATAAATGTGTTTTTTCTTAACTTTGCCTTTTTCTTGGAAACTACAGATACACCCTTTTCAGGTATTCGTAAAAACTTGGTAAACATATTTCTTTTTCAGGTATTTCAGGTAACATCAAGACATTTAAGTGGAAATGTAAAACGCATGGTATACATCTTTGTTTCAGCTATCCAGGATTTTCTTTTTCAGGTACTTTAAGAAATGGAAATAAGAATTTAAAATGTAAGTGTACAAAATATTTGTTTCAGGTATTAGCAACTTGGTAAAAAACATATTTAAATGTGCAAGTACAAAAATATTTGTTTCACGTATTAGCAACTTGGTAAAAAATATATTTAAACGTAAATGTAGAAACATAAGAACTTCATGAGCCTCTCCCAGCAGAGAATAGCATTTCGCGATGGTCCAACACAAGCATCCGTAAAAAACTGCCCCCCCCACCACAGGTGTTAACAATAGCAGCGAGAGCAGTTCAGTCGACCCAGCCCAACGCGGCATATTGCCTCAAGTTATAGCCTGGTACAGAACCACGCTCTGTTAGCAGTATCCCATTTTTCCCGCACTGACCATACGATGTAACTATCCACGTTCACGCGAGGTGGGGAGGGGTAGATCTGTCATCGTGATTTAATGGACTCTGCGGTTTTCTAAGAGATTACATGTACGGGCTTTTCAGCATTAGTGTAAGAAACCCAATATTCTGAACACTCTTTCAACGTACGCATCGCAGAGAAGTTTTATTCAGATGATTCTTTCTCTGTGGTTTCATTTTAAAACAAGGCGCCTCAAGTAGGTTCCGTCCATCATTCCAACATGGAAATATTCACAGATTCGTTAAAATGCAGAATAAAATCCCTTGGTATATTTAAATCAATCAAAACTTCCGTTGTAATGTATACTATTAAAACAGTTATCAGATAGACACACGTCACAATAACCTCCTCTCTCGAAGACATGACTTTAAATAAACTAATCTCCCTTCTTGCCTCTTTTATATACAGACACTCAAGTATTTTAGGCATAAACACACTTTCACGATTATTTAAAATATTTATTTTGGGGAATATTAAATTTTTTTTTAAACTCCAAGATCGAAAGGATTGGGGAAGCACACCCCCTCCCATACACCCAATTCCCGAGATTCTGCTACTTTAAAAACACGCTTTTTTGGCCGCATTTTTGCGAAAACGCACATTTTCTTTCAAAAAATTGCAAAAGTGTGAAAACCTATGTTAATTCCCATAGAGAAATCCGACAGTTTGAAAAAAATCGGCCGATTCCGCGTTTTGCAAAAAACACATTTTTGGCCGCATTTTTGCAAAAAACCACATTTTTTTCTAAAAAATTCGCAAAAGTGTGAAAACCCATGTTAATTCCCATAGAGAAATCCAACAACTCCAAAACTTCAACTTGTTGAAAAAAAAACACATTTTTGTTGTTTTTTTAACGTTTTGAAAACTTTTTGTGAAAAAAACGCAAAAAGCGGCACATTCTTAAAATTCATGTTCGATCCTCTTGGCATACCCCTCATCATACGATATTTTCAAGTATCTCACCCTACAAGATTCTCGCAGTTCACTTCGTAACCGCGAATAGGGCAAGCACTCTTTTCTTAGGCGGAGGGGTATTGACATGACCTTAGCATGCCTTCAGCATATCCCTTTGGTACACCCTTGGTATACCCTTAACATGTCCTTGGCGGAGGGATATTGGCACGCTTCTAGCATGCAATAACATAGACCTTAATTACTTTATTTAATTATCCTCATTAACGCCCTTTAATTCATTTAGAAAAAAGAAAAAAAATACGAATATTTCATACTTAATTAATTCATTTAGAAAAAAAAAAAGAAAAATCCCAACTATCAGAAAAATTCCCAGTTTTAATTCTCCTTTCTGCCGCTAGGGGGCGCTGAGCATCGCTGAGCCTTCGTCGGTGTTGCCACCTCGAAAAAAGTTTCTTTCGTACTTAGAAAAAATCCCATTCCAAAAATTTATTTCCCCCTCAACCCCACGTACAAGACTACAAAATCGTTGCCACCCGACAAAAAGTTTCTTCAAAATTTTTTACCCCCACCTTTTTTCATTTTCCCCCTTTTACACCCCCGTCCAGGATTACGGAATTCAAGATGGCGGCCATTTTGCTGAGCGCTGAGCCTTCGCAGCAGAACCGGCTTTCCTTTACTACTATTGTCAAAAATGCATTTTACATTAAATTAATTATTTATTAGTATATTAATTGTACATGTAATCTGTTCTAACTTACTGCTGTGTACATTGCGTTGGTGGCCGCAAAACCCACCTATTTCTGTGCTTAACGGGATACTAAGTTAACAAAGTAAAAATTAAGGTTAATAGTAAAGGAACAAACATTTATTTATCACATACTCAATTTACACTCTTTAGTTTTACAAATTAAATAAATATCATACATAGTGGAATACATCTCAATGGTAGTTCGGGGGGTGTAATGCCAGATGAATTGATATTTGGTTGGAGCACGTGGTGGGATGCATTAATTATCTTTTCCCTAAAAACACAAATTTAGACAAAGAGGTTATCCTCATATAGTTTAATTGTACGGTACCTGATCTTCTTTCATATAACTTGGGTAACACCGATGCTTTGTCACACTTTACACTTGCAATACCAGATGAACATGAGCTCTCCTTCGAATTCCTATATCAGAGACGCACACACAACTCTTAACTCTGCTACCGTCGCTTCTTCTTGACTAGTCTAACTCCAACAGCCTGCCTTGACCAATTCTGACCCCCACTTCGAGCAACTCTCACTTATATCCCTTTTTCGGTCGGCGGTCCACGTGCTGAAATCTAGAGCTGAGGGCTAATCCGTAGACATGGCGTCGCCGTCTCGGTTGCCGCCAAACGGCTTAACGTGGTATGTAAACATGGGCGTGGTATGTAAGATATGGGGCCACCTGTATATTATCGCCCATCTGCTTAGCGTGGGGATAATCCGCCCGCATTCCTGGTTCCATTATTTTTTAATCCTTCCAAATATTTATTACTTTACATTTCTGGCATTACAATTCGAATTTGAATTTTCGACTTAAGAGCACATTTCAAGTATCTCTGAACTCGAATCAAACGTTTTTGATGTGACGCCTGTGTGTTGGGTATGTATGTACGTATATTAATGTATGTATGTTAGTGTGTGTGTGAGTCTGTGAATATTATATCTCACGAACGAATGGGTCGTTTCGAACGAAATATTGTACGATTATTACAATCAGGGAATACTGGAGCCTGTTCATTTTACACACGATCGAACTTTCGGTAGACTCTTAAATTTCCGAATGAGTTTTGAAAACATAAAAAACATCAGGATATTCAATAATCTTATATAAATAGTCATTTCTATGTAATTTTTCTATTCTAAAACGAATAACCTAAGCTATAGAACGCTAGCTTGAAACGTTTTTGAGATATTGCACGTTTAAAAAGATGTATCTAAAAATTAGATAAAATTGAACAATAGTAAATATTATCAAATATGTAACATTTGGCAATAAATTTGGCGAAACATCGCCAATTTGGTGACTTTTTAAGATGGTGCAAAAATTGGCAAAAATAACGCCAAATTGATGAATTAATAATTACCATATTGCGTAACAGATATTAATTAGGAATATTTTCAATTATCAAGTTATTTTTGCGCAAAATGTAAGTTAGTTGAGTACTACAAAATAATTTTACATGCTATCATCTAGAAAAGTGCCAAATGTCTCTACTTTCAACTTTAGAAATATTTATTGTACGTTAGAAATATATATTGTCTTGTTAACGTTTTGAAGTATCATTACAGTGTTGTAAAAAACTAACAGTAAATGCTATTGCATTTTCTTAAACTCCATTCACAGAATTCTACTCAAAAACTCCATAGATTGTAATAGAGTATTGGTCTCTGCACACTTCTTATAGATTATAAAGCATTCTATCAATGTATTGCATAATTTCTAAAGACTTCAACATTGCTGCAGCATTCTATCCTGGCAATGAGTAGCAAATAAATATGTTCAGTCTTAAACCCCATTCACATAATTCTACTCAAAAACTCCATAGCATGTAATAGAGTATTGGTTTCTGCACATTTCGTCTCTGCACATTCGTCGTCAAAAATTGTGTGAAAAATAAGGATTTAATTAATACATTTTGTAGTATTTTATTTTAGATCACGACGATTTTTGCGGGTCATTTCGCAAAGAAAGGCAGATTATTATTTTATATTAACACCGCGGTGCCTACAAGTGACTTATCAACCAAGTTGTTGTTGTTGAGACCCAGACCGTCCGACCTACCAGAAAGGTGTAAGGTAACCGTTTGGACGGCCGGGAAATGCCACCCAATTTAGACAGGAACCCAGTGGGGGAGGCATCCACAGGGACCGTACCCTCCTTCCCCTATCACCAACCTCTCGGAAGGACTTAGGGACCCACATGTTTAACGTGATCGTACTCCGCATGAACACGGCGGCAGTTGTGGCAGCGTGCAAATCCAGCGCGCAAACCACCGGGCTACCGCGCCCGAAATGTGCCAACAGCATGCGGTGTTCCCAGGTAGTCACCCACCCATCAACCAAGTTGTGTAAAATTTGGTAAATTAGATTTTCGACTAGAGTAGATGCATACGCTTTTTGTGGTCCATTTCGTAAAAAAGGACAAGTTTCTTTGCCTAGAATCATTAAAAAATCTACTCAGTACTAGGGTAACCCACACATGACTTACCTACCAAATTTTATGAAATTTGGTCAATTCGATTTTGAGTGAATACATATATTACACGGACAGACAGACACACACAGGCGTCACGCTGAAAATAGTGTTTTCGTTCTCTAGACAAAGAGGATGGAATACAGGGAGATGCCCTGTTCCTTTTATTGTATGGGAAAGGCGTGAAGCACTGCTAGGGGGGGGGGGGGGAACGGCGACCGACAGCGGGCCACATTGGGGGTCCCATTTGCTGTGGAGGTTTCGTCCACAATGGAAATGTCTCGTACACTTTATAATGAAAATATTTTTACAGCTATATTTTAACGAGAATGGTTATATAGCTGGCTCAAAACTTCGGAAGATCAATGTGTACTGTGCATTTACGATTATTCAATGGTCTAATATAAATCGTGTAATACAAATGGATGACGAATGCAAGTTCGTTCATACGCGGTAATAAATTAGGTAACTTTCGAATGTTTAAACTCATATCGTAAAATAAATATTTCAATATTGAAAACGAAAAAAAATTTAGTTATTAGAAATATTTTATATCACAGAGAATGTATTGAAATTATGTGGCAGAGACAGCGGGGGCATAACCCCGCCTCCTCTCCCGATCGTAAAAAAATTTCAATAATTCTCGAAAGGGGCTCGTATTGGAACATGAAATTCAACACGCGACCATCCCCCTTTCCGAGTTCCAGGCTACGCCTACGACAATTTGAGCTTGGCATTTTAATAAATAGTTTAATGCATATATAAAAAAATGCATATCCGTATATATAATTTTTTATATGTTTTTGTCTTTCCAGACCACCAGGGGGCCTCTGCTCCCTAGTATCCTAGATGACTGAATCTCAGCAGACTTATAGTATCGGCTGCAGTACAGAATTTAATAGAGCAGGACTTTAAATTTACCCCCCATCCCCGGAGGAAAAAATGTGGGAGGGGATTAAGAACACTTTCAGATTCTCCAGAAGCTCATTCTTTGACTTAGCCAGCTCAATCTTATCAAACTTATAGTATCGATTACGATACGGAACCTAACAGAGCCCGACTTTGACTTACCCCTCGGGGCCGAAAAAAATAGGGGAGGGAGATGAAACGTGCTTTCAGATTCTCCAGAAACCCTGCTTTGACTTAGAAGGCTGAATTCTAGCAAATTTATATTATTTACTACGGTACGGAATCTAACGAAGCAGGACTTTCGATTTACCCCCTGGAATGGAGAAATTGTTTGGAATGGATGAAAATTACTTTCAGATTCTCCAAAAGCCCCGTCTCCCCCTGATTACCTAGAAAGCTGAATCCTTGCACACTTATAGTACTAAAAAATGGAATATATTCCATGCTCTTAGTTTATCAACGATTGGACCGAATTCAACGTAGACGGATTTTCAATCCCCCTCCCCAAGCCCCAGACTAAGATTTTGAATTTTTTCTAGTCTTCGCAGATCTCTAAGCAGCCCTCTGGTGGCTTAGGAAACTGAATCTTTGTTTACTTATAGAGTCGACCACTGGACCGAAACTAACGGTGTCAGACTTTCGATATTTTCCGGGAATGAACAAAAATGAAGGGGGGGGGGGGGTATGGATCCCTCAAAAGCCTCGCGAAGCCCTCACCGGGAACATGAAAATATGAAACTCGACCACGGGGAAGAACCTAACTGGGCCAATTTTCAGTTAAGACAACTATTTTCGTCGGAAAGCATCATACACTGTTAAACAAAATAAAACTTATATATTCAAAACTAACTATAATCAAAGATAACTAACTATTCATACACTTATAGGGTCGACGAACTGAAACAATTTTCGGATAAGACGACAATTTTCGACTCTAAGCGCCCTGCATTGTTAAACAAAATAAAACTTATTAGAAAAAAAGCAGTTGCAGCTTTATAATTTTAAAAGTGTTAATTTCCCTGTTTTTACAAGTTTTAATGCTAGCATAGCTATATAAAACTTATAAATGCTTTCTTACTGCCTTATATACTACATTGTAAAGATGGCATGTGGTAGTAGCTTGGACACCTAAAACTATAAAACACTAGGGCGAATCCTAAATAAGCACCCGCTACTTAAATAATACAGAAACGCCTTTGATACGCCCCTAAATAGACTTCTATAACACGTCTAAATAAGCTTTTGGATGCGTCCTAAATAAGCACAGTTAAGAATAAGAGCGGACTGCATCTCAGCATACAGACAGTTTGTTCTTAGTGGTTATGAAGGCTGCATACACCTCTAACCTGTTCATTTAGCTTGAAGAGAGAAGGGGGGCTTATAATGCCTTCGAAACAATTGTGATCACTTAACTAACTTGTTTTCTTTATGAAAGTTTTGTAAGCCACTGTCTTACAAGCATTGTAATTTGAAGATCCTGTTACCTTTCCAATAATTATAAAATTGCATGTATTTAATATTTTCATTTTTACGGAAGTATACAGGGTGTCCCAAAAAGATTAAAACGCTCTTTAATTCTTTACCTGTTGGAGATAAGTGGGCAATGTAAATTGCAAAAATGTTAAAAATAAGATAGGAAATGAGACTAGGTTAATGAAATAGTCCTCCCATTAGTTTTCAAAAAGTTAAACTTTTTAAATTTTTATACGACCCCCTTAGACAAATCCGGTCAATCAGAAAATTTTTATTTTTAATGCAACACGATCATTAAAAAACCCTCATATCTGTATCTTTAAAATTGAGCGAGATATATTTAATTGAAAATTGAACATTGTGAATGGGGGCCATATATCAAATTCGAAATGTAAATTTGTGACATATCACAAAAAAGATAAAACTGGATGATAATACATAGGATACCCAACAGCGTCGTGAGTATCATTGTTTTATATGATCTCTGTCTGTATAATGCTTTATTCAGATACATTTGTGATAAAAAAATTTCACACATATTAACGTATTTTCGATCTAAACAATTCCCATCACCAATTTGTTTACGATCCTTATTTTCACTCATGAAACAGCCTTTCACATGGTACGGAAAAGTGGCATAGGTCAGATTTTTCCCTTTATCATAATTCAGTTGATTTTAAAGATACAGATATAAGGATTTTTTTAATGATCTTGTTGCATTAAAAATAAAAATTTTCTGATTGACCAAATTTGTCTAAGGGATTCGTATAAAAATTTAAAAAGTGTAACTTTTTGAAAATTAATGGGAGGATTATTTCATTAACGTAGTCTTATTTCCTACCTTACTTTCAACATTTTTGCAATTTACATTGCACACTTATATCCAAAAGCGCATTAAAGCGCTTTTCAATCTTTTTGGGACACTCGCATATGTATTATGTATTTTCCTCTACATTTAATTTGAAAAGTATTTTATATTATTTAAAAACGGTATTTTCTGCAAAACCTTGCAAAATTGTTTAAATATCGAGAGGGAAGCGGTTGTGGAAATGACGCCCTAAAGTCATTCAGCATAATTTTATTTTCCTACGCGGCCCCTAATTTTGCCGCCCTGGGCAGCCTGACCGAGAAACACTTCACAAAACTCTATCAGCACTGCTCTATTCCGTGGGATCCACAAATGGATGCCAATCATCCCCGCAAAAAGCCGCAGACGTTCAATCCTCCCCCCTCCACACACACATTCCGATTCCCTGTTTTCTATCCTCCTAGGTTCTAAGGTGTTCAGTTAAATTATAGGTTATTGTAAATTAATTAATTATTAATGGTTATTGTAAATGAATGGTTATTGTTTAAAATGTATTTTAATTATTGAGTGATGCATAAATAAATATATAATTTAAAAGATAAACTTTGTGGTTAACGAATGTTTCATTTTTCAGTTACATGGACTCGCACGTTTGAGTTGGAAAAGATTCGGTATGTGCTGCTAAGAAGACAGTAATTGAAAAAAGTTGGTTCAGCAGCGAAAATTAAAGGCTCCCTGAAAAGGAGATCATAAAGATATTTACCACGACGACGTTAAACTTGCGAGCCTGACATCTACCCAAATGCCATATAGCCAAGCCAAGCCAATGAACATTAATGCAGTAAATGTATATAAAGGTACTTTCCAGCAAAATATATTTTACAAAAAGTGGATCGCAGATCTTTTTGGTGTTCAGTAGAAATTACTGGTCTCTCATAGCCTCTTAAGTCATTTCTAAAAACATTTATTTAATGGTTATTGTAGATTAATTATTTATTAATAGGTATTCTAAATTAATGGTTATTAATCAAAATGTATTTTAATAATAGAGTGCTACATAAATAAATACACAGAGTGCCCCACAGGGCGTGGTAGCCCAGTGGTTAGCGCGCGGGAATTGTACTCCCGGAACTCAGTGTAGGAGTTGAAGGAGATCACTTTGAACAAGTTGCTTATGAAATATAATATAAATATATCTATGTTTCATGTAAAATTTATTAAAATTGTAAAAAACAGAACCATAAAATTTAATAATATAGCACTTCTTTTATAATTAGCAATTGATGAATTCTAAAAAATGATTCAGGCTCTTGATATCGGATGCAAGGGTCACGTATTTGATTCCAGCATATGACGGCAGTGATATCTGATGATCTCTTGGTGTTCGTAGTGGTTTGGAAAATAATTTAAACAGCATGGTCCGGTCTAATTATTCGCAAGCTGTCGGAAAGTTGTTACCACTATTAACATAAGCTAAACGTGTCGTATCACCTCAAACCAGACCAAAACACATAAGACATAAAATTATATATAAATCTTCCTAAAACAGTTAAAATTTAACAGTGCGTCAGTGTTATTAAATGCAGTACTGAGATTACATTTCAAGACTTCATTTATTTTAAAAATAACAAACATTTCTGGACTTTCTACTATTTAAAAATTTATTGTAACTATTTAGCAAATGTCTTCAAAGCTCCTAAAATAAGCTCATGTGGTTGGTTCTGTTCATTCTTCACATCATTTTGCGTGTGTGTAAGGGTGTCTGTCTATCTCTGTGTGTGTGAAAGTGTGTGTGTCTGTCTGTGCATGTGTAAGTGTGTGTGTGTCTGTCTCTATGTGTGTGTATGCAGGACATAAAGAGCAAAACATTATCGCCCCATTATGCTTAAGTTGAAACTTTATCATATTTCGTTACTATACGAAGAAGTTGACATTTTACAGGGAAAAAATCATGAGCAGCAGAAGTTTTTTGGCTGGATACTTTCTAACGAATTTAAATGGTACAGTCTTGACCTAGCCACATGACAGGGTATCTACTGTTGAGAGGTGATAAGTTTATATTCTTAGAAGTAGTGGACTGGGGACAGCCAACAGTTGCTTTCCCGGACTCATCGATTAAGATGAGTCAGTGAGAATGAGTGTCCGTTAAAGGAGGTAAAGTACGGATTCTCTCAGGATTAGTAACTTAGTCTAAAAAATAGTAATATAGTAAACACGGAAAATCAATCATGCATAAAGCATTGATTATGAAACACTTTCTAATCGAAATGCAATTTTATTTAAACATCTCAAAAATGCGATACATTCAGAGCTGATATATTTTAAATTATCACAGTACTACAATAATTTATTATATTTGAAATCTTAGAACTTCATAAAAAATGAACTTTATTCAAATGACGTCATTGCAATTTAAATCGTCTGGCTCTCTGTGTAAAAGCAATGAATATTTCATTCATATCACTTTTATTAAAGACTCCAGAGATAAATAATTTTGAATGAAAAAATCAGCAATTCTTACAAGCACTTGATTTGTTTACATTCTGCATGCGTTAAAATTAGGCTTCATTGTAGAACTAATCAAAGTTTGATGGTCATTTAAACTAAAAAATATTGTAATTACGTTGGCACAGAATACAGATGCACAGAAAATACACAAAAATAGAGTAGATTTAGAACGGATGCAACACTAATATAAATGTAAAAGAACTTTAAATATCACGATTTTAACAATGGGAAAAAAGATGGATGTCATATTTAATTTTGAAGTGGGTCACGTGACCCCCTTCATATAATATAGGTGCAATTGTTATATTAATTTTTGTTTCAAAAACTACCGAACATATTTTGCTGAAATTGTTTTATATAGTTTGTGAGATAACTCGAACATTTCCTAAAATTTTCGAAGCAATTTGTAAATCTTAACTTTGTTTAAAAAATTTTTAAAAAATTAGGTCACGTAGGGTTCAATGTATTTCACATTTTCAACCCGGATTCAATCCAAGCCTAATTGGGTGATATTATTTATTTACATTCCCATATGTTCCACAGACCGACTCAATGACATACTAAAATTTTATTTTGATAAAATCATATTTACGGCAGTTATCGTGCGAACGGACAGACAGACAGACAGAATGAACAAAGTCATAAACACATTTCAACTATGTTGGAAAGTGGTAAAAACCGTATTTGAAAAGTGCTGTCCGTTATTCAGAGTACTGTAAAGAAGAGGTTGCATACTCTGAATATTGAACGTTTACATACAGAGATACTTAATATAAATTTGATATTATACTTCAAATTTGGTATCCTTGGGCCTCATGACGTCAAATGAAAAATTAATAAATGTTCCCGTATTATAGAATGCCCGTTGTTGGGAGACGTAAAACCTATACTTTGCTTGATTTTTGATACAGATTGACAAATTTTTGATACGAAAGGGATGCAATTCTGATACAAATTGATTTTTTTGACACAATTGATACAAATTGATACAAGGATACAAATTAAGGTTTGAGAACAAACAACCAAAGTCCACGTTTTATTTTGATGACAAAATATCCAATTTATTTTGATGACAAAAATCCACGTTTTATTTTGATGACAAAAAGTAATGATTGTAAGAAATGCATTAGTTTAACTTAATGTTTTTTTGCAGAAGAGAGCGTTTACAAAAAACAAACTAGAAAGATCAATCATGGTTAAAGCATTTATTATGAAACACTTTCCAACTTCTTCAATGCAATTTTATTTAAACATGTCTAAAATTTTCAATACATTCCTCGGTAATATTTTAAAACTTATCACAATACCACATTAATTTATTATATTTGAAAACTTAAATCTTCATCGAATAAAATGAACTTCATTCAAATGACGGCATTGAAATATAAATTGCCTGGTTTAAACATCTCTAAAATAAGATACATTCCTCGGTAATAATTTTATAATTATCATAATACTACGATAATTTATTGTATTTGAAAACGTCTTCGAAAACAACTGAAATTCATTCAAATGACGTCATAGAAAAAATAAAATGCCTGACTCTCTCTATAAAAGCAGCATTTCATTCATAAATAATTTTCCATTCATGTCATTCATCACAATAATATAATAATTTATTTTATTTAACAAGAAAGAGCAATCATGCTTAAAGCATTGATTATGAAACACTTTCCAACTTCAATGCAATTTTATTTAAAAAAGTCGAAAATGCAATACATTCCTCGGTAATATTTTAAAACTTATCACAATACTACAATAATTTATTATAATTGAAAACTTAAATCTTCATTGAAAAAAATGAACTTCATTCAAATGACGGCATTGAAATATAAATTGCCTGGTTAAAATATCTCTAAAATGCGATACATTCCACGGTAATATTTTTAAAACTATCATAATACTACGACAATTTATTATATTTGAAAACGTCATCGGAAACAACTGAAATTAATTCAAATGACGTCATAGAAAAAATAACACGCCTGGATCCCTCTATAAAAACAGAATTTCATTCATAACTGTCTCCCATTCATTTCATTTATCACAATACTATAATAATATATTTTACAAGCAGCATACCCGTTCTTCGTACGGAGTATGTAATATAAAGAAACTTGAAATTCATAATCATGCCCAAATTCTTATAGTATACTAAATGACATGTTTAATCAAAATATTCTGTTAAAATATTTAATATAATGCTCCTAAAAAGAAGTTTAAGAATCTCTGTTCTCGCTATATAAAATTATCTTCATGGACATATCTGAAGAATAAAACATCTTGGACCCCTTATGTAAGCAAATATTAAAAAAAATATGGAATTGAATCAATATATGCAAAATAAAAGCGTTAAAATTGTATGGGACCCGTACTAATTATATACGCGAATATTAGAAAATATAACCTGTATTAGTAGATTACATGTATAAATTGAAAATACCAATAAACCCGTAATCTTTAAATCTGAAGACAGTCATTTATTCCAATATATGTCAAAATTAAAGTACTAAAATTATATGGGAAGATATACACGTACTACTTATAATGTCCGATTATTAGTAGAAGATTACCCGTTTTGCAATATGAGTCACAAATGTTTTTTGGTAAAATACAACAGACGATGTAATAAATTGAATATATAATTAATCCCCGTAATCTTCATACCAGAAGACTGTACTTGATTCCAATATATATGCCAATATATGTCAAAATATATGCCAATATACCTGTACTACTTATATTCTCGTAGGTTAGAAGATATACCTGTGCATTCCTAGAAGATTACTCGTACAACGTACAATATGCGTGTGTCAGCAATTTTTGCCGCAATAAAACAATGGCGTAATAACTTAAAAATATCAATAATCACTGAATCAATAATTCCGGAAAATATCAATAATAATAATGTTTAAACCTGAAGAGTATAATTGATATTATCCAGTCCAAAATGAAATGGCAATGAAATTTATTTTATATACATATCTTCATTATTCAAATCGGAAAGGATTTAATAAAAATCGTCTGCCGCATAAACACATTGGATTTAAATCCGTTGCTAAGCGACATGATATCATTTGCTTCAAATAAATTGGTAGAAAAAATATCGTCTAAATAGTTATATTTCTATGGAACATTTGGCGACAGTTTCGTCAAATTAGCGACATTTTAAAAAATCGCCAAATTCATCGCCAAGTGGGACTGTAGAACTGACAGTTCCACTTTGCGACAAATTGGCGAAATATCATCACAATACTATCCCCTAACAAAAAACAATTAATATCATTTATGTAGCGGAATTTTATCAATTTCAAGATATTTTTATAGATTTGAAAACATTTTTATCAATTTGGTGACATTTTAAAAATTCGCTAAATGTATTACTAAGTAGGATGGTTGGTCTGACAGATAAATGCTAACCAAACATCATTTCAGTACTCTCTTCTAACAAAACAAAAAAAAATTTCATTGATATGTAGAAGACCCAAGCCACACGACCAACCCGAAGGTTTATGGCAGCTGTTTGTGTGTCGTTTATATCAATTTGGCGACATTTCCGTCAATTTGGCAAAGTTTAAGAAAAGTTGTCAAATTAGCGATATCCCTCCAAATTCGTAGCTTTGAATTTGCAGATCTGAATGAAACATTCTTATCCCGTTTCAATATACTAAATGAAAACACTACAATTGTATTAGAAGATATACCCGCTCTACTCTTTTTCTGTTTCAACAATCGGCTATATGAATTTATTGGCTAAACACAATATATGAGTTTAGTAGCTAAATACGATATAAGCTTGAAAACTCTTTGCCAAAATAAATGCAATTGATGTACGCAGTCAGCAATTAATATAATTAAAAGAAAAATTAAACCGTCCATTCACAAGATATACTTTTATATCCATTTATCCATTTATTTATTATTTAAATCGAAAAAAAATAATAAAAACATTAACAAACACATTTAATTTAATTGCGATGCCGAGCAACATGATATATCCTCCTAAAATGTTAAAATTTATTAACAACTAACAGCACACCCGTTATTCGTACGGAGTGTATAATTTAAAGAAACTTATAGTTCGCAATCATGTGCAAATTCTGTTAAAATATTAAATTTATTGCTCCTAAAGAGAAGTTTAAGAATATATGTTCTCACTATGCAAAATTATCTTCACGATCAGATCTGAAGAATAAAACATCCTGCCCCCTTTTGTAAGCAAATTTGCAGAAGAAAAAATAGGAATTGAATGAATATATGCAACCCCGTACTAATTATATTGTCGCAGATCAGAAAATATGCCAATGTGTTAGTAGAAGATTACCCGTATTACAATATGCGTCTCAAAAATATTCGCCAAAATAAAAGAGATGACGTAATAAATTGAAAACATCAATAATATCCGTACTCTTTATACCAGAAGGTCGTAATTGATTCCAATATATGCCAATATATATCAAAACATATGTCAATATACCTGTACTACTTATATTCTCGTAGATTAAAAGATATACACGTGTATTTGTAGAAGATTCGTACAACATACAATATATGAGTTTAAACAATTTTTGTCATAATAAAATAATTGCATAATTACTTGAAAATATCAATAATCCTTGAATCAATAATCCCCGAAAATATAAATAATAATAATTTTTAAACCTGAAGACCGTAATTGATATTATCCAGTCAAAATTGCTATAAGAAAAATCAAATCGTTCTTTTCTAAAATATATTTTTATATCCATTTATTTATTATTCAAATCGAAAAAATAATTATTAAAATTAACAGACAGATTTAATTTAATTGCGTTTCTGAGTAACATGATATAAGATAGAATCTTATAACATGTTAAATATGTCATGTCTTATAACATAAACTGCGAAATTAAATAACGATTTTGATTTCTCTATACATTCATTCTATTTCTCTATACATACATTCATTGTTCCGTAAAAGCTTGTTTTAAATAAACCATGAACCATGGAGATAGATTTCCCCTTTAAATCATGTTTCAAACAATTCATTTTTTCAGAAAGTGACTAATTAACGCAAAAAATCTCCCATCAAACTCAGAGATTAAATTTTAATTCACTTTCAAACGATTTTCAGGCTTTTCGTTTGGATAAACCACGGAGTTAGGGAGTAGAACTCCTAGGAAAAAGTTCCGTTTTTCATTAATATCTCGACAACCCCAGGTCTTAGAAACTCGAAACTTGGACAAAATTTATGGGGAGATATTTCAAGGCTATTCACCAAATTTCATTAAATTCGGTTCAGCCGTTTTTCCGTGATGATGAGACAAACGAAAATTTCGTTTTTTACTAATATCTCGAGAACCACTGGTCGTAGAAACTCAAAACACGGATATAATTTTAAGTGGGGCTATTTCTAGGCTACCCACAAAATTTCATCAAATTCGGTTCAGCCGTTTTTCCGTGATGATGAGACAAACGAAAATTTCGTTTTTTACTAATATCTCGAGAATCACTGGTCGTAGAAACTCAAAACACGGATATAATTTTAAGTGGGGCTATTTCTAGGCTACCCACAAAATTTCATCAAATTCGGTTCAGCCGTTCTCCCGTGATGATGGGACAAACAGACAGACAGACAGACAGACAGACAGACAGACAGACAGACAGACAGACAGACACACAGATTTTCATTTTTATTTATATAGATTTAAAAATTAAGACCAGGGACCCACAAGTAATTAAACTCTATGCTTAAATCTTCATCGAAAAAAATCGTCCTTCTCTTAATAAAATCAATTAATATTTCATTCATATCAGCCATGCCGACTCCATGGACTAAATGATTTTGTGTTAAAAAATACAGCAACTCTAATACAACTCATTCTATATATTTTGCTGTTTACATTTTACATAAGTGAAAAATAGGCTTAGTTGCAGAAATAATCACATCTGGATAATCATTTAAACTGAAATATATTGTATTTGCGTTGTTTCGGTATGTAGATGCACAGAATTTAAGCAAAAATAAAGTAGTTTTAGGACGGATACATCACTCAATATGAATTAAAAAGAACTTAAAAAATCACGATTTTGAAACAAGATGGATGCCATAAATCATTTTGAAGTGGGTCATGTGATCGTTTCATATCATGGTCACGTGATCGTTTCATATAAGAGGTGTAATTATTATTTTAATTTTTATTTAAAAAACTACTGAATATATTTCGCTGAATTTTTTTTATAGATTTTATGGAACAATTTGAATATTACCTAAAATTTTCGAAGCAATTTGTGAATTTTAAATCCGCTTAAAAAATGTTTGAAAAATTAGGTCCCATAGGGCTCAATGTATTTCATTTTTTCAACCCGGGTTCAATCCAAAACTAATTGGGTGATATTATTCATTTATATTCCCATAGGTCCTACAGACCGTCTGAACAACATACTAAAATTTCATTTTGATTAAGTCATTTTTACGGCAGTTATCGTGCTAACGGACAGACAGACAGACAGACACACAGACAGGCAGACAGAATGAACAATGTCATAAGCACTTTTCAACTTTGTTGTAAAGTGTTAAAAAGTTCAATGTTAAATTTCAAAACATGAGCAAAACGGGATGTGCGTACTCTAATGAACTTTTGAAGTTTCTCCAATAAATTAGATCTTTAAATATAATTTTTGTTCCATATATTGTCTCCAAAGTGTTCACTTATCTTGCCAAAGAAAAGTCGCCAGAGAGGCAGATAAACTGGAATAAGTGGTATTATTTAAGTTTTAATAATTCTACTACTAAATTCAACTTAAAAACATGCACTTTAGAAACATGGAAGTTAAATTCTACTTAGAAACATGGAAGTTATATTCAACTTAGAAACATGGATTTTTAACACTTTACAACAAAGTTGAAAAGTGTTTATGACTTTGTTCATTCTGTCTGTCTGTCTGTCTGTCTGTCTGTCTGTCTGTCCGTTAGCACGATAACTGCCGTAAAAATGACTTAATCAAAATGAAATTTTAGTATGTTGTTCAGACGGTCTGTAGGACCTATGGGAATATAAATGAATAATATCACACAATTAGTTTTGGATTGAACCCGGGTTGAAAAAATGAAATACATTGAGCCCTATGGGACCTAACTTTTCTAACATTTTTTAAGCGGATTTAAAATTCACAAATTGCTTCGAAAATTTTAGGTAATAGTCAAATTGTTCCATAAAATATATAAAAAAAATTCAGCTAAATATATCCAGTAGTTTTTTAAATAAAAATTAAAATAATAATTACACATCTTATATGAAACGATCACGTGACCATGATATGAAACGATCACATGACCCACTTCAAAATGATATATGGCATCCATCTTGTTTCAAATTCGTGATTTTTTAAAGTTCTTTTTAATTCATATTGAATGTTGTATCCATCCTAAAACTACTTTATTTCTGCTTAAATTCTGTGCATCTACATACTAAAACAACACAATGACAATATATTTGAGTTTAAATTCTCATTCAAATTTGATTATTTCTACAATTAAGCCTATTTTTCACCTATGTAAAATGTAAACAGCAAAATATGTAGAATGAGTTGTATTAGAATTGCTGTATTTCTTTAACACAAAATAATTCAGTCCATGGATTCTGCATGGCTGATATGAATGAAATATTAATTGATTTTATAAACAGAAGGACGATTTTTTTCGATGAAGTTTTAAGCATAAAGTTTATGAATTGTAGCTCCATGGTCATAATTTTTAAATAAAATAAATTATTATAGTATTGTGACGAATGAAATGGAGAAAGTTATGAATGAAATCCTGCTTTTATAGAGAGATCCAGGCGTGTTATTTTTTCTATGACGTCATTTGAATTAATTTCAGTTGTTTTCAATGAAGTTTTCAAATATAATAAATTATCGTAGTATTATGATAGATTTAAAAATATTACCGTGGAATGTATTGCATTTTAGAGATATTTAAACCACGCAATTTATATTTCAATGCCGTCATTTGAATGAAGTTCATTTTTTTCAATGAAGGTTTAAGTTTTCAAATATAATAAATCAATGTAGTGTTGTGATAAGTTTTAAAATATTACCGAGGAATGTATTGCATTTTCGACTTTTTTAAATAAAATTGCATTGAAGTTGGAAAGTGTTTCATAATCAATGCTTTAAGCATGATTGATCTTTCTTGTTTTTTATTTGACTAGTTAGACATAGGGAATTATTTTTCTAATTCAACGTTTGGTGGTAGAGGGACCGTATAAAAAGTTACATTTCGTATTTTAATACTTATACAACCCTTGTAAATTAAATGACATATCCATCATCTATACACGATTTGGAAACTTTTCTGATTGGAAGTATATCTCTATTACTTCCAATTAATTACTAAACAGATAATCGTCTGTACATATATTTTGAATAACCCGGTATATATAAAAGAAACAATTCCTAACACATGATATTGCTCATGGCGAGTTATGAATAACAGCTTTTACACAAAAAGCTGTTATTCATTAATGTTATCCGCTAAGTTTTTTTGTTAACACTTTTCAACATAGTTGTAAAGTGTTTATAACTTTGTTCATTCTGTCTGTCTGTCTGTCCGTTCGCACGATAACTGCCGTAAAAATGCCTTTATCAAAATGAAATTTTAATATGTTGTTAAGACGGTCCGTGGTACATATGGGAATGTAAAACTGTGTGACCCTACCCTATTGAATAAGAGTGATTGTTGCGCCCCTAGCGGATAACTTAAAAAGTTAGGATAACGAACTTGCCAACAAAGCAAAGTAGACGGGAAAAGTAAATTACAAAGCTGTAGAGCATTGTCTGATTAGCAGAAATCGATACAAAGAACGTTTAAAACGCGTATATGGAATGTAATAAATTACTGCCATAATTCGTCGGTTGTAAGGTAAGTAGACACAGTAACACCTGAAATGTTTGTTTTGTACCTGAAATGTTAAGTAATATTCTTCTTCGAATTCAAATGTGCATGGTTGCTAACGGAGTGTATTTTGAACTGAACAAGTTGTGAATTAGATTCCTGTGTATGTAAATGTTGTTTATTTTAGCATTCCAGAATAGGACAGCAATTTGCCAATAACCCTATTATATCAAATACATGCCTTCTGTAAAAGTTTTATTTCGATTCCTACTAATTAAGAATAGCTCTATATAATTTTATAGTTTGCTTTTTTCGTCTATCACTCTTTGTTGCCGAGTTTGTGATTTTAACTTTTCAAATTATCCGCTAGGGGTGTTTCAATTACTTTTATTTGATCGGGCGTGGTCACTTTACTAATCATAGACCTAACATTTATACTCATAGGTCTTTCCTCGCAAATTTATTGAGATGCTTAAAGAATTTCCTAGGTACCATGTAGATTGATATAAGAAACGGGCAAAAAAAGCTATTGCATTCTGTGTGTGTGTGTGTGTGTGTGTGTGTGTGTAGATCTTCTTTTATAGAAGTATATTTAAGAACATATTTTGATTATAATGATCAATAAAGAAGCCGCACAAATTAGTACAACTTACATACCCCAAGGACAGCCATTTAGAGCAAAGAAAATCTCCAATTTAAGTAAATCTTCAAATTACTGTAAAAGTGAATACTTTGAATAATCTCTAAATTAAATTCATTTATTTTGCATATGAATAGAATTACATAAGCCGAAGAGCAATGAATTGCGCATTTAATTTTCTATTAACATTCATATCTACGCTGCCAAAATCGCGCTAACAATCCGGAGGAAACAAACATTAAATTGGAATTTAAGTAACAGATTGTTTTAAATCCTTCTTGGAGGAATTCCTACCGACGCGTCAAATGCCTGCAAGGTGGTATTGAAACTGTATGAAATTTATCACCATGTTTCTTGAAGAATTGAATAACTGCCAGAAAATTAAAAGGACTGAGCTGGAATAAGTAATGTTTTAAATGAAACAATTATTATACGTATCTTTGATTTAAATTGTTATTCGTTTCATTTGGTTTAGGATTTTTCCTCCGGAGCCCGCAAACTGAGATTTTGCGAAATCTTTGTTGAATGAACTGAAGTGACCCTGCTTTGTTGATTAAAATTAATGTTGTTACGTATATATAAAATGTTCTTCCTCACTGGAGTCCATATGTAAACCAGTCGGAGAAAAACCCTGTATATGCAACCGTCCCTATAACGTGAATCTTGGGTTGCCGGATTCTGAAGTTAGGAAAAGGGTTGCCACATTTGGCGATTTTTTGAAAGTTAGAAGAACACCTCGAAATAACCAGTATTCTAGGAGATAAGAGAGATTTCCAGAAGTGTCTACAGAAAGTCTATAGAAGGAGTCATCACTCAGTTGGAGAGTAGTTCACGTGATACGAGGTACATTGAACTATGATATTCGTCAATGTCTTGAAAATAGTATCTGTTCTTTTGTAAAATTAGTGAAGCATTTAAGTGCTGTTTTATAGTAATTGTTCCGTTTTACGCTGCTCTTGTAAATAAGCGTGTTAGTTATCCAGAAATTTGGATTCGTTCTTATATCTTGAGCGTACACCCACGATTCCGGAGGATACGTAGTTACAATATTTAACACATGATATTACAAGCTGCAGAAAATATATCCATATTAAAAAGAAGTTGCTGAAGTCGCCACCGCTGTTTGACAAAATTCGAGTCCTTCAGGCTTCTCTGTCCTGTACGACAAAAACTATAGCGTACAAAAATATGAAATTCCGCACATTGCTACAGGAATGTTAAGGGAACAAGCTAAAATAAACCGATTTTCGATTTAAACTTTAGTTAATGCGACATTTAATTTCAAAATCAAAGAAAAAGTATTTCAGCTGCGAACGTGTTCTGCAGACATGTACCTATATACTAGTTCATTTTTTGCAAGACAGAGCCCTCTTTTTAAATTTCGGTTTGGTTATAAGTTATTCTATTTTTTATGCACTTTTGAAGTGATTTTTTTTTTCAGTATAGTCAAAGATATAATTGGTCTAACCGATTGGGAGCACGATGGCGATGGTGTGTGTGAGCCGGGTTGAAAGAGCATGCGAAGCGTATTCCGAGGGTTAATGAGTGCAAGAAAACAAGGGGTGCACCCCAACGGCTTATTACGCCTACGCAATAGGTGACACGAAGAAGTCGTGAAGCTAGCTCATCGAGCGCCAGCGAGTAGGTGATGACCCCGACTCGCGATGCGAGCTTCGAGGGTTGACGAACGTAACGAGAAAAGGGCAGAGCTCCCTAGTTATGTTAAAGGCTCCCTCCCATTCACACGCTTGAACTCCTGCACTACTAAATTCCCTCGCACCTCTTCTGATCCATATTATTAATTTCTATAGGACTCCTAACAAAACTCAGTTACATTACGATTCTAAGAACAAAATGAAAATTATATGAGATTATTATATAAGAAAATTATATATTCTCAACAAAATGAAATTATATAAGAACTCGTAACAAAATGTGCTCCTAACAAACCTGCCACACAAACAGTGTAC